>NW_006494943.1:1520936-1551500 GCF_000471905.2 Amborella trichopoda
CCTACTCCCCTGTCGTGCCTTACGCCTACCACGACTATAATAATAATAATAATAATAATAATAATAATAATAATAACAATAATAATAATAATAATAACAATAATTGATCTAAAAGATGAATCTAAAATAATATGATCTAAAAGATCCAAAAGATCATAAAGATTAAGAGAAAAAACATCCTAAATTTCTTATGGAGAGAGAAAAAATAAGATCTTGAAAGAAAAGATCGAATCTAATAAAAAATAAATCTTTTCAAATCTACCTTGTTTTTCTTTTTTTTATTTGTTTACTTTTATTCTTATTTTTTCTGAAAAAACAAATATGAGACAAAAATGAAAAATCTTTTTAATTCTAAAATACGGATCTAAAGCTCAAGGTGCCCCACGGTGGGTGCCAAACTATTTATGCTAAGATCTGCGCCGATCTCTATGATGAGATCTGCTCAAATCTTAACAAAAATTGTATTATCTTTTAAAAGGTAGAGAAAGTGAGGTCGCTTGAATTATGGGCTCAGAAAAATCCCAAATCTATACAGATCCGATTTTTTTCTGAGTCCACTGGTAGCGCCAGCTCCAAATCCTGACCTAAAAACGCTTCTAAATTTAATTAAATATAAGGATGAATTACTTTTAAGAAAAAATAAAACAAATTAGATAATTGAATGACGAAAAACAAACTAAATAAGCAAAGAAAGATATACTTATCTCTAGGGACCCGAAACTCAGAGTTTCGAGCTTGGATTAGGCCGCTCTTTTGATTTACACCACCATCCATTTTTTTGGATGCATTTTTTTGCTGGAATTGGTAGATTTAATGTTCTTTTGACCTAGACCTAGGGTTCCTAAGGCAAGGGGAAAAGCTTATAATTTTAGGTAGGGTCTACCTAGACTTTTCTTGAGATTAGATGAGAATTTCTTTAGTTTTCTAAAGTTTTTGGGATCTCCATAGGTTGAATATGACTTCTGATATTTTCTCTAATTTTTTGAGATTTTCCCTAAATTTTTAGGAATTTTTTGAGGGTTTTTCCTATTTTTGGTATTTTTGGGATATTTTTCTAATTTCGGGAATTTCTTAGGGATTTCTTTATGGTTTATGGTCTTTTCTTTTGGGTTATGAAGGGGGTATTTATAGAACTCCACTGGTGATTTTTCCTAATTTTTTTTGATGTCATTTTAAATTTATCTTGAAGTTTTAGCCTTATCTAATTAAAAAAAATGTGTTTACTGCATCATCAAATGTATTGACTGCATCATCAGCCCGCAGGGACCAAATTATCATTTGTTATATATTTTTATCTGTAGGTCTGATTCAGGTGATTCTTGGACTGTTGGAAAGATCTCAGGCTCTACTTCAAGTTAGAATAATTTTAGGATAATTATATTGGGTCTAGGTTGCCTAAGGTATACTAGGATTTGTGTGGTCCTTTAGGATCAAAATCAAGGTTTTTAAGAGTTCCCTTAGCTAGAATTTCGAGAGGGGTTTCTACAGCCAGTCCTACCCTTAGACTGTTGTTTTTCCATAATCGTAACACATCGATAGGATTTTGAAACATTCCACAGAGTATGTAGGCTCAGGACATCTTGGATTGTTTGGTACTGTCCTGCTATGTATCAAGCAGCCAGTTGCGCTTCGGTCTCGGACAAGTTATCTCGTTTATATAGTCATCAACAGATTGTCCTGCTTGTTGAAAGGTGTGGAGCATGTGTATGGAACAAATTCTTGAAAGCAACTTTCGACTCGCTATTGTTATTATTATGTGTCAGGGATGGGTTTTTCGCCAAGCGCTGGGTTAACTCCTCAAATTGCTTTATCAAGTCTTCAATCTCGATGTCTTGAAGGTCTCGTTCTTACTGGATGGGCTTGTTCCTAGTAATCGATTATCGACTATGTCCTTCAGCCATGATGCCCTTACGAAGAACAATACGATCCTACAAGAGCTAAGCTCTAATATCAACTGATACAACTGAGATGACTAGTAGCCAATATTCAACAATACAACTATGTTCTAAAGAGAGAATCGACTAAAAAGAAAATCTGCAAGAAAAGGCACAATCACGAAGAGCCGAGACCCGTCATGCACAACCACAAGAGAAAACAAAGAGAAATGGCTCTCTTTCTCTCCCTAAGTTGCAATTATTTCATTTCTCCAAAAAAAGAAAAAAACAATCCATTACAATGGGATGTTGTTTCCTGTTATACTGCCACTTATCTTCTAAAAATATTTCCCTACCAAGAAAAAATAATCCCTTCTTCCCTATCAGATAACATTCCTACCCACGTTAACCTTACTAAAACAACTCATACAAAAAAAAAAACTTATCAAATCATCCCCCCCCCCCATCATGAATTAGCTCATACGGAGGCCCAATATGCTCTCGTGGTTGTGTCAGTCCTGCTGCTAGACTCATGTTTTCCATAATCGTAACACATTGATAGGATTTTGAAACATTCCATAGAGTATGTAGGCTTAGGACATCTTGGATTGTTTGGTACTATCCTACTATGTATCAAGCAGCCAGTTGCGCTTCGGTCTCAGACCAATTATTCTATGCAACTACTTGTTCAAACTCATCTATATAGTCATCAACAGATTGTCCCACTTGTTGAAAGGTGTGAAGGTATTGATACATCATTTGGGTGTAGTTGAAGGGTAAGAATTGCCCCCTCAACATTTTCTTCATCTTCTCACATTCGGTGATCTTCCATTTTATCTTGTCTTTCCAAAGCCTTTTTTTTTGGCTCCCCCTAGGTGGATGCACATTGCTTGAGCTTCATAGTCATGAGCTTGACCTTCTTATCATCGAGAACATCCTTGCATTTGAAGATGCAATCTGTAGTATCTATCCATTTAAAAAATTCTTCTACCTATAATCCTCTAGCAAACTCAGGTAAATCGACTTTAATGCCAAAATCCATGATTTGCTCTCCTGAACATGAGGTTCTAAGCGTGGAGCGTGTGTATAGAACAGGTTCTCGAAAGTAGCTTTTTACTCACTATTGTCATTATCGTGTGTCAGGGATGGGTTTTTCGCCAAGCGATGGGTTAACTCCTTAAATTGCCTTATCAAGTCTTCAATCTCGATGTCTTAAAGGTCTCGTTTTTACTTGATGGACTTGTTCCTGGTACTCGATTATCGACTATGTCCATCAGCCATGATGCCCTTACAAAGAACAACTCGATCCCACAAGAGCTAAGCCCTAAAACCGACTGACACAATTGAGATGATCAGTAGCCAATATTCAACAATACAACTGTGTTCTAAATAGAGAAGCGACTAAAAAGAAAATCTGTATGAAAGGGCACAATCATGGAGAGCCGAGACCCCCTCATGCACGACCACAAGAGAAAACAAAGAGAATAGGCTCTCTTTCTCTCCTTAAGTTAAAAATATGTCATTTCTCCAAAAATAGAAAAAAACAATCCATTACAATGGGATGTTGTTTCCTATTACACTGCTACTTATCTTCTAAAAATATTTCCCTACCAAGAAAAAATAACCCCTTCCTTCCCTATTAGATAATATTCCTACTCACATTAACCTTATTAAAACAACTCATACAAAAAAAACAAACTTATCAAACACTCCCCCCCCCCCCCCCACCATCATGAATTAACTCATACAAAAGCCTGAATATGCTCTCGTAGTTGTGCCAGTCCTGCCTCTACACTATTGTTTTTCCATAATCATAACACATCGATAGGATTTGGAAACATTCCATAGAGTATGTAGGCTTAGGACATCTTGGATTGTTTGCTACTGTTCTGCTATGTATCAAGCAGCCAGTTGCGCTTCGGTCTCGGACAAGTTATTCTATGTAACTAGTTGTTCAAACTCGTCTATATAGTCATCAACAAACTGTCCTGCTTGTTGAAAGGTATGAAGGTATTGGTACATCATTTCGGTGTAGTTGAAGTGTAAGAATTGCTCCCTCAACTTTTTCTTCATCTTCTCCCATTCGGTGATCTTCCATTTTATCTTCTCTTTCCAAAGCCTTTTTTTGTTGCTCCCACTAGGTGGATGCACATTGCTTGAGCTTCATAGTCATGAGCTTGACCTTCTTATCATTAGGCACATCCTTGCATTTGAAGATGCAATCTATAGTATCTATCCAATTAATAAATTCTTCTACCTATAATCCTCTGGCAAACTCAGGTAGATCGACTTTAATGCCAAAATCCATGAATTGCTCTCCTAAACATAAGGTTCTATACGTGGAGCGTGTGTATAGAATAGGTTCTCGAAAGCATCTTTCGACTCACTATTGTCATTATCGTGTGTTAGGGATGGCCAAGCACTGGGTTAACTCCTCAAATTACATTATCAAGTCTTCAATCTCGATGTCTTGAAGGTCTCGTTCCTACTGGATGGGCTTGTTCCTGGTACTCAGTTATCGACTATGTCCATCAGCCATGATGCCCTTACGAAGAACAATACGATCCCACAAGAGCTAAGCTCTAATACCAACTGACACAACTAACATGACCGGTAGCCAATATTCAACAATACAACTGTATTCTAAAGAGAGAATCGACTAAAAAGAAAATTTGCAAGAAAAGGCACAATCACATAGAACCGAGAGTCCCTCATGCACGACCACAAGATAAACAAAGAGAAAAGGCTCTATTTCTCTTCCTAAGTTAAAAATATTTCATTTCTCCAAAAAAAAAAAAGCAATCCATTACATTGGGATGTTGTTTCCTGTTATACTGCCACTTATTTTCTGAAAATATTTCCCTACCAAGAAAAAATAGCCCCTTCCTTCCCTATTAGAAAACATTCCTACCCACGTTAACCTCACTAAAACAACTCATACAACCCCCCCTGCACCCTGCACCCCGCCCAATAAAAATAAAAAATAAACGGGGCTCTAACTAAATTAAAACAAACGTATACATTCTAAAAGAAAAAACAAATACTTACTAGAAAGAAAAGATTCTATAAAGCGTTGATACTTTCTCGCTAATGTTTGTTCTTCTGGTCCCGATCTACATGCTCCAAATAATCTAATGCGATCATCTGCAGTCAATAACCCTCCTTATACTATGGAAGTAAGATGCACCTCAAAATTTGGTGGGACATATAGTTCCTGTGTTAGAAACCTTATGATGGCTTGAAAATCTATTTTCATCCTTAGTTATGAGATTTAAAATTTTAAGAATAGTGATATAGATTGAGCACATCTATAAGCATAAAAAAATCTTGAAATTAGATGGTCTAGCTAACTTGTTACAAGATGCACTACTTTTCGGATTTGAAGACTTTTTTTTTTTTTCCTTCATATCTATACATCTCAAGATCGAGATGATCAATTGGAGGTTTTTTCAATGCCAGAACATTCTCTTAAAGAGGATTTTGAGGGGCACCTTACTTCAATAGTATAAGGATGACACCTTATGTAAACTTTTTCTTTTATGTAATAATTTAAGTTTTCATTAATTTTGAGTTATTTCTTAAAAAAAAATAAATAAAAAACCAAGATTTCTGCGAATTCATGTGAATAAAGTAAAAAGATAAACTTACGTATAAAAGTACCTATATATTTATAGCATGTTTGGCCTGATCAATAAAACATCTCCAAAAAGTACCAGACCTGGCAATTAAAACATCTTGCTCTCCCCCATTTTTAAGTAAATTCCCTTTGTCGTTGCAGTTGTTCTGCCCTCCCAACTGCGCACTCCTATAGGAGAATTAATAATCATCTTTCTCTAAGTTTGAATTAATAATCATCTTTCTCGGTCAATAGCTCCCCCCCCCCCCCCCCCCCAACCCACCTAACATAAAAACAAACCAAACAAGAATACACAAATTTTTTTTTGAAAAAGTATCCAAAGAGACCGTTTATCTTTTATACAAATTGGGTGGTTTGTAGGAATATCATTGAATAGACTCAAAGCTAAAAAAAAATTGATCAAATATCTCAAAAAAAAAGACATGATTTTAAATTGGGTGGTTGTAGGAGTGTCATTGAAAAGACTCACAGTTTTAAAAAAAAAATCTCGGATTTTATGATTCACTCTAAACCATCCAATTTGACATTTAATGAGTAGAAATAATTGTGACCTTTTTATACAAAAAATTCTCTCTTCAAAAGAACTACAAGCATGCGCACTATGTGTCTCTCTCTTAAAGATAGTGACCTAAGGAAAGTGATAAACTGCAAAATCATTAACATAGAGGTCTCTCAATCCCTCCATCACTCTCTAATATCTACAATAAACAAAGTACAAACGGCGTCTAATCATGCCTTCTTTGAAAAGGTTCACAGACCAAAAAACAGAAGTGCCTTTTCCTTTAATATTCAATAGAGAATGCCTCTTCTATTCTTCTATCGCCTATGGGTGACTGATGCATTTTCCTTTTATAACACCCATTCGGTTGCTTTTGAAGCCTCTTTTTTTCTTGTTATCTTTGAGCCTTTTCATTATTTCTTGGGTGAGTTGTGAGAAGAGGGTCCCGACTTTTGATACCAATTGAGCTTAGGAAGTAGTGTTACAAATCGTCTAAGTGCTAATCAATTAAGCCATGACTCTTTTCCTAAGCCTTTTCATTATTGGGAAGACAAAAAGTTATCCTATGACCTCCTAGACCAGAAAATAATTGTGGTCTATTTATTCTTGTCATTTGTTTTGGCGAGAAAGAAAGAAAACAAGAGTGATTGTCATGCCATTGGGGCCCACACTCCCTTCAATAATTTGGGTTTTAAATACACTAATTTGAGGGAATATAACGGGGACCAAGCTGCTTTTTTGGGGGATTTAAAATAGTCCCAAGAGCAAACAAAATTGAAAGAAGATTAAAGTAAAAACTAAATATATTATGATATTTGGTTGCTTATTGATCTCTACTTTAGTGCATGAGCGCCATTAAAGCAGCCTAGGATCTCCATAGGCCCATTTGAAATTAGACACTTCCAGCTTCTCATGATTTATGAAACCTTTATTTTAAGCATACAAAAATGCTTTCTTGACTGTCTGCCAGCCGTGCCATGCAAATGCAAAGTTTCTTGGACCCAATCATGATCTTATGACTCTTAAATAACAATTATCTCCTTAACATTCCCCAAAAGACGAATTTCTTTGACTAATGTGTGTGTTGGAGAGAGAGAGAGATAGGTTATTCAAAGATTTCGTTAGCAATTATATTTCTAGTGACATTCACTGTGATTCCGAACAGTACTGGCATTACACAAAAAAGTTATAAAAGGTCATAATTCCAACAAAATCGCATTACATCTCGATAGCTTTCCAAAGATCCAAAAATTACTGGAATCGAACCTGCAAAGCAAAAGTTGGAAGCCTTAAAATAGCAAAGGTAAATTACTAAACTACCCCTGCTTGGGACGAGCCTCGACAATACGATGGGCCACGGGCAGTGGGTAGCTTTTCTGATAATTCCAAAAGTCGGTGAATTATGTGAACATTGCTAAAACTCTAAAAAATTGGGACTTCTTTACCGAATCTAGACCCTTGGACCGACTCGATCTAATTTTGATTGTGGCCCTATTTCAACCTATAAATACCCCTTAACAAAAATCACAGAATTGGAAAACATTGAAAATCATATGAAAATAACCAAAAATCCCTGAAAAATAAAAATTAAAAAAAATCCCCAGAAAACTCAAACCTGAATGGCAATCTAAAAAGTTTCAAAGACACGCTGGCAAAGATGGGGTCCCCGATATTTTACCTCCAAAGTCTTATGTCAATGATACTTTAGGGAACATAGAAAGTCAAATTCAGTGGAAACGTAACCCCGAGAGTCATGTCACCACCTACCTGTTGCCCTTCCCTTCCCAAGAAAATAAGTATTGCGTATTAAAGGCTATATTCTAAGGTACCTTTCCTAGAGAGCCATTAACCCACCCGGTCCTGCAAGAAGACATTTTGTTTGACGTAACCAAACCACCAACAAATTGTTTCGACATTTTGTCGCGCAATACAGATCGATGACCCTCAGTTAATTAAATTCGACCAGGAAAAATCCAAGATAAATCACTCACCAACTTCACTACCCAGTTTAGAGCGGCAACAAGTTTTTGACAACACATCCTCTGAGGCCTCTAAGATCAGCATGGCCGTGGAGGAAACACTAACAGAGTACAAAATCTTCTTTAACGGGGCATTAATCCTTCTTGTTCACTTGTATCCATGCTTGAAATGGTTGCACAATATGAGATAGAAAAGGGTAATGGCTAAAAGCCAATCACCCCCTACATCCCAATAAGAGCCCAATCAAGATGAACCTTCAACAGGTGAACAAATCAATGAATTAAAAATCAATCAGCCAAAAGCTCATTCCAAGTCTAAATCATCTTCGAAACGGTTTGTAACTATCAAATTCAGTGTACCACGCTGTGAAAATTCACTCATATTGAGGACTCGATGAGTGACGTTCTCATGTTACTCCTCAAGAATAATATATTGAAATTGCTTCTAGCTTGGGTTCCTCCTTTGCCATTGGGTGATAACTAGTTAAAAAAGAGCGTTGCTCAACAAGCTCATAAGGTCCACAAAAGGGGTCATAAGAGGTTAAAATGTAAGATCTATGTTTTTTTTAAAAAAATAATTCAATAATCATTCATTAAAATCCAAAATTTTCCTTCTAAAATTCTTTTAAGAAAATGTTGCACCGAGCCTAAACTTCTCACGAACCTATTTTCAAAATTTTCCTCTTTTCAAAATTTTCCCCTATGTGTGTTTGTGGGTTTTCAAAAAATTTTATTTGCTTTACTTAGATTTGTATCCCCAAAGCCAATGCATGTTTCAAAACTTTATCTGTCTCAAAATCTTCTAAAAATGTTTATCCAAAAGCAAAGGAGTTGGCTCCAGCTAGTAAATGATGTTATGTTGGCATTTGATCCTGGATGACATGTTGAGTGTTGGGTTTGGGGATAGCCAAATCATTATACCTATATTTTCTTCTAAAGATTAAGGGTATTATGGAAAATAAAAAATAGACTTTATTTGGAAACAAGAAAGTTATTTATTTATAAAAAAATAAAGGATGACATAATACCCATCCTTTCAAGGTCACCCCTTTAGGGGTTATGGGAATGGATCTCCAATATAGAGATGGGTCTCCAAGAGAGAGACGTGGCCTCCGAGGGAGAGGCGGTATTCTCATGAGTTTTGAGTTGGTTAACTTTCACTTTTGGAGAGAGAAAGTCTCTCAGTTGTTCTCAAGGTAGTCTTTCCAGTAGCGGTATGCGGTGGAAAAGATGATGTTGATCGACGGTGCTGCTCGATTTGGAGAGCGGGTTTAGAAGGGAAGATCAATGATGGTCATTTACAGATGTTTTGAGATAAGTGTTATCTCTTGTAACCAAAAACTGCAATATCCATAGTGATAATGGATTTCTAGTTGCCGAAGCTGTGGATGTAACCCTACGGGGTGAACCATATAAATCGTGTGTTGTTGTGGTGTACTTTTTATATTTGCTTTATTTCTCGTACTCGATTTATAGTTGTATTCATCTACTTTGTATTTGGCCAATTGAGTACACGATCTTGGGTGGGATCTCAGTATTTGGAATTCTCGGTTCCGCAAACCTAAGGGTTCACGAGAACCCTACAATTGGTATCAGAGCACAAGGTACGTACGGGTCAGAGCACAAGGTACGTACGGGGCTAAGGTTTATACTAAGAAAAAGATGAATGATGAAGTTTTATGGATACATAGTTTGATGTGGAGAAATATGAATGCAAAGTATTTGTGAAAATTCAACAGTGGAGGCAAGTGAGAAGAAATAAAGAAATATCCATGGTTTGAGGAGGAAAATATAAAGACAAAGTGTTTGTGAAATTTCCACAATGGATGCAAATGAGAAGAAATCAAAAAATTTATTCAATGAAGGTTGTCAAGGCAATTGTGGTGATTTTGCTATCAAGGTGGAGATTATTGGGTTTGGCGATAGCCAAATCACTATACCCATATTTTCTTCTAAAGATTAAAGGTATTATGGGAAATAAAAAATCGACTTTATTTGGAAGCAAGAAAGTGATATAGTTATAAGAGAGCAAATGATGACATAATACCCCTCCTTTGAGGGTCACCCCTTTGGGGGTTATGGGAATGGATCTTCAATATGGAAATGAGTCTCCAAGAGAGAGAGACATGGCCTCTGAGGGAGATGCAGTATTCTCATTAGTTTTAAGTTGATTAACTTTCACTTCTGGAGAGAGAAAGTCTCCCGGTTGCTCTCAAGGTTATCTTTTCGGTAGCGGTATGTGGTGGGAAAGAAGATGTTGATCGACGATGCTCCTAGGTCTAGAGAGCGGCTTTAGAAGGGAAAATCAGTGATGGTCATTTACCTATGTTTAGAGATAAGTATTATCTCTTGTAACCCAAAACTATAATATTCATTGTGATAGTGGATTTCTAGTTACCGAGGCTGTAGATGTACCCTTACAGGTTGAACCACGTAAATCGTGTGTTGTTGTGGTGTGTTTTTTATGTTTGCTTTATTTTTCGTACTCGATTTATAGTTGTATTCATCTACTTAGTATTTGGCCAATTGAAAACACGATCTTGGGTGGGATCCCGGTATTTGGGATTCCCGATTCGACAAGCCTAGGGTTCACGATAACCCTACATTGAGAACTAATTATATAAAAATCTATTTCAATAGGATCTCAACTAAATCGAAAACCATGGGATTTCCTGCATGTTTCGAGCATGCAAAAGGCTCAACAGCAAGGGGCGCATCGCTGGATTCAAGCTTCCAATGATGCAACGCATTGCTAAAATCCATGGATGTTTGAGAAGATTTCGTATAGTGGTGCTATGCGGTCTCATTCAAGTTCAAGAGAAGAAAACTCTTGGTCTAAAAACCCCTTCAAGGTTCAAGATAAAGAAATTATGTGGTTCAAGATAATCTAAAAGTCTAATAAGAAAGAGACGTCCACTATATTCGTTTGATCCAAGCCCCAACTTTGATGTTGGGCCTGTAGACCCGGCATGCTAATAAGTCGTTTCTATTCTCTCCCTTTGTTTTTTAGCTCAATTTCTTAAAATTATAGTGAACATTGTTTCTTTGATTTCCTCTAAACCCTTTTAAAAGTTCTTCCTTGGTTTCACACAGTCCTAGGCTAGCATAGCCGACGGAATGTGAGAGAGATCTCGTCGGTCTTAACTCTTTGCATAATGTAATTCAATGAAACCGGCTTCTCTATCGAATTTTAATTGATTTAATTTAAATCATAAATTAGAGAGGATTTCATATTTGGATTTGGTTGTAAACAGAACTGTACATAACAATTATCTTTGATAAACTCGAATTAATTTCATTTTTTTATGAGAAGTTCCTATGCTGATAATTTCTCTATCCCCATCCTCATAAAATTGATTTATTGCAATTCTTTTAAGGCTTCTCATTTTATGAATTTAAAAAAAAAAAAAAAAACTTTCTTGATAATATCATGTATGTAATCTAGAATCATTAAAGTTTAAATTTGGAAGAACTACATCATTACCTAGAAATGGCTCTAAAATATTTATAGGCAACGGGGGAGCAATTTGTAAGGAATAGGTTAAAACTATAAAATTAGATAGTGATTTTTAAAATTGGTAGTTTGAAATATGTTGAAAATTAGAAAAGGATGTGGCTGTATAAGGTTGAGGTCCTAAACAATCAAAGTAAGGTGCACTTCTAAATAGTATCGAAAGATCATTTTTCAGTAGCGAAAATCTTTGTGACAGCTTGAAAATTTATTTGTATATCTAATTATAAAATCTAAAGCTTTCAAAATAGTGTAGATTGAGTAGATATATAAACATTGAAAATTGACCGCCCAGATAATGTATTACTAGATGCATTATTTCCCATACTTGAAATCTTTTTTTATTTTACGTCTATATATCTCAAGGTTGAGATGATCGATTTGATAGTTTTTCAACATCAAAACAACCGCTTCTAGTGAATTTTTGAGGTACGCCCTTAATTTTAATTATTTAGGACCTCAACCTTATATAAACTTTTTCCTACAAATTATTATCAACTCTATTATTTATAAGAAATTTAACTTATTTATATTTATAATTGCATAGTTCCTATTTGCAATAGATAAAGGACTGTAGCTTCGTTAATTTACTATGAACTTGCACAATATATATCTATGGATCTTATTCAAGGGTCTGGATAAAGGGGTTTATATAGCTCCTCCATACTCAACACTATTGCAATGACCATTAAGGCCATGAAGTTAAATCGTTCAAGCGACTTGTCGGCGAAAGCTGGGCTAGCGTTCCACAAGCCATACAAGGGAAATTAGCAAATAAGCACAAAGGGTCACACATACAAGTAATAGATAAACGGTTGCAGTCCACTCTCATGTGACTATACAGTTGCACATTGTATAGAGATGGGTTGGCACAAGGAGTTTATACTTTACACAAACCTCACACTACTCACCCACTATCAAAATGACCATTAAGCTATGTATTACATTCACTACCTACTATTTACCACTGTTGTGTGAAAGTTGCACTAATCCACTCCTTACACTTTTAATATATACTCGTATGGCTCATTTTCTGTTTCCCAGGGAGAAGTTTACAATATTAGCCAGTTCATTCCGCTCATCATAAATATCCATGCATGCTCATTCAAACTTGCATGTTCAATTACAATAGTTGGTTGTCCATGAGCCCTCTCATACAAACATTACCGGAGCCAAATTGGTCCTCGACTCTAACCTCCAAAGCACGAATCATGGCACATAAAGAGGTAGAGGAAAAACTTGTATCTATTAATCATTATTAACATGTATATATAATACAACCAGAGATAACTTGCACAACAAGATAAACTACAATGAGTAACTTCCAATGAAAAATATATTTTCCATATATAACAAACAGATACTCGACACTCGACCACTGGATGTGTGTATTTCTTGGAGACTCTCTAATGTCATAGAAATGTAAGAAACAACAAACTGTGTCCGAATCTTCAATAGAAACCCAATACCGAGCAATGTAATCGACTTGCAGTGAAATTATTTGTTTGAGAGGACTGTTACATAACCTCAATATTCTTCATGTACGCTAATAATCTGAGTGCCATGCGCATTACCTCAAATCTTGTGTCCTATGACAACACAAAGTATGTAGTACTTCATTATCGTTTCATTCGTGAAAAATTCATGGCTGGAGAAGTTACACTCCCATAAATTGCCTCAAAACAACAACTTGTAGATATTTTTACCAAAGCAATGACTCGTGCTTGTCATGACTATCTCATTGATAAACTGATGTTGTTTAATTAACCTCAGTTTGAGGGAGGATGTAGAGATTGAAGATCTTGTATTTATTTGTTAAATATGGAAAGTGAATCTTTTATAGGAAGTTTACTCATTGTAGTGTATATAGGCCTCTATGATATGTCCTTTGCAGTTAACGAATGATATGATGGACAGCCGAGAGGTGAATACGACATGGATATGCAACAAATTGGCTGACGACCTGTACTGCATGGGATATATCAAAACGTGTCATGGTGAGTTAAAGTACTGTCAACCAGTTGTTTATAAAGAATGAGATCGAGAAGTATCTCCCCACCATCCTTCCTATATTTTACATTGTATCCACTCATTTATCATCAGATAAGTTGGTCAGTTTAATCAAATCGTTGGTGTACTTCTTTTAGTTAATTATATATCCATTGGGGGAATAATGAATCTATAGGCCAAAAAAGCAAGTCAACGAACTCAAATATTTCAATTTGACTAAGTAACTGAGAAGCTCTTTCAAGTGTTGTAAATTGTCAAGGTTGTCTTCTATGATGAGAATATCAACATATAGAAGAAGAATTATTATCCTTGAAGAACAATGACAGGTAAATAGCAAATAGTGACGAGCACTTTGTTTCAATCTAGCAATCAGAATGTCCTATTGAAACTGTTCGAACCAAGCTCTTGGAGCTTGTTTTAAACCATTCAAGGATTTTTTCAAATAACATATCATAGACTTGTCATAGCAATACCCAAGAGGAGGTCTCATATATATTGTCTCTTTCAAATATCCATGAAGAAATACATTTTTAACATCCATCTATGAGATAGTCCATTGACAAATAGCTAATAGGGCAATTACAGTACGTACAACGGTCATTTTAACAACATGAGAAAATGTTTCATCATAGTCTATGTCATACTCCTTTTTATAATCTTGAGCAACTAGTCGTACTTTATATCGCTAAATTCCTTTATTAGATTTAAGCTTCACATAAAAAATACATTTACTTCCAATAATAGATGTGTGAGTAGGGCACGGTACAGGATACCAAGTCTCATTTTCCAACAAGGCACTTGTTTCTGAATCCATAGCCTCTTTCCAACATAGCAGAGTCAAGGATTGCTAATAGGTGAAAGAAATATCAACTTAATCTACAGGGGCAAACAATGATCTAAGAAGTAAACAAAGATCTAGGCGTTTGAGAGGAATCTCAACAGTATCAAGAGAAGCAAACAAAGCTCTAGGTTGTAGTGAAAAACCAAAATCATCAAGACAAAATACATATCGGTAAGATGGGTGAGTTACACGTGAAGAACGTCGTAACTAGATAGAGTTATCAAAGGAACAAGATTAGGAGAAAAGGAGGAGGGAAGAGAATTACTTACAAGTAGGGCAGAGATTGGACCTTGCTTTAGTTGGTGAGATGGATGAGTTTTATTTACCCTGTTGTTGATGCACTAAAAATTATGATGATTTATCAGTGGTGTTGGCATCTAAGAAATATGATCAGAAATGAGTAGAGGACCCTGTTGATTTAATAACTGAAGATAAATAAAAGAGGCTTTCCAGAAAGATGACATTGCGAAAAACACATACATGACAAGCTGTTGGATCATAACATAGAAATCCCTTTTAATCAGGACAGTAACCCACAAAACCACAAGTGGATACTTGAATAGAAAATTTTATTCTTTCATGTGAAAAAAGATTGGCAAAACAAACACATAAAAAAGCATGCAAGAGAGAATAATAAAGGAGAACATAAAATAATGAATAATATGGATATTCTTAATACAAAAATGAGGAAGGGAGGCAATTTATGTGATAAATAGCTATTGATGTAGCTTCAACCCAAAAACTATGAGAATACGAGAGTCGTGCACAAGGGTCCTAACAACTTTCAGGATATGACATTTTTATTTTCAATTATGTTATGCTGTTGTGGAGTATATGGGACAAGTTTTTTGTGATTGAATACCCTGAGTTTTCAAATATTTTTGAAAATCATGTGATAAGTATTCTCCCCCAGAGTCTGACTATAATATTTGTACTTTTGTACAGTTGCAACCATAGATAAAAACATTTTAAAATGGGGGAGCACTTCAGATTTATGGTGCATAAAGTATATCCAGGTATAGCTTGTATAATAATTAATTAGCAAAACAAAATATTTATATCCCATTCTAAATAAAATTGGAACAGGACCCCATACGTCACTATGAATAAGGTGAAAAGGTACAATTGCTTTATCTACTTGAGTAGAAAAAGACAAACTGATGTTTTTATTTAAAGAACAACTAATGCAAGATTTATTGACTCATTTAAAGAAAATGCTTTATTGGGCATTGAACCAGAATGAAACAAAATATCTATTTTATTTGTATTCAGATGACCAAGTCTTCGATGCCACATATACCATTGTTTATTAGAAACAAAAAAATCAGAATCCAATAGAGAAAAGAAAGAAGCATTACGGTTTGGTTTCTCAAACTCCAAGGCAAACAGACGACTAATTCAATACCCCTTCCCTTTCACTGTCCCAGTGCATAGGTCTTGTATTACACAACCATCATGAGAATATTAAAAATTGTAATCATCATTGACAAGTTGGCCTACATATATTAGATTAACAGTTAATTTGGGAACCAAGAGAATAGTAGGTAAACAAAATAGTGCACTAGAGGAGATGCAAAACGAGAGATTATTAGTACCCGTAATATTCAATTTCTTCCCATTAGTCGTGAGAATTTGACTATTACCTTGGTCTGGTTAGTGGATGATTGACTTGCTTGCACTCTAGTCATATGATTAGGGGCACTTGAGTCAATAAACCAAAGAGGCTTAACACTAAGGGATAGGTGAAGCTTCATACCCGACAAGCCCATAGTAGAGAAAGCTAAAGAGATGGCTGTAGACATGGAGTTTTGTACCAATTGTCGAATATCATCTGATATAGTTGTTGTTTAGGACCCTGTCATGTTTGGGGCATAAATAGTATTTGTTCGAGTGATATCTGACCTCATATCTATCACTAGAGCCTTTGATGCATTATTAGCAGCTTGGTATACCATGCAAAGAGGTTTCTTTGCATATGATGCCTTGTTACCTCATTGAGGTCGATTTCGACACTCTACATTAATATACCTAGGAGGTTTGCAATAATTACAAAAAAAATTATTCTTACAGTAGGAAGCAATATGACCATATCCTTTACAGTCGTACCGTTGCAGTAACAATGGGTTATTTTGTGATGGCTTTCATCTGGCTTGTTAAGCCACAAAGATAGACTCTAGATTCTTTGTTCCCTCAATGGTGGTCTGTATTGCAATTCTTGTCTCCTCACGAAGTAAATCACCCAGAATGGCATCCATATTGGGCAATGTTTTGCTATTCAAAAGTTTGGCACGAATGATCTCATATTTGAAGCGCAATTTCATTAAGAACTGCATCACCTTCTTGTCATTATTTATTGTCTTTAAACTTGTAATGCAACAAGCACTGGTGATAGCTGTTATACTTACGGATTCATATTTTGTCCACAAGTTCATAAAACTAGCATAATATTCCTAGATGTTTTTCTCCCCCTGTCTATGTTTAGACATATCATACTCGGTTCGGCATTGCCGTGCAAGATTTGATTCTTGATAAACTTTTTCTTTTGCAATGCAGAAGCCTCTTATTGGCATTCCAATGTTCATAACCATAGAGCCGAAGATCCATGAAACAATTTTTGCATTGTGGATTTTCCATTGCTAAATTTATTTAGTATTGGATGATTAGGTTGGGTTTCAGTTCCCTCAACAAACCCCCACAAATCTTTTCCTTTAACAAAAACTGAAAATGAAACCGCCAATCAAGATAGTTTTTCCCATCAAGTTTTATGGTCATGACATCTCCTTTTTCAGAAGCCATGTTCAAATTGTATGAGCACCCTCAGACATGTTTGAGATCAAAAGTCAAATGTGATTTTTTTTTTTTTTTTGAAGTAAAGACAAAGTTAAGAAGGAGCAAATGAAGTTAGAGAGGGAATCAATTAACCAAAGGAAGTAACAAATAAAAAAAAAAAAAGGATTCGAATAAAGAACCACATGAACCAAAAAAGAAAAAGCAACAAAATAACATATCCTTAGAGAGAAACAAACAAACATAAATTTACAAGGGGACGTGATCAAAGAACCAAAAGGACGGAATTTGCCAAGGGACGTGATCAAGGAACCAAAGGGATGAAATTTTATTTGCAAAGTTTGCAATAAAACGAAATTTTATTTGCAGTAGTTAGGCGTAAAGTTTACAAAATGACGAAAGTTGCATACCAATTGAAATTTTGGGTCTAGGTTTTTGATGGTTTAGTCTCTCAATCAAGGATTATTGGTATGTCTGGGAATTGTCAGGGATTTTTTGTTTGGTTTCTGGAGTTCTAAGGTTATTGGTGGTCTCTGAAATGCTTGGTGGTTGGGTCTCTGAATTATTAGGTTTCTCGCTTTAGATTTCTTCAGGAGAAGAATTTTGATTTCTTCAAATAATAAAATCAAGCACGTATGGGTTAGAAGCTTTGATGTGTAAGTAATGTAGAGGGTTGGGGATGTGGATTTGCATAAGAATAATGGCGTGAAAGTAATGGGGAGAGATAGAAATGATAATCGAGATAAAAAACAAAAGAATGATGAGAAGTAATGATAGAGAGAGATTATTGTAATAAAAAATAAAGACTGATTATGAACAAAAAAAACCTGATTGGCCAGAGGAATATATGATTCATTAAAAAAAAAAAAAAAATTAGCATCAAGCGAAGAGCGAACTTTGATTTGCCGATGAAAGTAGGGATCAAGAACACAATAAAAAAAAGAACTCCAATCCTTCACAAGAACAAGAACTGTAACCGAGGAACTAATCAAAGAATAATCAATCTTAGGTAAAACAAACGCAAACAGTGGACGGAACTGATTATGACTGCTCTGATACCATGTCAAACACACAAAGAGACAGAGAAAAAACTTATCTCTATAGATCATTATTAACATGTATATATAATACAACTAAAGATAACTTACACAACAAGATAAACTACAATGAGTAACTACCAATAAAATACACACTTTCCATATATAACAAATAAATACAAGATCATCAATCTCTATACACAAGATAGTGATGCTCAGCCCCAAGCCACTGCCGCGGACCTCTCGAATACGATTCTCTCCAACTTATCCTTGAGCTGGGTGACGTCTGAATTTCAACAACACCACCGTGATGACCAATTTTCATATCAATAAAAAATTATTTTATAATAAATAAAACAACATTAACAAACACATAATTTTCCTGCAAAATTCCCCACGAATAGTGCACCCAAACCGACATTGTCTTAGGTTACCGACCAAATCTTGGGCGAGCCGAAATCCACCTGAATTTTGAGGCACAAAATTGAAAGTTGAAAACTTAGTGAGCTCCAAAGGTCAAACTTTAGGAGCCCATTTTCCCCAGGTTATCAAATCTGTGTCATGGACTGGATTCAGAGAGGGCGTGGGCGTTGCGTTTTGTCAATTGAATTGACTTGCCACTGTTTGGGTGTGTGTTTTTATAGCAGTTCAATTACGGCCTTGGTGTTGCACGTTGTTTTGTCGGAAATTAAATCCCCTGATTTCCGATGGAAATATGAAGACTATCCCACAAACTTTATCGCCTCAATGCCATTGTGTAAAGGAAAATGTTTTGATAGAGTTACAGCCCTAAATCTCACCTCAAAATTCTCTAAATATCGGAGTTTTGGAGTTGGAAATTTCGGAATTGACCTTATCAAAAAGAAATTCTGATTTTAAGTTCTATGGGCCTGGGTTCTACAACACATCGTCTAAACCCTCCACTTCGCCCTAAAAATAAGTGTTGACAGATCCATTAAATGTGTACTTTTTTTTGAGCTTCAAAATTCATAATCAATATTAAAAATTGATTTTAGAGCTATCATGGAGATTTTCGATACCTAAAGTGCGTTCTAGAATGAGGGTTGGAGGTGAAAATTTACTTTGTTTTCATGAAGGCTAGCCTTATAGAACTGCATCCTTGTGTAAAAAGGCCGAAGTAATCTCCATTCACTAGGGACTTGGCGGTAATATTGCCGACTCCTATGAGAAGGTCTCTCACTCCATTCTCACAAAAAAAAAAAAAAAGGCCCCAATCCCCACTAACTTAAAAAAAATTAATTGTTTCCGTTGCCTCGACAACTCCAAGTAAATAAATGGCCACGTTATACCTCCATTTGTTTCTTCAATGAAAACGAAAGAAAGTGACAAAAGGGCTGGGCGCATTTGTAACCCCCTGTCCACTACGTTTGACAATCTTCATAATAGGTAGGCTCATGTCAAACCCTACCAGTTTCGGGTCACACATTTGACCCGGAAGTCGGAATTAATAAGTATGGAGCTATTAAGTGAGTCAGATCATATTAGTGGTTAAGTTGTCATTATTGACCAGTGAAACCACTTAACTAGTCCAATTCTGGTGCGCATTTATGAAGATCCCATCAGGTCCCGATCGACCTTGGACCATGTTAGTCAAGTTTGAGCCGTGCACAACGGGGGTAGTGAGCAGTTTTCTTAAAAGAAACAAATTAGGAACGAGCCAAGGCTTACTACATGATTTCACGGTTGCATTCTTAATGTCCCAAATAGCGTTTGTAAAAAAGAAAGTTTTTTTATGTGACTCTTGATTTCAGCCGTCGGATCCGAGTAGATAGTTGAGATGGCTTGTGTCACAATGTCACGAGCTAGTTCTTTACCGTCAACTTTGATCCGACAACTTGGAGTTTTTTATCTTGAATATTTATTCTATAAATCATTTTGAAGCCAAATTTGGGGCATGCATTTAAGGGTGCAAATGATAAAAATAATAGTAAAATATTTTCGAAAAGAAAAATGATCAGAATACCCCTAAAGATATTTTTGTTATTTATTTTGATGAAAAAGATTTCTTTTTTATTTTTTCCAAGTTCACCCGAATTTTATGATGGGACGCACAAAATTTTATCCTAAAAGGTTTTGTAAAAAAAAAAAAGTAAAACACTATTTGGCATGACATTGTAGCATGATCAATTGTAGCCGTCGGTTCAGATTGAATGGCTGAAAAATAGTATCACATATAACTAATATGTTGATGGGGTCATACAGAAAACTTGCCCTTTATGAAAGAAGGCCAAAACTGACTATTGAACATTTAGAGCACTATATAAAAACCAAGGGTATCTGAGAGATTTTGCAAACATTGGAATGGCGTTACCGTCATAAATGATCGATTCGTTCCATGGATATGGATTCGGCGGAGAGGGAACCATAAATGTTTCTCTTATTTTGTAAAGGGTGCGGTTTCTATAAGGTTGGTTGCAACTTTAAACAATGCATTTAAGACGCACCTTCAAATTTTATCATAATATATAATTTTGATATAAATTATTTTTAAGATTATCTCAAAATATATTTTCAAATCTAATTATAAAACTTTAAACTCCAAAAATGATAAGAATCAAGCAGATCTAGAGACATATGAAACTCTTGAAAATGAACGGTTTAGATAATATGTTCTAAGATGCATCATTTTTGAGACTCAAAATCCTTTTATTTTCAAGGTCATACATCTCGATATAGAGATGATCAATTAAAAGATTTTTTAACATTAAAAACCTTTACTGATGGATTTTTGAGGTGCATCCGTAGTTCTACAGTTTGCAACCTTATATAAACTTTCACCTTTTAAATACTCTTTTGTTTACTTTAAAAGAAGCGTCAAGCAAATGCTTAGCTAGCCTTGCAAATAAATAATTCCTATAAAGGTTTTTGCAAAATCTTTGTCTCTCCAAAAGTTATGCTTCATTTTATTTTTATCATAAATATCAAATGCCAGACTTTGGAGCCTTAAATATATGGAAGTCTCCTTGCAAGACTCTTATTTATCAAAAAAATTAAGTTTCCAAATGAGAGTTAGAGAAACCCTAATTACCTAAAAGGATATGTTTGAAAAGATTCGGTCGTATTCGTGTAGGACTCTTCTAGGATTCGGCATTAGAGAGAGAGATGGATAGAACTGGTTTTCCGTATTTATCAAATCACGAACAAATCAAACAAATAATAAATTTTGGTGGAGATGGAGATCAATTTAGGAGTCGAAGACTCGGCACACTACGCAGCCTTGGGGCTGGCCAAGTAGGCAAGTAACCCACACCGGAGGGGCACGCACCGGTCAGCCTAAAAGGTTTTTAACATAAAAAAATTTAAAAAATAAAATTTGAACAAAATACATGTAAATAAGGTCAAGAAAGGTAGTACAAAAATTAGATTTTGAAAAATCAATTTGACTGGGGGGTATTCTAGAAATAAATGAAAAAAAGAAGGGAAAATGTAAAAGAGAGCATTGACGGTCAAAACAATTTTCGAACTCTCCCAAAACCAGACTTAAAAGGACCCACCCAGTAGGTGGGTTTGAGTATCTGGGGCACGTCCAGGTCGACTTGGCCGCTTTTGTGAACATTGATAGAGAGATCATGCCAAAAAAAATGCCAAAAAAAAAAAAGGATACTAATGAAATCAGCCACTAATTAAACTAAGTTTTCTACCCTTTCTACAAAATATATTTTACGGGTAGTTTAGTAGAAAAAGGGCTTAGTAATGGAATTCAAGATGTAATGTTTTAGGGCACCAAAACCACCCTAAGCACCTAGGTTTAAGTCTATTCTTAAAGCAGAGACATAAGAGATCATTGAAGTTGCTTAGAGATCGTTGTAGTATCCCAGATCCGAACCAGAGACCATAAAGACTAAAATAGGCAAGGAAGTAAATTTGAAAATTGGGAATTGGAAGGTTATGGGACTTCCTAGACTCCGATTTCTCCCAACTAGTTTCAAGCAAAACCGAGCAATTCCAGTTCTAGCCACTAGTTTTATTAAACAAACAAAAAAATCTTCCCTTCGCAACAAATAAAAAAACATAAGGAAAAAGTCACAAAAAGCTTCAACCTTGTATATGAATCAATTTGTTCAATGTCTCAAACATGCTGCAGAGGGGGCATTGTATCCACCTAAAATAATTTTTTTGGGAAATTTATTAAAATACACTAAATTTATACAATTACCCATTATTTTATAGGTCTTGTTAGGCTGTACCATTTTTGATGTAGACCTTTAAAGTGCTTAATATTTTTAGACATTTAGATACCCTTATCTTATAGTATAGAAACTTTTTATTTAAAAGTATTTTAAATAATTAGTCAAAAGTAAATTAAAAATTTCTAATAAAAGCAAAAACATTTATTAACAATAGTAGACAATGACATCACGAATATGGATGCATTAATTGTTTTTAACTACTAATAGAATGTCACTATTTTTTTATAAAAATATCCATTCTATCTTTCTAAATGACAAAAAAATATGTCCATTTAAAAAATTTTGTATTACAATTCAAAAGTATTTTAATGTTAAAAAATGTTGAAGATGTAGACCACCATAGTGTAGCATAACAAAACCCATGAATAAAATGTTTAATAGCTGATCTTTTGTGTAAATTGTGATAAATATTTGGACGGAAAGTGTGAATGGGGTCTTTGAAGGTTTTACCGGGATGGTGTTTGTGAATGACCCTACTACCTATGCCGAAAGTTCACTGGACCCACCCCTCTCCTAAACGCCTATAAATTCTTTGGACCCTGCATTCCTCTCTCTCATCTCCATATTCCTGTGACTTTGTTCAAAGTTAAGAGAGAGCGAGTCTCATTTCAATTTTTGTTTGGTGTTTTTCACTCTTCATCAGAAAGAGAGATGGCAGTGGAGATCATGCCTGAAAATGCTCATCCTTCAGTGCAGATACTTTCTTGGGATAATAATGGTGGAGTCTCTCAGAGAAGGTACTTAAAACTTTTCTCCCATTTTACTTTATGTGAAAATTTTGCTTTGGTCTCTCTCTGATGGCCTCAATTTTCTTGCTTCTCTATATTCTGTGTCTATTATTCCCTCTCCATCTTCTTTTTCTGTCTTTTTTGCTCTTATTTCTCATTCTCTATTCTCTTCTCCGTCCATTTTGTCGAGCCGAGTGACATGACTGCAACCTTTTTGGTTTGTGAATACCAACGTTTCACTTTTTGCTGGACATTTCATCAAATATTAATATTTATCATCTTTCAAAAGCTGCTTTTCTTTTCTTAAACGAGTCCAATCGTATGGGAATTTGTTGGAACAAAAGATTAAAAAGGTTCTTAAACTTTCTCGCTCTAAAGAGAAGTTATGGTGTCCGTGAATCACTCAACTGAGAGAAGTTATGGTGGCCATGAATCACTCAACTGTTGGCCCAATTCATACGGAGTTTGTTAAAACTTTCACCATTTTTCTCTTTCATCTGTTTCCCTTTATTTTCCCATCCTCTGCAATTAGCTTCTTAAAAAGAGAAATGGTAGATATATTGCAGTCAAAAAAATAATTTTCTCTCTCTCTCTCTATCTCTCCAGGCTTGAGGGCAAAGTTGCAGTGATCACCGGAGGCGCAAGGGGAATTGGTGAGGCGACGGCCCGCCTCTTCTCGCGCCATGGCGCCAAAGTTGTCATCGCAGACATCAATGATGTCTCGGGGGAGGCCCTTGCTGCCTCCCTCCCTGGCGCTCTCTATGTGCACTGCGATGTATCCCAAGAATCCGATGTCTGTAACCTGATCGACCGAGCCCTAACCCGTTATGGAAGGCTCGACATCCTCTTCAACAATGCAGGAGTTCTAGGAAGTCAATCTCAAGGCCGAAAAAGCATATTAGAATTCGACCCAGACGAATTCGACAGAGTAATGAGCGTGAATGTAAGAGGTGTGGCTTTAGGCATGAAGCACGCGGCTCGGGCCATGCTCCCTCGAGGGTGTGGGTGCATAATCTCGACAGCGAGCGTGGCTGGTGTGTTGGGAGGGCTCGGGCCACACTCTTATACAGCGTCGAAGCACGCCATCGTAGGGCTCACAAAGAACGCCGCCTGCGAGCTCGGAAAGCATGGGATTCGGGTCAATTGCATCTCTCCATTTGGGGTGGCCACTTCTATGTTGATTGATGCTTGGAGAGAGGGGGTGGAGATGGAGGGGTGCCTGAGAGGGGATGATGTTGAGAAGATGGAGGAGTTTGTGAGGGGTTTGGCTAATTTGAAGGGTGCTAATTTGAGGGCCAAGGATGTGGCTGAGGCCGCATTATACTTGGCTAGTGATGAATCCAAGTATGTCAGCGGTCATAATCTTGTGGTCGATGGAGGTGTGACCACAGCGAGAAACTGTGTGGGCCTATGACACTAGAGAGAGAGATTATCTCCTAGGCGCTTCCTTTATCCATTTGAAAATTGAGTAATGGTGTTCTATTCTTTTAGATTTTTGTAGCCACTTGAGAGGAGCAGAGAAACTGCCTCCCTCACAGGGCATCTCCTCCCTCATTTGAAATTTGATTAATGAAGTTTCATTCATTTGAATTTTTTCAGCATTTTGTCAGGAGCGAGAGCTGAAAATTCAATGGGAAAAGTTTATATAGAGCCGAGGCTCTAAACAATTAAATTAGAGCTTACCTAAAAATTTTCAATTAAAGAGGTTGTTTTGATGCCCAAATATCTTCAAATTCATAATCTCGACATCAAGATGCATGGACATAAGAAAGAAATGGATTTCAACTTTTGGAAAGAATGGATTTTGTAACTTATTTTTTTATCGTCAATTTTCAAGATTTTTAAGTTTTCATAAATCTATTGATCTACATTATTTTTGAAGCTTAAACTTTATAAATAAAGATAAAAATATATTATAAGGCTGTCGCAAGGAATTCCAGTATTAAAACTACATTGCTCTATACTATTTGAAGGTAGGCTTTAATTTGATTGTTTAGAGCTTAGGCTCAACCCAAACGGCGACCATATTCAATAGGGTGGGGTATTTATTTTTGGACTCTGTAGAAGACTGGTCTACATGTCAAAACGTTGACGCACGCTCGTCTAAATTTTTTCTATTAAAAAGTTGGAAATCTTTGGTCAATCTCCTAAAAATGTGAATGCATACGCGTGGTATATCAATTCTACCTCATTTTGCAACTCCGTTGAATTATGGACAAATAAAATTCCAGATTTTAAAATCCCTCGAATCGGACCGAATCGATTTGGGCTATTTTCTATATTTTAATTAATTTTATGCTTTACCCATAGACCGATTTAAATCCCATTTTATACAACTAAATTTTGCTAGATTATTCAAGATTTTCGTTACCACAGGTGAAATAGCAATACAATTTCCTCAGGCATATTGACAAGGATACGTAAATTATGGTAATGTACAAGTAACTAAGTTAAAGAAATTGCTTAATTTGTAAATTTATGGAGGCAAAAGCAAAAGGGTGCAGTTTGTGGCTTGTATATCGAGCAAATATATGAAAACCTTGAAAATTGATGGTTCAAAAATGCTTTATGAAATGCACTATTTTCAAAACATGAAATTTATTTTTTTCTCATGTCCATGTATCATGAGGTCGAAACGATCAAATTGAAAATATTTGAGCATCAAAATAACTTCTTTTAATAAAAATTTTGATGGGGGCTTTAGAGCATCGGCTCTATATAAACTTTTTCCAAAGTAAAAATTCTATAATTTAAAACCCAAGGGGTGTTTTGGGCGAGATAAAAACTAGGGCGTTTCTGCCTTGACCTTCTTTTTCTCCTTTAAGATTCGATTTTTGCTTGGTGGCATCGTTGACGGATGGGACGTAGGGGTATTGCAAGAACCTTATTTTTTTAGAGTGAGAAGAAAGAGTCTCATTTATGAGGTTCGGTAAAGCAAGTTATTATTCCAAACATATTGACTACAACTTTTTCAATGAATTGAATTGGTGGCAATTGACTCTCTCTCTAATGGGAATATAAGTTTCTCTGAAGTTTAATGCTAATCGGTTCTATAATTTGAATTTGTGGTAAATTTGAGAGAGACATTTACTTACCAAAAGAAAAAAATTTGTGGTAAATGCTGAAATCTCTCAATATCTATCTTCAAAGGAAGTTTCCTTTTTTATTTCATTTATTTGAATTTTCATCCTCTCCCTCAACTGCACACCGATTCTCTAACGGTGGATTAAAAACGGTGGATTAAGCGTGTGCTATACACATTTATTCCCTCGGCAAAAAAACACTTATTTAAGAGATTTTTTTAATTCGAAATGTTAGAATCCATCTAATTATAACTAGATGATTGTTTTTGAAAAAGAAAAAAAAAGATTTTGAGTTCTGAACATCTAGATCATTCCCTCTAGAAATTATATCATTATTGTGAAATACTAAGATGCTATTTTTTGAGGCACATATAGAAGAGTGAAAGTGAAACATTTTCGTTTTACATCTCAGGATTTAAAAGAAATTCCTAATGTATATTTTGCTCAAGGAATAAATGAATAGTGGGAATGGGGTTGAGGTGCCTCACTACCTGTCTAGGTTTCATTCGCACTGAGGCATTCGAAAGCAGCTAATTATTTCTAAAAAGGGTTAAGGCCCTGTACTCCCACAGGTCTACCCAAAAAAAAGAAATAAATGAATAGTATATTCCAGCTGGAATAGGAAATCTTTTGGCTTATATGGTAATGAAAATGGGTGACCCACCTCACAGTTTTCTATCCCTTGGCCTTTTTCAAATTCAGGCAAACATTTGCCTGGTTGGGCCAAAATGAATCGAGAGGGTCAAAAAGGGCATTGGGGGGAGGTGCAAAAAGTTAGTCGTATTGGCTGCTGGGATGAGTCTATTGAATGAGCCTCTTTTGATGTCGCATACTTTCTTTCAAACAAACACCATATTTTCTAAAGGGTGAGGTTTGTATGGTTCTTAGGCTCTAAACAATCAAATTAGAGCCTACTTTCAAATAGTGCCGAGAAATGTAGTTTTAATATTGAAAATATTTGTGATAGTCTTAAAATATATTCTCATTTTTATTTATAAAGTTTAAAGCTTAAAAAATAGTGTAGATCGACATATATATGAAAAATTGAAAATCTTGAAAATTGACAGTCCAAAAATATCTTACAAAATACACTATTTTCAAAACTTGAAATCCATTTTTTTTCTCATGTCCATGTATCTTGATATCGAGATGATCAATTTAAGGATATTTGTGCATCAAAACAACATTTTCTGGTGAAATTTTTGACCTAGGCTCAAATTTGATTGTTTGAACATTTATTTTTAGAGAGAAATAGATTGTGTAGATAAATTAATACAATATACACTATTTTTAGAGCTTGAAATCTTAAATTTTCCAAAATCATGGCATTCAAGTCAGATGATCGATTCAGTTTTTTTCAATACTTGAATTGCAATTTTTTATGAGTTTTGAGGTGAAGCTTTACTTTTTTTTTTTTTTTTTATAGCCTGCTGCAGCCTTTATGAAACCAATTTCCAATTTTAAGTGTTCACATATAGTTGTGGCCATTGGATACACAAAAGCTAGAGTTTTTTATAGTTTAGAATGCCTTAGGGCATATACTTTTTAACCTTTATCAAATTCATTGTTTGCTCACCAACTTCCCAAAAAAACCCTCGCCCCGTCTCTCATATATTACTTTCTTCGCCCACTTCCACGAAGCTAGGAATCTCTCTACACGGTCCTCTCACCCACTTCTCATATAGTGGGAGGGAAATATATATGGAAAAATATTATATAGAGCCGAGGCTCTAAACAATCAAATTAGAGCCCATGTCAAAAATTTCATTAAAACCTCAAATTGATGACTTCATGAGAAAAAAAAAATTCAAAGTTTTGAAAATTATGCATCTTTATAATGCAGTTTCAAACAATCAATTTTCAAGATTTTCATAAATGTGCTCGATCTCTACTATTTTTAAAACTTTAAATTTTATAATTAAAAATAAAAATATATTTTAGTACTATCACAAAGATTTTCAATATCGAAACTTTTTCCATACCATTTGAAGTTGAGCTTTACTTTAATTGTTTTTTTTGAGCGTCGGTTCCATATCCAAAAAAATATTGAAGAAGCGAGGGGATGTCTAAGGATTGAACTGGCATGCATTAAGACGTGTAATCTTTGAATTCAAAAGGGGAAAGGGGGGGTGGGTAGAGCCAGCTAGCTTGTTTGTTTACTCGGAAACTGAGACAAGCGTTAAAAATGATGAGAGTGGCGTAGGGTATAACGCGTAGTGAGTTGTACCATAAGTCTCCCTAGGAAGATATCCTTGTCTATTCTCACTACCCTATGTCCTCCCTCTCTCTTTAAATTTTTCTCGGGATTTTGTTGCTTTCTACCTCGTCGTCCGTGCAAGGGCATTAAATTTTTCGTCTATGCGGTTACGGCAGTGTTCGGTGGTAAGGGCGAGGACGTACCAGGGAAAAAGTATCCATTATTTTTCTCTTTTGTCAAATGAGCGGGACTCTTTTCCACCTAGGATTTGAAAAGTTTATTATTAAATTTGATATGAATATCTAAAAAAAATATGGTATGAGTAAAAGATTTGATTTTTTTATAAATCTATATCAAATTTAATGACGATTATTTGAAATCTCACCAATAGATGGGAGATGATCCTATATGATCATTTCTCTTCTCTTGTCAAATATACTAAGGTTGGGACTCTACACAATGAGACTGTTTATCTTTCAAATAAATAGGTCACAATTACTTACAATCCGATGAGAAATATGATATTTGTATGTGTCACAAAATTCGAAAAAATTTCTTTTGAAGCTTGAGCTTGGTCAATAGAATAAATGTAGCTATTTAATTTCACATCTAATGGTGAAGATTAATTGTTATCACCATGTACCATAGGCAAATGTTCATAATTGTATACTTTTCCAATGAGGACATGGTTTTTATGAGTCTATGTTTGTCTCTTAAAAATCTATTTTGGATTTGATTTTTATGAGTCCATGTAGAAATGAGTCATCTCTTAAAAATCTATTTTTGATACAGATTTTTGGACGACATGGAGATCATGAATATGATAAAATAAATAAATTTTGAAAATCGAAAGTAAGAATTCTATTAAGAAAACATTTGTACTGTTGGTTTCAATTGCTTTTAGATGGACCGCATATGTAGAAATGCGGTTTAGCCCACATGAAACACTTTTCCATCTATTTTTTAGATGGATTTTTGGACTTAATTTTTTGTTTTGGGGGATAATTTAGTGGGAACGGATCCTCTACCGATATTAAGAGTAGAACTTAAGACATCATGCTGTGGCGCCCCGTCACCATATGGCTTAACCTTGAACCCTTTATTTTTTTAAAAAAGGGAGGATTCTCTTCATGCAGTGGAGTACTTTCTTTTCTCCATTGGGCTTATTTGTATAATGTTCATGTTTGGGCTTACATCGAATGTGTTTGGCTGGCTCATCAAATCTGGTTAGCTATTTCATGACTTTGCTAGCAGATATTATGTAAAAAAAAGTTGATTAAAAACTAATTTCATTTCCCTAGTAGGAATTAACTTCTAATATATGAGAATATTTGAATCCTGAAAAGAAAAGCATATAAAAAAAACTTGTTTAACTTGAAGATAAAATCAAAATGCAAAACCATATTTTACAAAGATATGATCCAAACAAGGGAAATGTATCAAAAACCTCAGTTGGCATATGCAGGGATCCGAATGTGGCCTTCATGACTTTGAGTTTACTGACGTCGCATCTTCAAATTGTGTTGTAATTAGTGGATGTAAAGGGCAAGTTAAGGAGAGTAATGAAAACGTTTTTTGAGTGCCAAAGAAGAAACCTCAATCTTCATGTTTTTAGGAATGATAACTTTGTATTCATAAGCTAATATTTTCCCCTTATTAATGAGAGTTAATGTACATCTTTTAGGCAAATTTGCGTCCAGAATACAAGGAAACAAAATACTATATTGCATGTACGAATGCACAAGTAAAATAATATCTAGAATATCAAAATTGCCTATCTTCTACGAAGAGAAAGTTCACAAATATCTAGAATACCAAAATTGCCTATCTTCTACGAAGAGAAAGTTCACAAAAGGTCTGAAATTTGGTTGAAAACTTCTTACAAAGATAAGATCAATTATAGTTCAATTTATATTGGGCCCTTTCTCTGTCATCCGATGTATCAGTTCAATTAAGAGTTCACTCTTGGATTTTCAATTTCAACTATACAAAAGGGTCCAGCACTTGTAATTCACATGCAACTAGATCCCCAATAGTCACACGGTTTCAAGGTGTCTTTTTCGGCTCCAAAAAACATACCATCATGCTCAATTAGATATAGCGCTAGGGCGCATTTTATACAGGGGGAACCTTTTATGCTTCCTCTACAACATAAAACTTATATATTTCG
>NW_006494943.1:1551520-1580045 GCF_000471905.2 Amborella trichopoda
CTTAAGGGTTCCGTGAACTTTGTGTTGTTGAATTCACTTTGCTAAAACCTTTCCGTGAATCGTAAGGAAACTAAACTAATTTCTTGCAATTTCTATGGGATTTTTTTTTTTCTTGGCATATGCTTTGATAAGTTTTTTTTTTTTTGGCCGAAATTTTTTTGTTTGAACCATTGTTCAGATTTTTATTTTCTTGCCATATGCTATGATAAGTTTTTTTTTCTGAAAATTTTTTGTTTTAACCATTCTTATTATTATTATTTTGATGGAGGTCATACTTGCAGATAAATCTAGTTTTTTATCTGGCTTAATGTAATAAACTATTTGTTCATTTGGGTTTGTACTCTTTTGTTGAGCTTGTAGGGCCGTTTGGATAGAAGGAATTTGAAATTCATAAAAATCTATAAGGATTGTTATCATAGATTCCTCAAATCTCTTGTATGGATACATAATACAAAATTCATTGATTCCTTACAATAATTTTCATGTCCATTGTTTGGCAACAAAATTTGACATAGTTTTTCTCCCTAAAAGTTTTAATATACTCTCTATCTCAAATTCAAATTTGGGATAGTCATTCTCTCTATAATTTTGAGATAGTTTTTTTATCTAAAATTTGATATCGTTTCTCTCTCTTAAATTTGATATGGTTTCTCTTTCTAAAATTTTAATATACTTTATTTCTCTAAAACCCAAAATTTGAAATAGTTTCTCTCTCTAAAAATTTTAAAATAATTTCTCTCTACAAATTTTATCTACTTTCTTTCTCTAAGATATGATATAATTCATCTCTCCAAAATTTTAAGATACTTTGTCTCTTTAAAACTTAAAATTTGAGATAGTTTGTCTCTCAATTTTTTTTTTGAGAAAATTTCTCTCTGTAAAAATTTTCAATCAGTTTTTCTCTCTGAAATATGATAGAGAGAAGATTTTAGTTTCTCTCTCTAATTTTTTTTTAAAAAATATCTCTATAAAACTTAAAATTTGAGATAGTTTCTTTTGCTAAAAATTTTCGAGTAGTTTCCCTTTTTAAAATTTGAGATAGTTTTTATCTCTAAAATTTTAATATAATTTCTCTATCTAAACTTAAAATTTGAGCTAATTTCTCTTTCTAAATGTTTTGAGATATTTCTCTCTCTAAATTTTTTCAAGGGGTTCCTCTCTCAAAAAGTTAATGTTGTTTCTCTCTCTAAAAGTTTAAAATATTATCTCTCTCTAAAAATTAATATTTGAGATAATTTTTCTCTCTAATATTTTTGAGACAGTTTCTATCTCTAGAAATTTTCAGGTATTTTCTCTAAATTTGATATAGTATATCTCTCTAAAATTTTAACATGCTCCCTCTCTAATACATTACTTTAAATTTGAGATAGTTTTCTTCTATAAATTTGAGATAGTTTCTCTATTGAAACATTTCAAGTACTTTCTCTCTCTAAAATTTGATATATTTTTCGTATTTGACACGTAGCCAATGTGTGTGATGTAATTTTCACATGAAAATATTTTCATACCTAACAAACGTGCGTGAGGAATCTACATGCTTTGGAAATTAAAAAAAAAGAAGATTTGGAGTAGAAATGTAATTGTGGAAAAGTAAGATGATTTTTCAATATTTAATTTCCATGAAATTTTTATATCTTAGCCATTGAGCAATCCAAACAATGGATTTTAATATATTCATGATATTATAAATCTATGGAATTTTAATATCCTAGCTATTGAGCGATCCAAAACAATGGATTTTAATATATCCAAGATATTATAAATCCGTGCCCCAAAATCTATATCCCCAAACGGGTCCTTAGAGAAATATGTTACTAGATCAAGCTATACTAAAGGTTGTTATTTTTTGTGGATGGGATTAGTTTTTAATTGATGCTTCATCAAATTTTCTGTCTTACATTTTTGTGGGTCGACTTGCTGGGTAGAAAGATTAGAACATAACAATCTCTATTTTTTTAAAAAGGGAGGATTCTCTTCATGCAGTGGAGTACTTTCTTTTCTCCATTGGGCTTATTTGTATAATGTTCATGTTTGGGCTTACATCGAATGTGTTTGGCTGGCTCATCAAATCTGGTTAGCTATTTCATGACTTTGCTAGCAGATATTATGTAAAAAAAAGTTGATTAAAAACTAATTTCATTTCCCTAGTAGGAATTAACTTCTAATAAATGAGAATATTTGAATCCTGAAAAGAAACGCATATAAAAAAAACTTGTTTAACTTGAAGATAAAATCAAAATGCAAAACCATATTTTACAAAGATATGATCCAAACAAGGGAAATGTATCAAAAACCTTAGTTGGCATATACAGGGATCCGAATGTGGCCTTCATGACTTTGAGTTTACTGACGTTGCATCTTCAAATTGTGTTGTAATTAGTGGATGTAAAGGGCAAGTTAAGGAGAGTAATGAAAACGTTTTTTGAGTGCCAAAGAAGAAACCTCAATCTTCTTGTTTTTAGGAATGATAACTTTGTATTCATAAGCTAATATTTTCCCCTTATTAATGAGAATTAATGTACATCTTAGTTTTTTAGGCAAATTTGCGTCCAGAATACAAGGAAACAAAATACTATATTGCATGTACGAATGCACAAGTAAAATAATATCTAGAATACCAAAATTGCCTATCTTCTACGAAGAGAAAGTTCACAAAAGGTCTGAAATTTGGTTGAAAACGTCTTAAAAAGATAAGATCAATTATAGTTCAATTTTTATGGGGCCCTTTCTCTGTCATCCGATGTATCAGTTCAATTAAGAGTTCACTCTTGGATTTTCAATTTCAACTATACAAAAGGGTCCAGCACTTGTAATTCACATGCAACTAGATCCCCAATAGTCACACGGTTTCAAGGTGTCTTTTTCGGCTCCAAAAAACATACCATCATGCTCAATAAATCGCATTCTCACAATTAGATGTAGCGCTAGGGCGCATTTTATACAGGGGGAACCTTTTATGCTTCCTCTACAACACAAAACTTATATATTTCTCCTTATCCAACCTTCCATTCTGAATGGAGGGCTAAGATTGCTCCAATCACAATATCACATCTTTACACTTAATTTTTTTTATAGAATATTTCGACACCAATTTTTGTACGTCAAATCCTCAATTAAATTCATACTAGAGAAAAATATAAAAAATATATTTTCAATAAAATAAAATGACCAAAATACCTTTGAAAGTTTCAAAAGGTATTTTGGTCAATATATTTTATTGAAAATTTATTTTTAATATTTTTTATAAGTGCACCCCCAATGAGAAGATGGTATGTAACAAATTTCGTATTCATACAATTTGTATAAAAAAATTTAGAATAAAATACTTTGAGATGTCGGACCTAAGATCAAATGGTAAGTAGCTCTCTTGATCAAAATTGGATGGCTGGAAGGCAGGGGAAGCATAAATCTTCTATGGTGTAGGGGAGGTATGGAAACCTTTCCATTTTAAATAGAGAAAATTACAAAAAGCCCCCCAAAATATACTATTTACGTAATTTACCCCCCAACTAACCTGTCTTCTCACTTTTCCCACAAAATACACTTTCTATGAAAACCCTTCCAAGGTAATTTTTTTTTTTTTTAAGAAAGAAATGCCCTTACCGTACAAAAAAATACATGAGCACTGACTATAGCCTATTATCGGATCGTAGCATGCAACTGCCGGAGTGTTGTGTCTAAAACACATACTGCTGGAGCGCCTTAGCATACTGCTTGAGCCAGAGTCTACAAAACACCTACTACCGGAGCATGCTAAGAGAGTGCCAGAGCTTTGTGGCTCCAGAGTACTCACTGCCGGGACGCGTTGCTCCATTGTCAGAGTGCGTTGTCCACAGTGCTAGAGCGCATTTACTCATTGCCGGAGTGATGTGGCTCCAGAGCACTCACTGCTGGAGCGCGTTTACCAATTGTCGGACGCTCTGTCCACAGTGCCAAAGCTCGTTTACACATTGCTAGAGAAACTGTGGCTCCAGAGCACTCACTACCGGAGTGCGTTTAGGCATTACCGGAGCGCGCTGCCCACATTGTCGGAGTGCGTTTGCCCATTGCCGGAGTGTTGTGGCTCCAAAGCACTCACTACCAAAGCACATTTACCCATTGCTGGAGCCGGTTGTCTACAGTGCCAAAGGGTGTTTAACCATTGCGAAGCGTTGTGGCTTTGGAGCACTCATTGCCGGATTGCGTGTTCCCCAGTGCCGGAGCGCTGTTACACATTGCTGGAGCGCTGTGGCTCCAGAGCACTCATTGCCGGAGTGTGTTTACGCGTTGCTAGAGTGAAGTGGCTCCAGAGCACTTACTTCCGAAGCAGCTTCTGCTACTGTCGAAGCGTTGTTCCTCTAACCCCTTTTTTTTTTTTTTTGGTCTTTTTGCCTTTGGTGGCAGATAGATTTCATTGCTAAATCCTTCCTCTTAGGGCAATAACTATCATTGCAACAACTACCATTGCATGACTTCCATATGATGAACTACCATTGCATATCTTTTTTTCCTTTGGTGGCGGATGGATTTCACCAAAGCAACAACTACCATTGCATGACTTCTATATGATAAAAGCAACCGCATCAAGTAACCAAGTTACATTGTCTTAAAATATACCATCTCCAAATTGATGACTTCCTCATAATTGAAACAAAGCATTGATAAAGTCATCATATATCTAGATCAAAAACCCATATGCAAAAGATCATATATCTAGATCCAATACCCATATGCAAAAGATCATGATAAAGATGATCATTCACAAACTACCGAACATTTGTTTCAAACGTATCGATCAAATCTAAAAATACATATGAATGTCGCATCAAAATCAATATGAACCATATTTTTTACTTAACATTTGTTTCAAATATACATATCTAAGAAAAACAAAAAAAAAGTCATCATCCTCTTCGTGATCACAAATTCCACCTCGATTCCTCTTGCAATGCTGGTGCTTGAAAGTTATCAACTTTTTTCTTTGTTCTTCTCTCATTTTCATACCCGCTATCACTATCATCGTGGCATTCAATATCCTCTTCTCCATCATCATCATCTTTTTCTCTTTCACTATCATCGGCTTCCTACTTTCCACTTCTTAAACAAATAGAACCTTTGTACCTCTTGCCTTTGACCTGATGAAGAGGATAGCTCCCATGTGCCTCTTAATTATTCCGGGTCTTGCATTGCTAATTCTATTTTCATAATTGGCATTAAAAAATAACCACAAGAGAGATAAAAGTGGCATATCTAATATATGTACGCTAATAAGGTGAAATAACTAAAAGTGGAACAAACACTATAAACAAAAACTATTAATATATGTACTAACAAGTAGCATATCCAATAAAACAAATAGAGAAAAAAGTGGCATATCCAATATATGTGCACTAATAATCACGAAATGGCTAAAAAGAGGAACAAACACTATAAACAAAGACCATTAATATATGTAATAACAAGTAGCATATCCAATAAAAAAATGGAGAGAAAAGTGGGATATCCAATATATGTGCACTAATATCGCAAAATGAACAAAAGTCATACAAGCACCATAAACAAACACTATTAATATATGTACTGACAAATTTTTTTACAAATGGGTGCTACAATTTAAAAAGACAAAACAAAAAAGACAACTTAAAAATATGCCTTCAAGTGGGTACTTTACATGTTGCCATGTTGTGACCAGTTCCTTTGCACTTACTATAGTGAATAGGTCGCACCGGTGCATCCTATGACTCGATGCGCTTCTTTTTTGGTCGACTAGGGGGTCGTTTTGAGTGAGGTGGAAGTACTCTTATTCCATTTAAAGGAAGTAGTCCACGCATATTCCTAGATAGATCGATCAAGGTAATTGGCACGATAGGTTCGAAAGAAATTTCACGTAACTTTTCAACCATGAAATAGTCTTCACAATAGTCAACGAGATCCCTAGTCATCCATTGAAGGCTTTTACAAGCATGTTTGCAAGGCAAACTAGTTATTTGCCAACCCCGGCATTCACATTCTCGTGCAATTATATATACCTTATATTTCATGCGATCACCCCTTGCTTCAAATAATGGCTCCACTTGATATAATGACCCTAACAAAAAAGGATTGTTTTATGATCTTTCTTAGTTCGTCTTGCGCGTGCGGGGTGTTGTAGTCCAGGTTTCAGCTTCAAAATTGTGGGTGGCCATTAGTTTTATAATTTGTCTTCTAATTAAGTCAACGCACTGAAGAATTGGTATGTCTCGTGCTTCTAGAATCCACTTGTCATATGACTCAGCCATATTGGTTGTTACTTGATTATATTGTTTACTCTTGAAGAGTGATGTGGCCCAATGGTTTGTCGATTCTTCCATGAACCACTTGTATGCGTCATCCAAAATTGACATAATTTCTCTCATATCGTCAAAATACTCTTGCGGTCTGTACGCTCTGCATGTTCCGATAAGTTATTTTACAATTACCTTATTAATATCATTAGGTATGTCTTTTACTTCCTTCTTGAAATTCTCTGCTAAATGATGCTCACAGAAGGCATGATGGGCAATTTAAAAAACTTAACAGACAGTATCAACTAGGTCAGGGCGTCTGTCAGACAAAAAAATGATTTAACTATCTATCACAATATCAATCTTTAGAGATTCTATAAACTATAACCAGTTGTCGGTACTTTCGGCATCCACAATAACGAATGCAACATAAAACATTTGATCTTCCTCATTGAGTGAGTTGGCAGCAAGTAAAGTTCCAATGTATCGTGCCTTCAATGATATCCGATCAAGAAATAGAAGTAGATGCCATCCTCTTTTGAAGCCATGTATTGAGCCATAAAAACTTAAGAACATTCGACGAAATATGTCATCTTGTCATACTTGTCCTATCGCATAACTATCAGGATTACACGATTTACATATTCGGATAACTTGTTGTATGCCTCCTCTTGCGAACAATGTATGTCTTTGATGGCCATTTCTTTCCATCGCCAAGCTTTGCAATAGGGTATTTTCAGCCCATAATCTCGAGACAAATCATTCATGATTTCTTTATCCTTGTAATGCATAGTGTCAATTAATTTATCCTTGATTAATGATGCAATAAATTTTTGTGACGCTCTTCTCTATACATCATTGCTTATCCTAATATTATATGAGTGTTATCTTTTCCATATTTTGATGCTAAAAACATTCGTCCTGCTAAACTTCGAAGCACATGTCTCCCATTTGTATCCATCACCCTTGTCTTTCGCACTTATGTGATACCCCTCATTTTTAACTAGACAGTAAGTAAAATGATGTGCTATAGAAAACTTGTTAAGGGCTTCTTGGAAGTCATCTAGAGATTCAAATTATTGGCCTATACTGGTAAATGCATCCTCCCATAAACTAAGCATCATTGGTACATTGTTTTGTTTGGAACCAGAGACCAAAATATTAGAGGATTGGGGGGATCTGACCTCTTCGATTGCCCTAGTATTACGTGAAGTACTTCCACCCCTTTGTTCAGTCCCATCAAATATATAAACCAAGAGATTATTCTCGCCTTCATGTGTATTCAACATCATCTCACTATCATTGTCAATGAATAGATTCACAATACATTTTCTATTTCTCGAGACAAAATACCTCAATGATAACAAGTATATGTCTAGCGAGAAATGCTATGTTACATATTTTCACAGGTCATGTAACCTAGGTTTGCTTTCAATCATGAATATACATGCATCACCATCAATATAATCCAAAGTCCCATCGACATTTCATTGGAGTTTTCCATAAAAAATACAATAAATCTATATTCTATCACTCATTTTCTTTTGTCCTGCATAAGATTTGTAATATTTTACACCCCACAGATAAACAAACCCAATGATTATCTGAATACAAAACTAATGACTTTGTGGATATAAACATGTACCTTTAATAAATGATTCCAATGCATTTAAAACCTCATCCTAAAGTTCTTGTAGATAAACAATACCCTCTCTAAGCTACAGTTCAATCTAACAATATAAATAAACGCAATCTATACAACTAGCACTATAGACATTCAAATTAACAATATAGACAATATATCTTTTTCTCTTAAAATAGCCTATTAAAATAGCTAGGTATTTTTTTTCTTAATAACTAAATTATAACAAGAGAAACATACAAATCGTATTTAATAAGTTCTTGCCAAAATGCATCTAATATGCCCTGCATTCCAAGACACACTATAGGGCTTCCAACTAAGTCAAAGTTCTCCATTCCTATGCAATATCCTCCACCCACCATCCCTAAATTCCTCCAGAACTTAATCCTATGAAATGGTACTCATCTCCATGTCACCGATCATCTTCCTTGCCCTTGTACCGTCAAAGTATGACTATTCTACTCTATTAACAACCACTAAAAAATAGCCAACTAGTGGCATTTGAGAAGCAATTAACCATAATCAAGTACAGAAGACTAAGTATCAATGTCGTTGCATTGTTGCACTCCTATATGTGCTTCGTGATATGAAACAAGACCTCGATTTTATATACTGAGCTAGTGAAAAATATGAAAAGAAACAAAAAGAAAATGATACAACAAAACAAACTCAAAATTTAAATCAAGCATAAATAATTAATAAGAAAAAATTCAACATATCTTATTCCATGAACAATCTATCTCTTCATTGTCAATGACAAATCAAATACAATAAATTTTGAAGAACAATAACCTAACAACAGACTTGAGTGATTTTCTTAAATAAATTTGCTCTATTTTTTATGAAATAAAAATAAATGAAGATTTACCTTAGATGGAGCTGATTTGAGGTAAGCTAAAAATTGAGCTCGGGCTATCGAGTATGGGCTGGGACAGAGAAATTGAGAGCCCAGTGGTATCTTTCGTAGAGAGAGGGAGAGAGCTCGGGCCTTTACAGAGAGCCCAGGGTTTCGTGGTATCTTTCATAGAAAGAGAGGGAGAGAGCTCGGGCCTTCACAGAGATAAAACTGTGGTAGAGAGCTTGGGCCAAAGTTCCTTCAAAGAGAGAGAGGGAGATAGCTTCAACCACAAGAGAGAGTATGAAATGAGGGAGCTTGAGCCGGAGAGAGAACGAGAGATGGAGAAGGAGCTCGGGCCGTGAGCGAAAAGGGTGTGGGAATAGACAAATCATAAGAAGACAGTTGGTTGGGTAAATAAAAAAAAGGGAAACAAGAGAGAGTGAAGGGTGTGTGAAAAAAAATGTAGTTTAGTCTTTTTCTATATTTCTTTTGGGTTTGGGGGGTTTTTTGCAATCAAAGGTTATTGTGGGGAAAAAGCTGAGAGAAAACAGTTGGGTGGGGGTAAGTTACATAGATAGTATATATTAGGGTTTTTTTTTATATAATTTTCCCTTTTATATATCCTAATTCTTCTCATCGATCGAACATATTGCACTTATTCTTGCAACCAAACAGAGTCTTGCATGCTCTAGTGGGAGTATCCACCACACTGATATCCCCTCGCCCCACTTGGGGCAAAGCTTAATCAGTAGATATGTGCAGGGACCTCTTGCATTGATGCAAGTGTGCGAAATGTAAAATATGCCTTAGGCATCCTTGCATCCTCACACATACTCATACACATGCGTGATCCATGTTTGTGTGCTTTGCATAGACCTCTCTCATTATTTCTTAGAAAACAAAAACAAGAGGGTATTGTCATATTTATGTATAGCTTCCCTTTTCAATTCTTCAATTTGGGGCAAGAAAACTACTACTTCTCTCTTTGCAAATAAGATAAAATGTATTTTCCATAACAGTATGGCTCAAAAGACATATTTGTAGACACCCTACTCTGGTTAAGATGATTCTTTGACACCGGCAACCCCAAACCACGGAGTCTAGGCTTATAAGCTTTCCCATTTCCTGTATTAGGGACCATTTAGTATAGTATACTCTAGTACACTACAACCGCATATCCATATTCCATAAATTATACGATAAATCTAGAAATGCCATATACATACTTGTAATTCATAAATCTTAATTAACCGGTCCTAAACATACTCAGGGAGCCTTATACTACCTAACTAGCCAATCCATTTGGTAAACTTTCCTTATTACCCTTTAAACATGCCAAAATAGGCTAAACTTTAGCCTTAAGCCTTCTAAAATAGGTCTAAATCCTAGTTAGCCATTAGGCCACTACTCACTTTTGACCATGTTAATCCAACTTAAACCCTAATATGGCCCATTGAAGATAATTTAAAGTACATAAAAACATCATTTAACCACAAATCTACCAAAGCCCCACATAATGGCCGTTACTGGACCCACAATAGTCACTAGGGAGCATGGGAGGATAGGTGGTGGGAAACTGCCACTGTCCAGGACCCACAGTTCTTTGTGAATGTACATTGGCTATGCATGAAGCATGACCAAAGTGCACTCGCATGGGAGTGGATGGCCTAGATTGAGCCATCACCCCCAAATGACAAGTCACTCCTTGTTTGGGCTATAAAAAGACCCCCTCGTATTAAGAAGTGGGTCAGTTTTAAAACATTTATACTGAACCCCTGCCTTTGCCCCTTAAACCCTAATTTCAACATTGCCCAAGCCAGAGGCTCTCTAAACCCCTTTGTAATTCCTATGAACTAAACTCACCTCAGACCTTTAGATAAACCATAAACCCCCAACCCTAGACTATGGACTACCTTTCTAAGGAATTGCAAAACATCACCTCGCAGTGTTCCCACAAGATAATCGAAAAATCTCTCAGTATTCCACTGAGGATTGTTTGTTGTGACAATTGTCATGGATTGTGCCCATTCACTGATTACTTGGTTGTACTCAAAGAAGGGTACATTTTTTAGATCCAAATATGTTCCACTAACTGAAACAACATTTAGTTTGTTTAGATCCTCCCTCCTGTTATTTACAGAGGGAATTGGTTTATCAGAAGACGAATGTGTATTCTCCGTGCTCTAACAGAAGTATTATGTGTTAGAAGCTTCCTTATCTTTTTGAAAATTTTCAAAGTTTTCTTTTTGAAAACTGTGAAGGTAGTCATCTCATTCTTGAGCTGAATACTATTTGGTTTCAGGGTCAGAATCCAAGTGATCTGGCTCTTCCGCCTCAAAGGCCTCTTTGACTCTAGCACACACTCAGTCACAGTGAGCATCTTCGACTCATAACTCTAAAAGACAAAGGATTGGATTGGTCTCATGCCAACACTCTCTGTCGGACCCTAACTCCAATGGTTAGGCTTGTGGGCCCAGCTTACAAGTAAGCCAACTAACCTTCTCTTCTATTTTTTTTCAATTTTTATTTATTTTTAGTTATTTTTTCTCTTACTCTTTTTCTGAATCCCACTGTAAAAACCTCCCCCCTATTTTGAGCTCGCACAGCTAGTGGACCACAACAAAAGAGACTGTGAGGTCATTTCTTTTGTAGTCTATACTTTGACAGAATTGCTATAATTTATCCACTAATCAACGAGTTTAAACACAAAGGATGATGGGGGGAGATTTTGCTCCTCTTGCCTCTAACTAGTGTATAAACAAAACTATTTTAAAACATCAAATAATTTTTCCTTGCAAAAACACAATTTTCCTCCACTTATTTCAAAATAATAAAACATTTGGTAACCATATATTATTCGCATACTATGAAGGTCTTTTTCGATTAGAACTTTTACTTTATATATGCATTGAAAAATACATATGCACAACAAAGTACATCTAGATCCATGACTGCAAATAGCTTTAAATCAACAATACTTTCATATACTGGTAATTCAACATACAACTAACATAAATTATAACTCATTACTAGCCTTGAGCTTACATCTTGATTTTATAATTGCTCAAGAGAAATCCAATCTTATAAGAAATGGCATCACTTCCACACTTCAATAAGGGTGCCCTTGTATATAAAACATTCTAACATAAACTTGAGCTTGTCAAATAAATAGCAAACATTTTTGTATTGAAGAATACCTTGGTTTATTTCAAAATAATATAAGTACTTTGCAATATGATTTTATGAAGTTATTTTTATCATAATCCAGAGAGAAGTCAGTTATATGTCTCACATTGGCCATTTGGAGTTAGAGAGTGAAGCATATTCCTTTTTGTTCATTGAACGAGAATAACCCGTGGACAATGTACAACTATTGAGGTCTACCTTGCACCGCCTACATGGTGATTTTTGCCCAATAAATGGGCAAAATAGTTTAAGTGGCATGATATTATTTGATGATATATCTTTTTGTAAAATGTGAATATAACCCTTAACCACGAGAAGACAGTCTATTAGCCATGAGAGGTAACCATATGACTATTGATTACGTATTGAGAAGACATAATGTGACTACCAACATAATGTCTTCTAAAAAACATAAACGGATGTTGATTCTTCTCAAAACATAATTAGTAGCCATACCGTGTCTTTAATGGCTAATACCCACATCAAGACCTCATCTTCACTATAACCATCAACATCTCATCTTCAGATAACTGGATGTTGATTCTTTAACTTAACATCTTATCTTCGGTATAACTGGATGTTGATTCTTTAACTTAGTGAGCCTCGTTATTAGTTTTACCTTGCCATTTTGTTCCCACACCGGAACCCTTTCAATAATTTAAACAACAATATTTTTTTTATATGGCCGGGCTTGTCACAAAACCAACAACCACTTTTGTCTTGGTACTCTCTCCACTTTGATTGGCTACTTGAGGAATCTCTTGATGAACCAGCCCATTCATCCAACCAACCTTTTATCACAAGAACATCCATCCTCAAATTTATCAAACTAATTATCATCTTTTTCTTTCGAAGTTCATTAGTAATAAGTGCACTACAACATAATCCAATTTGAAGGATTCTTCATTGTAACAACTCAAGGTACTAATAAGATTATTGTAAGACTCTGGTAACAAACATTAGAACGTTAACGTCTTATTTCCTTATCTTCCTTATCAATTTTCAGCCCAACGCTCTTGAGTTCACATATTATATTGTTGGATTCGTTCAAGTGTATCGACAATTTCATATCTTCTCTCATCCTCAAAGAATATAATTTGTTTTTTTTAATGAAAATTCGATTTGTGAGGACTTTGTTTGGTACAAATTTTCTAGCTTTGCCCCTAAGTCTGTCGAGCCATCTTTTCTCCCACTATATTAAATAGCATTTCATGCGCCAGATACAAGTGAATTGTGGCGAGCATCTTCCTACCCCATTCTTCCCATTCATCAACCTTCATACTTTCTAGTTTCTTAGATTTTTCTTATAGTGTTTTATTAAGACCTTGTTGTACCAATATATCATCAACGTTTGTTTTTCAAAGTTCAAAAAATCTTTCATTCCATCAAATTTCTCTATTTTAAATTTGTAAGTAATCAATTTCTCAAATCACTACACACTTTCCTTGATCTCTGATACCATTTGTTGAAAACCGAGACTCTCTTGACTACCCTTTATTGTAGTGAACCCCCCAATATAATAAATCCAATACCTCTAAACCAACTTGCCTATCACCGGCAAATCGATTTTAAGAAATCCATAGACATAATTGTATTATGATGAAGTAAATTTGAGAAAAATAAGATGAAATCAAGAGAAATTAAGATAGAAAATGCAATCATAATACTATGATCCATGATCCAATCGCCACAAACACAGAATTGTATGTTTTTCACCCAAAATCGGATTACATCTATGGGCAACAACTAATGATGGATTAACTACCAATGGAAGTATTACAAGTTTTGCAAGTATGTCGAGATCACCTTACAATAGTAGAGAAAAACTCAAAATGAATTTTCACACCACAAAGAAACCACCAATCCACTTAATTCTTGCTACCATCGACCAACTTCATCACCACAAAAAAATATCAATAAAATCCGGCCCAATACAAGTGCAGAACAAAGCTAAGGTTTGTGCAAAACCCTTAATCTATTTCTTTCTCAAAGGTTTTCTTTTTTCTCTACAAAGAGTTTTTCTTCACACACTCAAAGAAAACCCTACGTTTCTCTCTCTACATAATGACTTTATATAACAATCATATTTTTTGTAATGAAAATAGCCCTTGACATTGAGAGAAATATCACACTTAAATAGGAGGTGATTTTGCATCACTATCCCAACACTAAATGTCTCTCATCATATGTCAAGTAGTTTAGGGCCCTTCCTCTTGTAGGAATGTGAGATAGTGAGTTTTGAGTGGGACTGGCCCTATAGTTATCCTATCCTTGACAGACAATCCATTGTAGAGTCCATGAGAAATATCTGCCTTTTTTGAGATATCTCTCAAACCATGAAGTTTTTTATTCTAATATTTTATACAATTATAGGAGACTCAAAGAGGGATATATTGGCACAAGTTCAAGACCAAAAGGATTAGAAATGAGTGAGATTTAGCTCAGCAAACATACACTATCACATTCTCTAATTTCTACTATAAGTTTCTCCATTGTAGCTCAAACCACTTTCTAATAGGGACTTTATGGCCTAAAAATTTTATGAGGATTATATTCAAAAATTTTATGAGAAAAGTCCTTATATCTTGCAAAAATCCAATTTGAAGACACCAAGGTCTAGCCATCTACATTCTGCTTTAATCATCTCTATGACAATTCAAATTGCTCCCAAGATACACAATCATTAGGAACTACCCTTTTATGGATGAAAGATAATTGAGTGAGGAACATTCTCAACAAATTGCATGAGAAAAATCCTTATTTTTAAGAGATATCACAATTTGAAGACACCAAAGTTTGTCTATCTGATGAACAATGCTTGACATATGGTTTATAAATCCTTGACCTCCCATGTATAAGAAAATATACCAAATCAAATTTGACTACCATGAAATCTGAACTACAAGCTAAAGAGGCACCAGGGATCATTTGCACAAAACGTTATTTGATCCTATGGAGAAGCAATATATCTCCTTGATGCAACAGCTCTAAACCTTTCATATTCTATTATTTGGGAACTGACAGCCAATGGATCATTTTTGGTCAAATCATTACATCAGGAGATCAGTAATGATATAGAGATCAGTAATGATATAATTCTTGAAGTGCAAAATCATAACATTAAAGTCCGGAGCATAAAGGCTCCTCAAAGAGTGAGGGCCTTTTTATGGCTATTGGAGCAGGTTTGCATATTGACAAGTGAGCAGCTCAGAAAAAGGGGCAAAATACTTGTGAACATGTGCATTTTATGCAAACAAGATGTAGAAACTAGCAACCATCTATTTCTACATTGCCCTTATGTGAAGGTTTTATGGGGCTGGGTCTCAAGTCTATCGAATTGGTAGTGAATCATGCCTGGGACTATTCATCACCTCCTCGTACTCGTTCTTACTCCACCTTCCCCAAGCTTAGAGCTCATCTGTGGCGCATCTTGATAGCAGCCTTTCTCTGGACTTTACGAAAGGAGAGGAATGCTCGAATGTTCAAGGGACAATCCAAAGCACCAGTAGATATTACCATAGTGATGATGATGTTGGTAATTCATTGGGCACATTCCTCATTAAACTTAGGGGTCGTTTGGATACCTGAAAATATATTGTCTGTGAAATATATTACTGGTGTAATACATTATTGCGTAATACATTACCTGCAAATGGATTGTCATTGTTTGGGTAGTATTTAGATGCAATCTGGGAAATACATAGTTATTGTTTGGCTATGTCTAGAAGAAATATAAGATATGCATTACCAACATGTTTTTTTCTTTTTCGGCTTTATACCCAAAATATGGTTGAGCGTACAATCCCTATTAGTATTTAGCTTAAACTTTATAATTGCATCAGGCATAAGAATTAGCCACACCTTTTGTATGCTTTTGCGTCTTAACTTGGAATCACATGTTTTCAAAATGTTAACACTTTGAAATAACATACTTTTATTATGATAACCATCATATTTTTTATGTTTTCTTTTCTTGTGCTAAAGCCTTTTGATCATCTCTCTCCAGAATACTTCCATGGGCAAATTCAAAATTAAAAAAGACTAATGTGATAAGACCAAATCATCATAGAGGAAGATTTTTGACAGAAAGACTAATGTGAACTTGTCTAGGGATTTTTCTTTTTTCTTCTTTTTTCCTTTCTTCTTTTTTCTTTCTTTCTTCTGGCAAAGATCATTTACAAGTAGTCTTGTTACAATAAATTATTGCTTCAAAGAAAATAAATTTAACAAATGCAATATTTTAAAACTTTGATGTCACTAAACCAATTTTTTTAAAACAAAACTTAACCACAATTATTATGATTGGAAATATAAAGACAATATAATTAAATATAGCAAGAAACGAAAAGGAAAACAAGTTTAGGTCAAACCCTCCAATAGAACTCTGAATTACTCTTGATCACAAATCTCAAACTTTAAGTACTACCGATAAAACCTAACAACATAACACAATATGAGAGATAGAGAGATCAATACCAACTAGGGTACCTCCTAAGATTAGCTTTAGAGAGAAAAAGAGATGATCTAAGTGGGGAGTGCCCCTTACCAAAAACTAAAGAGAGAGACCTTCTATGTTGGGACATGCCCCTTATTAAAAGATAGATAAATATTTAGAGAGAGAAGAGAGATTTTTGGTGCAGAAATTTATGGGCATGAGGTATTCTATTTATAGTGCAAAAATAAGATTAGGATTTCTTAGGGATTTTCATGACTTACATCTTCTTATGGGAATGAATATGCACTATCGATTATGAGAATAAATATGTACTATTGATCTTGGGTGACTTGTGAGGTGAAAGATTTGAGTCATCCATTTCATAGATAGACTATCAACATCATATCGAATGTGCTAAAACCTTTATCCCCTATTTTCTAAACTATTTCCTCATCAATAGAAATTAAATAGAACAATTTTGATCATAATATTGTACTTATCAAAATTATGCACAAGTCTTCTCATGCTTTCCAAAATACATTCAAAGCTTCCTCAAGGCAAAGGCTTTCTAAAACATCACATAACTTTATCTTCAAGCCAAAGCTTGATCTCACAAAATGGAAAGCTCCTTGGAGTGGGGCGTGCCACCTAGGTGGAACTCATGGGCCCCACCCACATTGTAATGGTGGGTACGTATGCTTATTGGGCATTCGATGCAAAAATAAATTAATTAAAATTTATATGAATTTTAGAAATTCATAAAATCTAATTTGAATAATTAAATCAATATAAAATCAATACATATGTTTTTATAACTCTAAATTTGATAAATAAAATATCTAAATATTTAGAAAAATTCAAATAACAATTCTCAAAATCATATATCATTAAAATAAATATGATTAAATTTATTATATAAGAAAATGATCCATATGGTTTAAGAATTGAATAAATAAATACTGGGGCACGCCACCTTCAGCTATAGACTACAATATACACTTGCTTTCTCAAACCGACCCAGTGTTGTCCATGACCCACAGTCCATACAGGGGCTCATTAATGGTCACAAAAGTCTACCCAATGGGCAAGGAGTCATAATCTCAATTTATGGATTTAGGTATCTTTCGCATATATATAAGCTTCACCTTGAAAAGTGATTCGCTTTCTCAAAACAACTATCATATATGCATGCCGTGTGATGGCATGCGAATGACGATTTAGCCCCCATCTCTAAAGGTCACCATCACACACATGTGTCACACAGTCCCTCGGCTTATTCATCCGAACATACTCCAACATCATCAAGGGATCCCATTAAAACCCTTATCAGATAGTTTTTGATATGCATGCAACATGAATTTTTCCCAACCGTCTGGCCTAATTCGTAAAAGCTCAGTTAGGTCTCAGCAAATATTATTCGCTTAGTATGGTCTATGAAGGACCACAATGCTACCGACTTCATGTTCCATTATATCAAAATGTCTATTATAATCACTCATAAAACCTTTAATGATCACATTCACCAAACAATTTTGCTAATGTCATAAGGTGGTGTACAAGCCCTCACCTCGTCCCACGGTAAGTGATCCTGATTACGGATGAAACATTGCTCAACTTACAGGCTAGAGAGGTCATCTTCAACCTCACTGAGAAAAGAACGGAGCAGTAGACAACCTAGTAAAAATGTCCACGCCATCCACCCCTTTCTTCTCCTCTTCTCTTTTCATCCTTCCTCTCATCTTCTCTCTCACTTGCTCCCTCTGTTTTTCGTATCTGTTGTGTATCTCTTTTTGTAATCCTTCATCCACTCAATGAGTTAACATTACAAAAAAAAAAAAATCACAATAAGCTTATGATGCCTTGAATATCACTTCCGTAAATTTTTTCTCTATATATGAGGATTGCAGATTAAGCCATTGGGCATTCCCTGGCCAAAAGTAGATAAAATCTTGAAACTTTGGGACAACACTTATGATGCCTTGAATATCACTTCAACTAAAGTTTATCTGAATCCCAAAATGTTGATTAATAGACGGTAGGTCAAGCCATAAGGCATTTCTCGGCCAATGGTGGATAAAAAATGTAGTAGACAGTTAGCCAAGCCTGTTGGACTAGTGGCCAAGCTCATTGCCCAAGCACCAAGCTTATTGAGCCTTATGTGAATAAAAAATGATCAAAGTTTTCACAAAACTTGGACAATAGACTTGTAACTCCTCTTTTAATCATCCATATGAGTCCCGCATGTGTCTGAGCTTGATAGGTTCGAATTTGATCCCATCCTTGGTCAGGCTTTATCAACATTCCTCATCCATCAATGCATTAACCATTTTAAAGGCATGGTTCAGTGTATGTTTCAATTTTATACATCCAATCAGGAACTAGAATGCATGAGCTAATTTAGCTTCTTACATAGAAAATTGGTGTGCTTGGTTACAAGCAGTGTTTGAAAAATGCCGATATGGATAAGAAGTGGCTAGTTTGCATAGGGAATTGGTGAGAACTAATTTGGTCCCCAATTGGGATTTGGGAATCAGCCGGTTCCATAGGGAACCGGCCGGTTTTGTCAGGGCCAAAATGCCTGGTTCCTATATTTTTTATTTTTCATTTTTTATTTGGCGATTAACTCATCCGGATCAGTGATCAACCAATCTAGACTTGTTTCCCGGCTGGGTAGTTTACCTAACCAATCCGGGTTTTAAAACATCTTGGTAGACGAAAAATTTTCTTTTTTCCTAATGGAGTACTTGACTTTGGTTACAAGGAAGTGTTTTTTGGGTAGCTTGGTTACAAGAAAGTTGATGCCAACTTACTTCAACTTTAGCATGATCTTCACATTGACAACGAGAACAGGCTTTGTGATAGGAAAACCGATGCCATGGAATACAAGTCCAAGGAAATACTTATGAATACAAGTCCAGAAATGAGAAACCTTCTCTCTCTCTCTCTCTCCCCTTTGCGAGTGTAATGGTTTGGAACGGCTCTGAATCAATGAAAGGTATGGTAATTGAACTAGAGAAAGTTCTAATTCGATCAAAATTAGTCCAACCACCAGTCAAAACAATTGAAATGGATTTGATAATACATAAAAATATATTACAAAAAATTGTCCAACTTTATTTAGCCAATTTAGCTGGTCAAAACCACCCATCCAACTAACGAAAACTAGTTAAAGATTGATTTTAAATGTATTTTATTGAACCAATTTTTTCTTTTGACTAGATTGACCATGACACTAGTTTACAAACCAACCAATGGAATCGATTGGCCCTAACTGGTCTCGATGACACTACAATTTGGACAGTAGGATACAACTCAAATCATGTCATCTTTGGTGAGTCCCAATCTTTCTTCATCACCATGCAAAATCATAGATTAGGCAGTGATGGTTTGTGAGGTGAGGACTCTACTTTTTTGAACCATATGTTTCATCTTTACTTCGTCGTACGATCATAATCAATTGGATAAGTCGGTACCTTTGGATTTGACCTCAATCTTATTATTATTCTTTTTCTTCTTCTTCTTTTCTTTTCTTTTTGTTTTGCTACGAATTTTCTTACAAGCATATTGTCATAAAATGTTTTAAGGCACTTTGGTCCTTGTAGAAATATTTCTTAGGAAATATCTTCACATGAAATTTTTTTTTCATGTGGTTCAATGTAGGAATATTTTCATTCCAATTAGCTGACAATTGGTGCGAAAAGAAGCACCAGGACCTATTAATATAAAAATATTTCTATACTTAACCACATGAAAGATTTCTTTCACATAAAAATAAATTTGAAGAAATATTTCATACGAAACAAACGTGGCCTTGGTTTTAAGCCACTCTAATAAGTAACCTGGACGCTTTGTATCCACCTAATTTGAGTCTGAGTACCAAACCACCCTTTGTCATATATCATTACAACACATTTCTAATGTTAGGGAGCATTTCAATTTTTTACAAGCGTTTCGGAAATTCATTAATATGAATGAGGCTCATAAACTTTTGCCACGAGCCCAAAAGGTTAGGTCATCTCAAGAGTTCAAAGAGAAATGCTATTATTTCTTGGTAGCGTTTTTTCTATAAATACTGATGTCATCCTATGGATTAGATCATGGACCAAGAATAAATCACACGCTCAGAGAGAGAGAGAAAGAAGAAAATGGAGAAAAGCAGAGTCTTGGTGGTCGGTGGCACTGGGTACATTGGCCGGAGAATAGTGAATGCTAGCCTCGCCGCCGGTCATCCGACATTTATTCTGCAGAGGCTGGAAATCGGGCTAGACATAGACAAGCTCCAGATGCTCTTGTCTTTCAAGAAGCAAGGAGCCCACCTTGTTGAGGGCTCATTTTCCGACCACAAGAGCCTTGTCGAGGCCGTGAAGCTTGTGGATGTAGTCATATCAGCCATTTCCGGTGTCCACTTTCGCAGCCACCAAATCCTTCTCCAGCTCAATCTTGTCGAGGCCATGAAAGAAGCTGGCAATGTGCAGGTAGGCTGGTTTTTTTTATGGTGGCCCGCTCAATTTTGGAATGATTAGATGTGTGGATGTTATTTCCTGCTCTTCCATCGCCATGAATGCATCGAGGAAAGGTCAAACTATAATTTTGGTATTAATGTAAGCGTTTTGATGCACCTAAAGTGTTGTGCGCTTTTGGTGCACGCCTTACAATTTGCATCATTCAAAATAATGGCACGGTGCAGATTTCACTCGAAAATCTAAATAAAAGATTTGTTAATATGATACTCATCATTAACTTTAGGATGTAAGTTTCCATAAGGCTTAAGCTTTATAAAAATAAAGTAAATCCTCACTGCGAATCCTTATCTAAAAAGTACTTTAGGCATCTAAAATCTCTACGATGAATATAAAATAAATTTTCAACACCTATTATTAAATTTGAAGCTCAAAAAGTGGGTACAACAAGATCTACGAATACTTATTTTTATGATGAAATAGATGGCTTAGATAATATATTAATATATATATATATATTATTATGATGGTTTGAGATCCTAATTTTTAAAATAACCATATTAGTCAAGGCCAAGATGATCGATTTGACGATTTTTGAGAGATTTATGTCCTTGAAACCGTTATAACAAAAAGGGCTCAAAATAGACCGTTAATACTTAGAAGGACAAGCCCCTCAAAATTTTTATTTTTTGACAAATTTGCCCCCTGTTAGATCTATTTTTTGAAAGTTTAAAGAAATCCGATCTTTCTAATATCGGACTGCATTTAGATCTCATTTTTTTAAGGCTTAAGGCGGTCTAATATTTCTAACACCACATTTAGATCTCAATTTTTTAAAGTTTAAGGCGATCTAATGTTTCTAATATCGGACCGCGTTTAAATCTCAATTTTTAAAGGTTTAGGTGCTCATGAAATTAAAAAAAAAAATTAAATGTGCGATCAAATATTAAAAACATCGGATCGGGGACAAATTTTAAAAAAAATGGAAAATCAAGGGGACAACAACCTCTGTATAAATATTAATTTGTATTAAAGTGTCGCACGGTGAAACATTTGGGGCTGATTTTTTATTTTATTAAGGTCACTGTAGAGGACCAGTATTAAGGTCGTCACAAGTTTGAATTGATACACCAGGGTTCCAATTGATACTTTGCCATTGGACCAAACCTCGCATTGATCAAATGCCTGTAAGAACGAATCCAATGGTTAATTACACATTTGGACGGTTAACAACTGTCCTGTGTATGGTGTTCTACATTTGTTTTCTTTTTCTTCTTTTTTTTTCAAACGATTTCAATATTACTACTCTTATGTTTACAACAACCCGTTGGAAAAATTGTTACCAGAAAGTGACAAGTTAATGCAAAGTGTGAGAGTCCACTTATGGTAGCGTAAGAAATGAAATGGTAACTACACCACACCATTCACCGCCCTCCACATGGAAGTATGCACCGGAAAAAGGGGCTGGGCCGGGTTGGGCTGGGCTGAGCTGATGGCACACCCATATAATCGTGGCTTCAAAAAAATAGTAATTAATTTAATATTATAAAATCTTTAATTAATTTAATACTATAAAACCTGAATCAGTGAGACGATCGCTTTGTATATAAAAATCGGTATCCGATTATTGGATCGGCAATATGTATTCGTTCTATATTGTCTGAATTAGTGCTCCAAAAATTTTTAAAAAATAGTATCAGGTCTAGATTGTCTTAGTCCATGCTCTGAAAATACTAAAAAATAAATAAAATAAAAATAAAAATTAGGGGTTTATGATGAAGGGATTAAAGGGACTAAAAAAAATATTAGACAAATTTGAAAAAGGAAAAAAAATATAAGAGGGGATGAACTGAGCGGAGATCCATGACATACCAGAACTGGGTCGGTCCCAAACCATATTATCACCCTTATCAAAGATAGATTTATTAAGAGGCCTGCATTTCTACATATGCGGGCTTGGCAACATACTCCAATAAAAAATTGATGGAAAATAAATAATTCAAAATAATACTGAATGACGTAAATCACATAACAAAATAAAAATGATATATCATAGGTTAAGTAAATTAAATATTCAAATATTATATTCATCTAACTTGTTGGAGCTAGAGCCAAAGATTTGCCTCATTTAATTTCTAGAAAATAACATATAATTAGATAAGAAAAACTATTTAAAATTTATTAAAAAAAGGGCCATATCGATAAAACTTAAAACTGAACTAAAATAAGAACAATCTATAAATTTCACATTTAATACAACCCAAATATAACAGTATATGCATAATATTTTTGTTCTTAAGAATATTATGGATGAAATATAAAATTCAATATATTAGAAATAAAATGAAATACAAGAAATTAAATAAAACATAAAAGGGCTAAAGGCATTTGAAAGTATTCAAAATATATGAAATAAATAAATTTAAATATGATATATTATATAAATATGGAAAAGTTTATATACCTGATCTCTACAACTACTGATGCACCTCAAAAATCTATCGGAAAGGATAGTTTTAATGTTGAAAAAACCCTTTGATTGATCATCTTGACATCGAGATGTATGACCATGAAAAATAAAAAGATTTTAAGTCTTAGAAATAGTGAATTTTACAACATATAATTTACACCGTCCATTTTCAAGATTTTCATATGTTTATAGATCTATTTGATTTTAATCATTTTTGAAATTTAAAATTTTATAATTAGATATAAAAATAGATTTTGAGATAATCTTAAGACCATTTTATATCAAAATTATATACCACGAGAAAATTTGAAGGTGCACCTTACCTCTACAGTTTATATAAGGTGGACACCTTACAATGTAGAATTAAAGTGCACTTCAAAAATCCTTCAAAAAATTATTGTTTTGATGTTCAAAAAACATCTAATTGATCATCTGGACATCAGGATGTATGTATATGGACCAAAACAGAGATTTTAAGTCATAAAAATAGTCTTCTTTGCAACACATTATTTAAATCGTCCGTTTTCAAGAATTTCATATATTTAAAGGTCTATTTCATTTGAATCATTGTTAAAGTTTAAAATTATATAATTAAAAATAAAAATAGATTCTAACCCATCCTAAGAATCTTCCACACCAAAATTGTATCTCATTACAAAGTTAGAAGGTGCACCTTTCTTTAAGGCTTCCAACTTTATACAAAACATACCCTAGTATTAAAAAAGACTTAAATTAACTTCCAACAGCAATTAAGGGGATCAAAAGATATCATTTATCATTGCCTGCTAAAACTTTTTGTAGTTCATTTTATTGAAGTACCTCTTTTAAAAAGTCAATAATTTCCAAATTACCCCAATTCAATGTGGCGGATCTTGAACAACGAGAGGTAGTATGATGATTTGTGGCGGATCTTGAACAACAGAGGTAGTATGATGATTTTGATGGCTTATCAAACCAAATTACGAGATCATCCTTGATTGTTGATGGTGGGAACATGGAGCTATCAAATTACAAAATAATAATGATATAATATTGTTTACCCTGAACAATAAGTGGTATTTTGATTATTTTAAAGTTTTATTTTCATCATAAACAACCAATACGATTTTTGTGATTCAGGTTTGGTCATTGATCTAAATTACCAAAATGCCCTACTTATTTTGGATTTTCAATGCTAGTCATTTGAGAACTTTTAAAAATGAGATTTAAAAGTGATCTTGCAATAAATAGAACCTTTTAATGATTCTGCAAGGTAAACCAATTGATGATGTTTTCCTTCTTCTTCTTTTTTCTTTAGCGTCTGTCCGTATCATTTGCCTCTCCACGGTCTTTTGTTTCAATCAATTTTTTTTTAAAAAAATGGTATTTTATTTAAGGGATAATCTATAAATAGACCATTTTTTTTTGCTACATGGAAGCTACAATCATTCTTGTCCTTTAAATTTTAAAATGACTTATTGTAAGAATGTCATTAAATAGATACAAAATTCTACAAAAAAAAAATTCTTGGACTTCATGACTCACCCTAAACCATCCAATTTGACATTTAATGAGTGGGAATAATTGTTAAAAGCATGTACAAAAGATAAAGGGAAATTTATATAGAGTCAAGTTCTAAACAACCAAATTTGAGCCTACCGCAAAAATTTCACTAAAAAATGTTGTTTTGATGCTCATTTATCGACAAATCGATAACCTCGACATTCAGATGCATGGACAAGAGAAAAAAATGGATTTTAAGTTATGGAAATAGTGTACTTTGTAATACATTTTTGGACCGTCAATTTTCAATATTTTCAAGTTTTTATAGATCTGTCGATCTATACTATTTTTGAAGCTTCAAACTTTATAAATAAATATAAAAAATTATTTTAAGACTATCACAAAGATTTCTAATATTGAAATAATATTCATCGACACTATTTGAAGGTAGGCTCTAATTTGATTGTTCAGAGCCTAGGCTCTATACAAATGCACCTAAAGATAACTGGTCTCTTTGTAGACAATTCTTTTATTTAATCCTTTACATCTAACTCAAACCTAAAAGAAATTTCTAGCGGTTCCTACCATCTGAGTTCGGCATAGACCCAGCCCGAATGGCTCACGCACTCGAACCAGGCCGAGTGACCTTTGATGACAAGATGGTTGTCCGAAAGGCAATAGAGGAGGCTGGGATTCTCCATACCTATGTCTCGGCTAACTGCTTCGCCGGTTATTTTGTGGGAGGTTTGTGCGAGCCCGGCAGGATCACGCCCGCTCGAGACAAGGTTTGCATGTTTGGAGATGGAGCCATCAAAGGTGAGACGCTTTCTTGCTCAAATATTTTCTTTGAGCTTGAATAAGGGATGGTACACTATGACTCATATGATCATGATTGTAGGATGGTTGTAGGGCTCATCACCATCCAATCAATGTTTGATGGTGGTGGAGAGTGGGCATATATCAGTCCCCCTAATCACCATCGAAGCGTTGAATGTTTGGTGGTAATCCCTATGACCATATTGCTCTCACGATCATATGGATCGTAGTATCCTTCAAATATAAGAAAATGACGAAATCTCCCCTAATTTCTGCTCTTGTTTGTGTGATTGTGAATGTGTATGAGAGAGAGTGATGCAATTTTTGTATCTCATGGGAACAAAATACTCTCCAAAACTTAAGAATTTTAAACATCTAGAGAAAAAAAAAAGTATGAGAAAATGCTCAAAACTTTTGCTCGTTTCTTGCTCTGGATACGTAGCCGTCTTTGTGGATGAGGAAGATATCGGAACATACATAATCAAGGCAATAGATGACCCTCGGACCCTCAACAAGACATTGTACATCAGGCCACTAGAAAACATCCTCTCACAAAGGGAGTTAGTGGAGATATGGGAGAGCCTCCTCGAAAAAGTGCTTCAAAAATCCCAACTGTCTGAACAAGATTTTCTTAACTCCATGAAAGGTACTAAAGTCATACATGTTTTCACTTGGCTCTCTCTCTCTCTCTCTCCTTTTGCCTTCACAAAACCAAAATAATATGTTTGGATTGTGAATTGTAAAAGTATGAAAAAAGTTCATTTGCTTTTAGTACAAAAAAGTCATAATTATTTTTGTCTATTAAACTTTATATTGGGTAGTTATTAGTGGGTTATTGACGGGACTCAAAGCTAAAAAAAAATCTCGACACACTCTAAGCTATTTAATTTGACATCTAATAGCTAATAATAATGATATACAATCCCAAATGAATTAATATAGTCTTTTTTATTTGCTACTACCAGATGTGAATATTGTACAACAAATAGGCCTTGGGCACTATTACCAGGTTTTCTATGAAGGTTGTTTGACTAATTTTGAGATTGGAGGCCAAGGCGTAGAGGCATCACAATTGTATCCAGAGGTCAATTACACCCGCGTGCGAGACTATCTCAAGCAATATCTTTAGTTGGCCCACAACCATAAATGGCGACTTTATATCATTATCATCATCCCAAGTCTTATTTCAACTAGCTGAAGTCGTCTACATAAATCATATTGTCTTGTTATGCTCTATAAACATAGTATAATGTATTCTACGTAAGTTGGACGTTTCATGGTGATACATATGGTTTGCATGCCTTTATGTGATTTCACATAAAACTCCATAGTCTTGATGTTTCTTTAATCAGTGATAAAGATTGGAGTACCACTTCCATGCCTCTCTCTCTCTCTCCAATGATCTCTCTCTCCAAATCTATAGAATATAACTGATTTCATGCAATAGTTGTATCATAATATAATACAATCATTCTTCTAGAAAATCATGTTTGTGGTATTTGTATGATTCAAAATTTTGTGCACACACTCTCTTCATCTCAATAATCAATCAAAAAAATAATAATTTGCACCCTATATATATGGTCAAATTGAGTCCTCTCCAACAACAAATCTAGATCGTCCATTTGATGAAGTTCAAAATCTAAGCTTTTATGAACTCAAAATCTTTTTCTTTTTTTTAATATTATTAATCTAATGATAATAAAATTATCTAAAATATTTAGAAAGAAAAAAGATCATTCTAAATGATAGATCTAATCATCTTACCAAAATAAATTTCCTACGTTAATTGGGCTAAAAAAATACTTTCTAGATTGCATTTTTAAATTTTTCTTTTTTGTTATTGTTCATTAGAATGAAAAGACTGTATATTTTAAATTTTGGATTAAACAAATAGCTCTAACATAGTTTTTAAAGGTTGTTGCATCATATTACTATACAATTGTTGCATGAAATCACTGCTCTATCATATATAGTTTGGGAAAGTATCATTTACGTTTGATACAAGGTGGTCATATTAATATTGACCATTGGATGTGAAATTGGTGGCAGCAATTATTCTATTGATCAAGCTCAAACTGCAAAAGGAATTTTCTCGAAGTGTATGACACATCCAAGCTATCAAATTTCACATGGTGGTAAGGATTTGTGACCACCTTGTATTAAAGGTAAACGGTCTCATTGTATACAATCCCATATAGTTATATAAGGTTGACACCTTAAATTGTGAAATTAGGTTGTACATCAAAAATCTATTGGAAAATACTATTGTGACATTAGAATGCCATCTCTAGTTGATCACAAGATCGAGATGTATGGATATGGGGAAAAAAAAAAAAGATTTTAAGCCCCAAAAAAAGTATATCTTGTAATATATTATCTAAAAGGTACGATTTGTATAGAGCCTACGCTCTAAACCAATAGTTTAAAAAATGGATCGGTGCCCCGGATTGGACACCCTAAAACCCATCCGGATCAGTGAATTGACATTTCGAATCGAGAATTGGTCAAATCGATCAGATTTAGCCTTAAAAAATATCCAAAAACATTATTTAAAATCATTATAAAATGTTGCTTTTTAGAAATCCAATGAGAAATTGAGGTAATAGATTAAGAAATGCATCGTTCACGTGGTTTGTTGATGGTGTAACGATACCAAAAATGCCGAGGGAGAAAGAAAATCCGGATTGATGGTGTAACGACCAAAAATTCCAAAAGGGAAAGAAAATCTGGATTTAAGAGAAAAAACTCCCAGTTTGGCATGGTAATCACTGATTGTGCTCCGTTCACGTGGTTTGTTGATGGTGTAACGATACCAAAAATGCCGACGAGGAAAGAAAATACAGATTGATGGTGTAACGACCAAAAATTCTGAAGGGGAAAGAAAATCCAGATTTAAAAGAAAAAATACCTAGTTTGGTGCGATAATCACCGATTGTGCTCCGTTCACGTGG
>NW_006494943.1:1587587-1614760 GCF_000471905.2 Amborella trichopoda
TTTCGAGGGGGAAAGAAAATCTGGATTTAAAAGAAAAATACTCAGTTTGGTGTGGTAATCCCCGATTGTGCTCCGTTCATGTGGTTTGTTGATTGTGTAACGATACCAAAAATGTCGTAGTTTGTTGATGGTGTAACGTTACCAAAAATGCCGAGGGGAAAAGAAAATCCGGATTGATGGTGTAACGACCAAAAATTCCCCTTTGTTGATGGTGTAACGATACCAAAAATGCCGAGGGTAAAAGAAAATCCGGATTGATGGTGTAACGACCAAAAACTTCGAGGGGAAAAAAAAATCCGGATTTAAAAGAAAAAAATACCCAGTTTGCTCAGGGTTTGGTGCGGTAATCACCGATTTGATACTAAAAATGCCGAAGGGAAAGAAAATTGTTGATGGTGTAACGATACCAAAAATGCCGAGGGGAAAAGAAAATCCAGATTGATGGTGTAACGATCAAAAATTCCGAGGGGGAAAGAAAATCTGGATTTAAAAGAAAAAATAACTCAGTTTGCTTAGGGTTTGGTGCTGTAATCACCGATTCGATACCAAAAATGCCGAGGGGGAAAGAAAATCCGGATTTAAAATGTCCTATAAACTAGTTATTTTTTTAATAGTCAATGGATTAGTATTAATGTTATTTTTTATTGTTCTAATATCCTATGAGCTGGTACTATTTTTTTCTTTTTAATCTCTATTAACCAATAACTTGATGCTTAATATTTAATAAAAGAGTTATTTTTCATTGCAAAAAGCTTAATTTAACTTTAACAATGGATGTTAATACTTGTCCCACATAGTCGAGTGAATAGACAAAATAAATGTGGAACCTCAATAGTAATATCAGACATAAATACTTTGGTTTGTTGATGGTGTAACGATACCAAAAATGCCGAGAGAAAAAGAAAATCCGGATTGATGGTGTAACAATACCAAAAATATCGAGGGAGAAAAAAAATCTGGATTTAAAAAAAAAAAATACCCAATTTGGTGCGGTATCACCGATCTAGAACACTGCTCTAAACAATCACATGACGACCCACTATCAAGTTTTTAAAACACTGCTCTAAACAATCAAATTACAATCTATGTAGTGTCGAAACAATCGAATGACAACCCACTTTCAAGTTTTTAAAACACTGCTCTAAACAATCAAATTACAACCTACGTAGTGTTGAGAATGTCGAGAAATTACAACTTTTGAAAGTACGTAGTGTTGAGAATGTTGAGAAATAACAACTTTTGAAAGTGACGAGAATGTCGAGAAATTACAACTTTTGAAAGTACGTAGTGTTGAGAATGTCGAGAAATAACAACTTTTGAAAGTTACTAGAATGTCGAGAAATTACATCTTTTAAAAGTGTCGAAACGATAAATTACAACTTTTGAAAGTGTCGAAATGTGGTTCAAATACACAATCAAATTACAACCCCCTTTCAGATAGTGTCAAGAAATGTGGTTCCAATAAAATCAAATTACAACCTCCTTTCAAGTAGTGTCCAATACAATCAAATTACAACCTACTTTCAAGTAGTGTCGAGAAATTACAACCCACTTTCAAATAGTGTCGAGAAATGCGGTTTCAATATTGAAAATCTTTGTACCAACCTTAAAATATATTTTTATATTTATTTATAAAGTTTAAAGCTTCAAAAATAATTTAGACCAACAGATCCACGAAAACTTGAATTAGGGCCCCTAATAAGAACACAAGCAACAAACCAGTCTCTCTCTCTTTCAAGCTGTCTCTCTACTCTCTCTTCCCTCTCTCTAGTCGAACCCCCCAATTTCAGGCAGTTCTAGGACTCCGCTGCTCCAGTCGAGTGTCACAATTAGGTTTTCCTTTCGTTACTTATTGCATATTGGAAGGTGTGATTTGTATTATGCGTTATGCATTCATTAATTCAATCTGTTCCTACCTGGGATTGGTTAGTTTTTTGCAAGGTGCTTTTGGCATTGTGGAATATTTATTTTTTCTATAATTGGTCGGGCCGGTAAGGTGCTCTGCATATAGTTGGATATTTATTTTGTGTATGTTTGCTTAGAATTTTTATTGAAATTGTCGTTCCTAAATTAATATCTTGTAAAAGAGGGATTTTGGCAAAGCAGATTATTTAACTAAAAGTATATATTTGTACATTTCATTTTGTTCCAGGTACCTGGATGAATACTTTCTATTTTAAGAAAATAATTGAGTCAAGGCTCTTGATGTTTCTTGTGAATTATGAGAAAAAAGTTTCTCTAGTTTGGGATGTACTGCAATATGCGATAATGACTTGTAGCTCATTTAACTTGTAGAGAGAAATTATGGTTGTGCCGTTGGCTTTTGACTTCTTCTTTTTTTTTATCCATTTTTTCGTTTCCATTAATATCTCTCTGATCCAATGGAATCCCCAAATTTCCACACTAAGTTTAGCTATATTCAGCATCTGAAAATTTGGGTACTATTCATTCTCTTACCCAATCTCAGGTATTCCAAACCTCGTGAATTTGGTGTCATTCCTTTCACAGTTTATAAAATCTTGTAACTGTTTATCCTGTTTATTCAATTTTGATCCATGAAATTCCTCTTTTTATGTTTGTGCAATAACTGTAAGTGCGATCCATTGTGGGTTGCCCGTTATATTGGTGTTAGGGTGTCTTTAGTCGTGGCTACTTCGGATTGACTCTACAAGCCTCTCGTTCGAGTGGTAAGAGTGGCCATTGGTGCAGTTAGACAGGAGTGTCGTTATGGTGGTTTTTTCTGAGTGGTACAAATGATGGACGAATTTTCCATGATGGTAGAAACGTGAAAGCTACATTGTATAAGAAATGTCACTCATTGGAGCAATCTAATAGTTAGTTATGTATCAAAAAAAGGTAGGACTAAATGAGAACAGCGATGTGACATTTTTGCGACTGGTAGCTTCTACTGTTCACATATGTGTTGGGAACTAATCTTCTGAACAGCAAAATGGATCATCAGCCAATAGGAGGTCAGGTCCATCATGTGGTCCATCGACTAGGATCAGGTAATAATACTAACTTGCATGATTATGTTTATATTTTATTTTCTGCATTTAATACTTATTGAATGGTTTGGCCATGACTTCCCGCCCCATCCCTATCATTCGAAATGAAGTATATGCATGCTAGCTAGACTCAGATAGTGGCATAGAGTTGTACCCAAACCTGATGGCCAATATTTATCGGAATTCTATGCAGTTCAGTTCTCACATAAGTTGATATGCATGTCGGGGGAATATTTTGATAATGTTAGGACACTCGGTGATCACTTAATTGATTATACCATATGTCAAAATTTTGTAATGAAATACCAGAGAAACAACCAAAAGCATATAGTTGCAATTTATGTTGAGGAGGGATGCAAACGAGAAGTTCGCTGCTCTAAGGTTACGCCCTCTAAATGTTTTGAGATCAGAAAGATGGAAAAAGAACTCACATATACAAGTGCACTTTGAAGGGCTATCAGCAATTTGCACATAGCCAGTGTGCAGCCAGAGAAATTAAAGCCCGTTTGACTGACAAGATGGATCCCACTCCAAAATGTACTGTGAATGCTGTTCAAAAAGAGAACACGGTGTCCCATTAACATATATGCAAGCGTAGCGGGGAAAAAGACATCGTGATTAAAATGATGCAGGGTTCACATGAGCAGTCGGGCATAGAGCTACAACTTATCAACTCCAATCTATATAGGTTAAGGAGAGACAGACAGATCCTTTCCACAGATTTCAGCATTTGTTTCTATACTTCCATCCATGAATGTACGGATTTCTAGATGGTCTTAGGTGGCGCATTTCTAAAAGGAACATAGAGGGGGAGAGTTAGTACAAATGCAAAGGGCCATTACAATAGTTGTTGTAGAGATAGAGGACACAAACATCTAGGTTTGGGAGTCTGATCAACGAAAGGCTAGACCTACCTCGCCTGACAATTACTTAAGAACCTTCTAAAAAGCAATACGCCACATTTTTTTTCATATTGTTTTTCGAGGTGGCAAAGAGGCAATAGAAGAAACTTGTGCCACTAGCGAATGTTGCCCGTGCACCAAAGACGCAAGATTTCAAAGACAAAATGTCAAAATCAGGGATGCCTACGCGGAGGCGTACTAATGGAATCCATGTGGATGATGCGGGAATGCCTATTTCCGTAACACGACATACACCTCAAATCTTCAATAAATGGATACTAGTTGATCCACATAACTCCATCATTGCATTGTGTGCAATGAGGTTGACAAAGATGTTTGCAGAAAGCAGGGGTCAAAATAAGTCTATCCATTTGTTGAATTTTAAAGTCTCCTCTAATATCTAAACCATCCATTTGTTAAATTTCAATATCTGGACTTTTATAAAATCAAAATATATATTTTTTGCACTATTAAATCTAATGAAAATAAAGCCATATAAAGAAATTGCCAAGGATAATGATCCTTCTAAATCCTAAATTTAAACATTTCATAATATGAACTGCCGATATTAATTAGGTTAAAAAACACTTTTTAGATTATATTTTAAATTTTTGTTCATTAGAAAGTAAATATAAAAATTAAAGCCAAACAAATGGCACTAACATAATTTTTTAAGATTAATTCATTATATTACTATAAAACTGTTCAAAATAAAAATCATTTCATATATAGGAAAAAGATCTTGCTAACAACTACAATATCAACGAATGGCCCAAATTGAATATGGACCCAATCCAATGGTCACGATCTCATTTTGTTTTGAATTTTAATTTTTTTTATACAAATCCAAATCACTTGAAATTTGAATGTCTATTTTAAAAAAATATTAGAATCTAATAAAAATATTAAAAATAATAATTCTAAAAATATAAATTGACGAAAATACATCTAAAAACATTGTTTCGACTACAAAAACCCTACAATTCATCATCTCGACCTCGAGATACAAGAACATGAAAAAAAAAATCAAGTCCTAAAAATTGTACATCTTATAACATATGATCTATAAACTGTTCATTTTCCAAATTTTCAGAATGCTTATAGACCTGCTCAATCTACACTATTTTTTAAATTCTAAATTTCACAATTAATGAACATATAAACCCAACGGCCCAACTTGAATCTAAACCGATCCAACGGTCACAAATTCATTTCGTATTTTAATTTTAATTTTTTTTCTACACATCTAGATAAATTGAAATTTTAAACGTCCATTCTTCTCATCAAAACGCACTTAATAAAAATATTTAAAAAAAAATCAAAAAAAAAAATTAACCAAAATACCCCCAAAACAATTCAAATGCATTTTGAACAATTTATTTATTGTAAATTAATTTTTGATATTTTTATTAAATTATCATATCTTTTAAAGACACACGTAAAATTTCAAATTATTTGGATTTGTAGAAAAAAATTAAAACACAAAATAAAATCATAACCGTCCCAAATCCAATCTAGGCCATTAGACTCGTATGAACTAATATGTTCATAGGAGATAGTGGGCTAATCTCAACATTTTCCTATATATATATATATATATATATATATATAAACTCCGATTAAGTTGGTTTGAAAAATCTATAGATCAAATCTATGACCTTGTAAAGCCAACAAAGCCTGCACATGCTTGCCCATCATGAAAGGCCCTTTGCATGACATGATTGACAGAACATCTCCATCAAGTGAATAACAGAATACTTATGATAGAAAAGTAACATACATGGAGAGAGAGGGAAGGAACAAGAAATGCAAATAAATTCAAGTTCTCATTAAAATTACACCAAAATTTATTTTATGAATCACACTCATAATAAATACAGTCCCGGAAACAGGAAAAATCCGAATTTGCTGTATGAGACATGGTGACCGGAAACAAAAAAGAGGTGAGAATGTCCTGTTAAGAATCACTTATGAACGTCTTCAAATCCTCTCTGAATTTATCCACAGTTTGTTTGTCTGCTTTCACCGCCATAACCAGACCCATTTTTCTATAATTTCTCAGCTGCAATCCCCACACAAATGAATTCACAACTAGTACAATTAATTTCTAAATACAAGATCACCTTATTTCAATAAAATGCAACAATTGAACTTCCTAAAATAGTTTACAACTAGGGAAAAACACCCAATGTATAAGAGAGAGAGTTGATAAAGAAGGTCTGAAAACAAATAATGATGTCATGACCTGGCATTCTGAACTCTCTGTCACCAAAAGCATCTTCAATAGACCATAAACGAAGCTCACATTTTTGGAAACACATTTATGAGGGTTTGTTTCCAATTACTTCATGCATTATCTATATAGTATTTTCATGCTTAATATTTTGGGATAACTTCCCCACATCTTTGGCCAAGACATAAAATTTAATGACAATTTTCTAGGGCCATTATCAGATATTTCAGAAGCCAATGATATTATTAGCTAGAAGCTTCAGTTTGCAGCCAATGGTTCAGGCAATTTTGGCCAAAATGCAAGCCATGATTAAGCAGGTTTCAACCAAGAGTTTAAAGTCCAGCATACCTCATGAGTAACTGCCTGTTGATCACGCAGTTGAAAGGTAAAGGACCACGAGCACAACTGGCAAATATTATAGGAGAAAAAGAATTGACTCATAGAAGAATAAGTGAAAAATATCACCCAAAGATAAGCAGAACTGCAGAATCAGTACCTTCAAATATCACCCAAAGATAAGCAGAACTGCAAGAATCAGTACCTTATCAAAAATCTCATCTTCCAGATGATTATATAATATTGGTTCAGCCTCATTTTCTCCTAATGCACCTTTTCCGTTAGGTTTTCCACCATGACTTATCTACATTTTACAATGAGAGAAGCACTAAAGAAATCAGAAAAGAGACTCAATTAGGTGGAGCCCACACAAATTAACAGCACAAATATGAAAACGAAAATTAAATGAATGGCATAAGAATATCAAGTACCCAAATGATATAGAGTTGTCACCAAACATTGAGTGTCTGAGCTCATACGAGGCAATGAAAAAACACCAAAAGACCAAATAAAAGTAAAAGAAATGCACCAGGTAGATTCTTGTGATTATTAGATAATATTTAAACTGAAAAGAATCCCTTTGCTCCTGTGTGGGCTATACAAACTTAAAGGCAACTGGATAAGTATGTATTTGATAATTTCTTCCACAGTAATGCAGCGAAATATTCAGTGAAATATTCATTAGAGAGAGAGAGAGAGAGAGAGAGACAACAGACAAAAAAATAATGAATGACATGGCAAATCCAATCAAAGAAGAGGTGGCTAACCTCATCTTCAGTCGCCCATGAAACTTCGTCAAAGAGGCTATCATATAGGGGAGGTAAAATCTCGAGAGGAAGGTTCACCACACGCTGGGAGACCAGGAGACCCACACCCTGTGCTTGCTCTCCCAAAAAGATTTTCAGTTGACTGCTTATCGATTTCTCATGGCATACATCAAGAAGAAAGCTTTTAAGATCCACAATGCATCGGTGATCCTGAGAAGGAGAAACACTAATCAAGAATAGGAACTGACTCAAACAAGAAAAGTAATGCTGATATCAAGTGTCTTGTAGCATAATCCATGAAGAGTAAGAATTTATATGAAGTAGTCCATTGTAGAGCAGGCTGGTCTTCACTGCCATATAGAAAATGCAACTGGTGAACTAGAAAACAGCATGCACACTGTTTGTTATTAACCCATGCAACACACATACTACATATCAGCTGCCAATGCACCTAGCACTCCACAAATGATTACTTATCAAAAGGATTTTCAAAAGAAAACTGATTAAACCTCAAAAACCAAAGAGCAACTATATACGGAAAAAAGACAAAACTGCAGCTCCATTCAACAACCAGCAGGGAACCCATCTAATCAAATTATCAGTAAGGCAATGGAAGAAACATCCAAAACCATCTGCATCATCAAAGAAACACTACTAACTCGATACTCATGTTAGTTGTATGTCATAAATATGCATATATTCCGTCCTTGAAAGGTTGGTAGTTTTCATTATTTAAATTACAAAGCTACATTCATTTCAGTTACATATTTCACCTCTTTTTTCTAATTCATATTGTATCAGATAGGGTTTGCATGTTCCCTTCCACCTCGGGTTACTGGGCATCCGAATATGGAATTTCTACATCAAGTAATACTGTAGTCCTCTATCAGCATTCTATTTTATTGATGTAGCAAATTTTGGCTCTTTTATGTTATTATTAAGAAAATTGCTACATCCTTTACATGATTGAGAATTTCATTTCTTATTTTTTTCTTTTGATAAGTAACTGTAGAATTTTTTAACTCCCAAAACTTCAAATAACATGGTATGAGATCCCAAAATTTGTGAACAAATGCAGCAAGAAAGTCAACATTCAACAAGCCACCTCACCCCACACTAAAACTGGTTGCCTTTATTCCTCAAAAGAGAGCGTTCATCCAACTAACCACTCCAGCAACCCAGCTGATAACATCAAATCCTCTATATAAGCATTGAACACAACCCCTATCTGCAAATATTAAACAAATAATTACACCTCATCCAGGCCACACTCATTGTAAGCATTAAACAAATATTGGCAGAATTTGACATTTGTTTCTCTTTCTTCTGACCATACCACACTAGATCTTCGCCTCTAACTAATCTTTTCTAGTTTAAAACTGTTTCCCATGCCTTCTCACTCACATTGCCCCTTTTTGTCAATATCTCCAAATCACCACATTATTTCAATAGTAGCCTGGCCTTTCTGAAAAGCTCCTTGCACCAAAATTTGAGGTAGGACTTGAAAAATTCTCATTTCCAATAAGCACCCATATCCATCTGAAATAGCTAATTAGTCATAATGATAACACAAAGGAACTACGTAAAAGCTTCTTTTTATTCACAATATTCAATGCTTAACTTACTAAGGGAAAACCGACTTGAATAAATAAACACAACAAACTGTCACAAAAAAAATGTTGCCAATTGCTACTGCATTACAAACATGGATGCTAATAGCCAGATGCATTGTGCCATAAATAATTTGAATTTCCATCCTCTCAATTAAGTAATGAGGTCCTAAGGATTTGCATCAGGGAGTCTGCACTAAAACAAGATATAGCAGACAGATAATTCATATCGAGTGTTATACAGAAATATATCATACAGATGGGCTCGTGCAAGTGGTTGCTTAAGCAAAGGCTAGATGAAGTTTCATTAGCATTTACAAAGCAAAATCTTTGCAGAGAGCATAGAGGCATGTGTCTGTGCATGAGGGTGTGTGAGGGAGGGCGCGGGGCGGGGGGAAGAGGGGGGAGCGAGAGAGAGAGAGAGAGAACAGGCCTTATAACGCTCTAGATTGATAGCTGAAATGACACCAAATGGGGCACCATCATCACCCGGCTTAACTACAGTCCCAACTGTCGTCTGTCCCAGAATCAAGTCTACAAATCCACTCAAGTCCCACACCTTAACATCAAGGTAGTTATTTAGTAAAATTTTCAGTCCATGAAAATCATCTGGTTTGGGGTAGAAGAATTCCAAATCCACATTCATAACAGCCTGCATAATTGACTAGTTGATCAATAGAAAATCCACAAGTAGAAGGGAATATTTTAATTAGTTTGAAGCCAATAACTGTCAGAAACAAAATAGAATGAGATTCGAAATTTAAAGGCAAACACAATCCATAAAATGAACAAACAACTAATCTTAAAAGATGAACAAAACGTTTCACTTTATTTTTGTGGAACATATAAAGTGCATGTTTTCAATAACAAATGATAGAAAGCTCTCAGTCCATCAACCATATATAAATAACACCTTCTCTCAAGGTCAAAGACATCCGACCAAAAAAGTATTCGAGCAAATGAAAGTAGTCTTCCTACATATTTAAAAGGAAACATATGCAGCAAGGTGTTACTAGCAATGCTTCTAGTTATGTTGCCCCAGGACAATTGTTGTAGGAAAAGCATACTCAATTGTTTAGGGCATTTCGTAGTGCACTGACATCAAGTTAATCAATATCAGAAAACCATAGCAAAGGAGTTAAAGATAAATCCAAATCATTAATCATTTGTATTTTCAGCCTCACATGGTGATGTTTTGACTTCCGATAAGAGTACTCACAAAAATTAGGGAAAATGAAAAAGAAAAAGAGAACTTACATGAGAGATGCTAAGAGAATCAGAGTGACGTAAAGAGAATAACTACATTGGCAGAAATAGTGAGACAAGTACTAGATAAACTTCCCCACTAATTTAGCAAAACAAACTCAGGAGAAAATATGCTTCAAACGTAGGCAGCTATCGTAAACAAGTAAACATATGTCATATATAAGTGTATCAATACATGCACATACACACAACAATGTAGTATGTATGTATTTATGCATGTAGGCACATGCACACAAGCACACACATTTTCCTCTTGATCATCATCACTAGAGCTAGTAGATTCAGACCCACTTGGTCTCCTCAAAGAAGCCTGATCAATAGATGCCCCACCTACAAAAATGCCCCACCTACAAAAATGCAAAAACATAAAAGATCGTATATTAGAACTTGGGTCAGTTTATCAAATCTAGAACATTACCATTAAACGACAGATAAAATCTCAAATCAATAGCGTGAATTAAGCATGCATAGACACAGAAAAAGATCAAGAAAAAGGAAAATGTCTATGATCTGCATCCTTTATGTCCAAAAACCTTATATTTTCTAAGAAAGCTCCAACCACAAACATCATCTATACAAGGCTAAGCATTCGGATTCAACTTGTCCCCAATAGAGTCTCCATAGCTACTAAACAAAATTTCAAAATATTTCATTTGTTTAAGAAAAAAACTTAAGTATATGAATAAAATAAATGAACCTCTATAACAATTTCTGAATAATAGCTATGACCCTAGGTTGGCGGACTGTCCAACAGCGTTATCTAGATGTGTGGGTAATGGCACTACCAGAGTTTGCCAATATTAGAGTTATGGACCTTCTCAAGTGGAGGATTTTACTGCTCTCAGGCTACTTCCATCAAGGCCGAGGCAGCTTGATCAAAGCCTGCATCAGGCGATCAAGTTCAATTTTGATGGGTGTTCTAGAGATAATGCAAGGTAGGGAGTGGGAGCCTAAAGTGTTGCTTGCAAGGCTCGAGATAAGTTGATTTTCCTTTTGGTAGATTCAAGATAAGTTTATTTGGGGGCACTCTCAGCTCTCACTGTTAAAGGGGATTCTCTCAATGTGATATGATGGGCTTAAAGGGTGGCAACTATTCCCTCACAGTTAGTTAAGGTCTTCTAAGAGATTTTCGATATTTGTTATTTGGGAGATATGTGGATGTAGGTTATCAACATGTGCCAGATGAAGTCAATCACGCCATCGTCACAATAGCATTAGGTGGAAGACGTAGTAACCTCATAGAGTTGGGAAAGTGGACCATGCAGTTGTCTTGCCAATGGCTTCATTGTTTTACTTTCTTTATTTTTGTACATTTTCTTCTCTATAAAAAAATTTACAATAATAGTAAAAATTTGTTGCCTCGTCATCCTTTTCCTCCTCTTGTTGTACTGGTTGTCCGTCATATATAAAGTGCTTGGAGGCACGTATGCAAAAAAAACCATCCAGACCACGAGTATCTAAATCAAAAATACAAATTATTTGATTTACATAGCTTAAATCAATCACAAATCACATGTGTAGCATCCAAGTAGCATAGTGACATGGTTCTTCCCATCCTGAAATGCCTAAATTAATCATTGTAGGACATTGTAAGGATCACAATAATTTCTTAGACTTAAAATGAAATTATCGAAAAAAGATTTCTTATAGGACTCCATAATTCCCGAGTTACTAAAAGCAAAATCAGACTTGAACAATTTATCATCCAGAAGGTTGAGAAAATTTTGGTCACAAATGGGAATATCATCCAAAAGGTTGATAAAATTTTGGTCACAAATGGGATTTCTTAACATGTAAATTTATAATTAGCGAGTTCTATATATCTAGTGTTAAACAATAGTCCAATAATAAAAATCTCATCCGCACATTACCAAAATAACACGAACTAATACATGCTTAAAGAAAAGCGTAAAGCCATGGCAATATGCCATTGCACTTTTTTTCAATGCTCCATGTGTTCTCTTGGGGAGGGAAATTCATCCATTAGTAAAGCTGTTAATGATTGCTGAAAACCCGGTACTAAGACATCAGCTCAACAATTAATGATAAAATGACGGTCTATAGTGGTGGTACCAAGAGGAAGACTTTATGGCACAAAACATCACTAGCATGGTTCAAAAACCCTAACAAGAAAAGCCATCAGTACCTAAAAATTCAATAAATAGATATACGAGCACAAGAAACCAGTTTAAAAACTTGAAAAATAAAATAAAGGACAACAAGCTAAGAGAACCCTGCAATTTCTGTTACGCGTCAGGACACAAAAGTGGCCGCACCTTTGGATTTAGACGCAGTGGAATTTGGGTTAATTTGGCGGAGCCTCTGTAAGTTATTGCGATTGTTAATGGAGCGCCCAAATGAAGAGCACAGTCGGATTTTTCGGCCATGTCTTGGCCCCATTTCTGCTACTTTCTTCAAGTCTGAAGCATGGTTAGCAAATCGATTTTTTAAAAAATTCGGCGTTTTTATGGAAATACTTTTAAACGGCGACTTTTTAAAAAGATCGGCAAACAATCGCGTAATTTTCATAAACCCTTTGAAAACGGGTTTTTTTCATGATACGATTTAAATCTGAGAAAAAAATCGTATCCTTTTTTACCTATATGTTTTTTGGAAAAATATTTTTTTTCCTGTTTTGTCTATTGCTATTTTCATGCTTTAAAAAAAAATTACTTCAGGAAAAAAAACAGAAAAAACTTTTATCCCCACTGAGTTGCATATTGATGGTATGAATGTTTTTTTAAAACTTAATCAAATAGATGCAAATTTCAGTTGTCCTTCTAAAAAAATCATTGTGTAAATGAAATACTGTTTATAGCAACTCATTTTGTAAAGTAAATCATTGTGTAAAGAAATCATATACAGGCAGATTGCTGTGACTATTTGCGATAATTGTTTTTTGTGAAAATACTGTTAATGGCACAAATTAAAGCTCAAAGCATAATTTTTTACTGATGAATGAGAAGCAGAGAGTGTGACTACAGGACCAAGTAATCAATATTTTGTTTTTGATTGTGTACACTGTAAACTTACAGGAGCAAGCAATTGTACATATAGGATTAGTTCCCCAAACTTAATCCTTCAGCTCGGTTTCCTCTAGAAAATGAAAAACCCTCTTCAAACTAACCCAAATCAGCATCCCATCTTCCTAAATCAGCATCTCATCTTCCTTTTCTCTCTCTAAAAATTAGTTAGGGCCTCTTCTATTAGGGTTCTTCCTTCTCTCTCTAAAAATCAGTTAGGGCCTTCCATTAGGGTTTGTGAAAACCATTTTCTTCTTCCTTCTTCTCTTTATAAACCCTAATGGCTATAAGCCGAGCCCTATTTTCTTCTCTTCCTTCTTCCTTCTCTCTTCTCTCTTCTTCTCTTCTTCCTTCTTCTCCCTCTGCACAGTAAACACAGATGGAAAACCCAAATTTCTACGATGTTCTTTTCAACTAAAGAAATTTATAAAACTTTAACCATAGTTATGGAGCGACTAAATAATTGTAATGAGAAAACTAAAGTCCTGTATTTATTTTTGGTACATGCGGAGTAGGAGTTATATTGACGTATTTAATTATGTTTAAGTATTTAATAAATAAATTTATAATATATTTGTCACCATACCATATTTAAAGTATTTTAAAGAATAAATTTATATATTTTATTTATTTTTGTATGTAATAAGTAGTTGTGATGTTTTTTAAAGGATTTAATGGGTATATTTATATGGAACTTTTTTTGGTATATACTAATTAATTATATATTTACTATTAGATGATTGGATGAGAGTCACGAGATATCTAAATTAATTGACTTAATTATATTAGTCTAGTAAAAATTTTATAGATGAATTAATAATTGATGGGTTTGACATAATTTTTATTTTTTAGAATTTCAAAATTTTTAATATTATAAATTTATCTGATTTTTTGACTCCGATTTTTTGAGCCTAATCTGATATATTAGCGATATCTTTATATGAAGTATTTTTGTCGATCCGTATTTTTTATACAATTTTTTCATCAGATTTTTTAAAATAAAAACGATTTGTTTCAGATTCTATGGTGAGCCGATTTATTGATAGTTCCCAACTTGCTAACTATGATATAAAACGCTATAGGGTTTTGAAAGAATTCAAGACAACTAATAAAAAACATGTTTCATAAGGCCCGTTTGTGTCCGGGATTTTCAGGTTTTGCGTAACCTTAGGTTTGGGGCCTTTACTTTCTTTGATTCCATCTAGATCTAGGTTTTGCTTGTCCATTTTGATCTTTTTTTAAATTTCACTTGTAATCTCAAGCCAATAATCCCCTACGTATAGAGGTGGCAACCGGTCGGGTCAAGTCGGGTCATGTTGGTCTGGGCCGAACCCCAACCCAACCTGGCTTGACCTGGTCTCATCAAACTCAAACTTCATCGGAACCGATCCAAAAATTAAAGTATTTAGGTATGTAATTATATTTAAATATTTTTCATATATTGGAACCCAAAATATATTACTGAATCCATACACATACCTGAATAGTGTTATGTTACCTAATGGAAACTACCGCTCAGGTCCCCCGTCAAATCCGGGTCCATTGCCACCCCAATAGGCAATATTGGATAAACAAAGAAAAATATAGGAACAAAGATCCTATTGAAAACGGTAAGGAAAGAGATGGTACATGCTACCACGGGGGGACCAATCCTAAAGAGAGAATCATAAATTCAAAGCTTGTGCCCCTTGTAGCAATACACACTTTTTAGCATATAACCAATAAAGCTAGATTTTACAAAACTCAGGTCATGGTAAAATTGCATTTTGGCCTTTTTTTTTTTTTATCTCACTTGTACTCTCAAGTCAATAAACCACAAGTTAACTTTTTGTAACAACTCCTAGTAATAAGAAAGGTACTATTGAAAACATTTATTGGATTTTAACTTCCAATGAGCTTGAAACTTTTATACGCATTTATTGGAGTTCAACTTCCAATCAACTTTAAAACTCAAGAAAGAAAAACTCTACTTATTGAATTTCAGTCCTCTATTGAATTTCAATCTCTGAATTAATTTCAAAAGATTCATTGTATTCTACAAACCTTAGACAAGCACTTAAGGATAGAATTGAGGACATTTGACAATTCATGGTTGGTCTCCTCACCTTCTCCTTGTCATTCATCTTTCCCCTGGTTATGTCAACAATGTAACCATCTAACAAATATAGCTTTTGTTTTGTGCATTGATGTTAATAACTATAATTTCATCACTATTGTAATATTACTCCCTTTCTCATCTATCTCGCATCTTACCTGGTGAGAGCATTCTGATTTGTGGAGTGTCAAAAAATCTCTAAAGTGAGGGAGAAAGGTAAGCATGCTCTCCAGAGGAGGCAAAATTATCCAAATTACTTTACATCCGCAAGCATCCACTTGGCTACTTCTGCACAAGTGACAAGTAGCGTATTCATGTCGTGCCTCAAGTCATTAAATGCAAGTATACAAAGCCCTTACACTCTCCCTCTAACTCAAGATGCTTTGACAGAGACCAGATGGAGTTTGGACAGCTGGAGCAGGCAACACTTGCAAACAAAAAAGAGAAAAGAAAAAGGGAAAAAGGGCAACACCTTGTACAGAAACAAAAATCCTCAAAGTAACAAAAACATACTCTTAGTAAGAAGAGTCATATGCTCACAGTGCGGAAATTTAAATAGATACAATGATACTTTACTGTTTCTTTCCAATACCGGACTTTAGTAGCTTGATGTGTTCTCCTTTTGGGTATTTCCTCCATTTTAGAGAAAAGAAATATCACTTTTAAAACATGATGTTTAACTTGGATTGGAAATCTAATTTTGAGTTGATATGCAATCCCTAATATTGTGATATTCTCGATAAGACTTTTAACTTCGTTAGCACATATGCCACGAGGAAATCCACAAACTTGAACTGTTATCCTCCTCCTTCAAGCATTCTCTTTTGTACAAATCCAAAAAGTACATCGAAAAACGTGTTTCAATATTTTGACTTCCCAAGCAATAGACACTAAGCACCACTTCTATCAAGAAGTACTAAGCACCACTTTGGGAACACTAACGGTGTCACGACCGGTCCCCTTACCCTTATCGTACATACCGAAGGGCGACAGAGTGTGGGACTGCGACGTGAGGTGGCGAATGCCACTCAAGTTGGAGTGGCTCAAAGCTTATCGAAAGATGGAATCAAAGCAAACCATGAAAGAATATAAAACTCATTCACCAAGCTCCACAAAACTGAACAGAATATAAAACCATTTTACATATATACATTCTCCAAAATTCTTTCACAATTATGTTCAAGGCACTACTGGCCCAAAATACAAAGAAGCTATAACAAAACAACTATGTGGCACCGCCACCAGACACCTACTAACAAGAAGTTTCTTTGTCCAGCACCGAGCTTCAGTCGTCTGCCACAATGTCCAACTGCCTGCTCTCAAGATGCGGAGCTTATCACTCTACATAGATAAAAAATAAAAGGGATGAGCTAAAAGCCCAATAAGTAGATCATCATCATTGCATTCCGCCCTATAAATAATGATAATTACAGACAATGCCTGCATTTTATACAGGTGTCATAAGGTAGAGTCATGCCTCACAACTCTTTAGCAGTATAAGAAGGAGTAGAGTTCAGATATTAGACCATCACATATTACATAAGCTCGTATTTACTACATCACTTTTCACAATAACGAAACAGAGACTCAGATGAACTGCACAATGCACACAGGCAAAAACTAAAGTTGCTTACTCCCAAAGTAGAAGTCTCATCGGTTAGGCCAAGCTATTGTAACTTGAAACTTCTACTCTCACTTAGGAGAGAAGACAATGACAAGTGGGTGACCAACTTCGTAATCCCTTCACACACACACAGTCCTCAGCGTGCTTTGGAATTTTTGATAGGCGGTGGCCTTGCAAGACTGATCCTCTCTTTATGTCCTTCCGGCAAGAGGGCATCACTCTACCACTGGGTGACTCAATTCGTAGTGCTCGTATAGATCATGGCGGGCGCGACCCTCCCAATATTCACATTCACATCCCGACCCCATTACTATCATTGGAGTCGGGGTAAGATCTCAATCACCAGGATTAGTTTCTTCTCATAACAATATCTCACTACCAATGGGTGTTTCATTGCGTACTGGTCAATGTCACAATCATATCATAACAGTATCTCACTACTAATGGGTGTCCCATTACATAGTGGTCAGTATCACAGTCATATCATAATAGTGTCTCACTATCAATGGGTGTCCCATTGCATAGTGGTCAGTATCACAATCATATCATAACAGTATCCCACTACCAATGGGTATCTCATTGCATAGTAGTCAATATCGCAGCCAATTGCAACAATATACATGCATACTCAAGCATTAAATTCACTCATACTTTGCTATTATTTTTTAAGAAATTTAGGAGCATTCACAGTATTATAAGCATGCATATTCAGTGCTTTATGAAAGATGATTTCAATCTCTTTATGAAAGGCTTAAGCATTCTCCTTATAAATCATCACACCACTTATCATGAATCATACAACAATTCGGGATTCACTACCATTTCCATCAGTGATATACATATGCGTAAGGAGGCATAGTATCCAATTCATAAGAAATCTCAGCTCAATTTCAACATCAATTTGAAATAGACAACAAAGGAAATTTGAAGCTACTTGAGCATCATTTGATCAGTCAAGAGTTTAGTGCGAAAAGGGACTACAGTTCTGAAATGTCTGCAATTTCTTACAGTAATAGGTCTCCATAAACAAAGGTGTAACTTCCAATCTATAAGAAATTTTGATGTAGTTCCAAAACTAATTTCACATTAGACACACATATCTTTCAAATGGCAGTGGTTTGGAAGCATTTGGACCCCGTTGTCCAGTCAAAAGCTTCGTACAATAGAAATAAACATTCTAAATCTGTTGGAAATTAATGACAGTAACATATTCCCATAAAAAGAGACTTAACTTCCAATCTATAAGGAATCTCGGGGTTATTTCGGAACCAAAGTTTAAATAGAAACACATATCTTTCAAATGAAGTTGTTTTTTAAAGTAATTGGACCTCATTTGGCTAGCTAAAAGCTCAAGACAACAGGAATGAATTTATGAAATCTGCTTAAATTTGATAATCAATGACATGGTCTTTCAAATCGAAATATAGCTTCCAATTTATAAAGAATTTTAATGGGCTTAAACTTAAAAATCAAAGTACACACATGTATCTTTCAAATAGAGGTGATTTGGAGCCATTTGGACATTATTTGCCTAGTCAAAAGTTCATTACAAGAACATGAAATTTCCCTGAAATTCACAGTGTAATCATGACATATCTCAAAGAACAATCAATAACTCCCAATTTATGATAGATATTTACATAGAGAGAAATGATCCTATAGGACCCTCTCCCATCCATGTTTGTAGGACCTCCAAATGATCACCATTAGAGCCAGCACAAATCTCTAGGAAAGTCAATTTTCACACCCATGTGATAATTCTTTTAGCGATCCGTGTCAACTTTAATGGTGATCCTTTGGGGTGGGTGAGGGTCCTATAGGACCAGTACTCTTACATAAAACCTCTTTCATCTTAAATTAGACTCACATGGTCATCGTTTCACAAATTTTCATGATATGAAGACCCATCTTCTTGGAAAGACGTGACATATCTAAGGACATATACACACAACCTTTCCCCTCATATTTCATACAAGTTCATGCTTAATCCTTATGCTTTCATGACTAAAGGATTACAAGGTGTTTGATCTATTTACTTGTGTTCAAAGGTGCCCCAAAAGTCCCCACCCTATCAAGTTCCAAGGGGCTGCACGCCCAAAGTTTGAGAAGGGGAGAAAAGGTGCCTCAAGAGAGAGAGAGAGAACAAAACCTTGGGGAGAAGGAGAGAAGGCGTATTTAAGTGAACCAAGAGTGGGAGGTGGCAACTCGAATTTGCCATGCGGCGTTTACATCCCCATGTAAAGGGGCAAGTGGTATGTATGACAGCATACAGTAAGCAGGTAGTGCACATGCACACTCACGATGCTTAGCAAACACACCTGCGGTGGTTGGGCAGAACACTCATGGCGGCGGGCACACACACACCTACACAGCAGCTGTCTCTTGTCTTCTTCACACACGGCGGCTGCCTTCTCTCTTTCCTTTACACTCCCAACGGTTACCTTTTCTCTTTCCATTACACTTTTGGAGGCTACACTCCCGACAGGTGCATTCTCTCTTTCCTTTACACTCCCGACGGCTACACGCTCGGTGGCTATCTACTACACGCGTGACGGCAGCACACGTGCCTACCACTTTGGCAGCGCATCACTTCTTGCCACAAAGTTCTGATCCTTACAAATGGATTACTAGTTTATTATTAATAAAAAATTTAAACTTTGAATTTTCTATCACTTAGATCCCACCCTCTAAAATTTGGATGGTCTCTATTCAATCTCGGAACATTATTTTTTTAAGTACAAAGAGGATACAATTAAAACTATCCTTTTTTTTTCTGAGATTAATATATGAATTGAAAAAGTTATTTCCCAAATTTTGATGTTCTAAAATTAATTCTAGGCGTGGCACTACCCTAGGGAGTAAATAGAGAGCGTACTCTTGAGGGAATAGAATGTCTTTTGGCTAAGCTATATCCGATTTTACGTACTCATTGATAGGAGCTCGCCCTAACTGGAAACTGTGGCAGGAGCTGCAAGAGAGAGGCGCCCAGCCCAAAGAGAGAGACATACTCTAAATATTTAGGAGAGGAGTGCCTGAGTTCACGTGAGAGAGAGAGAGAACAGCCCCCTGAGTTCATGATGCGACCGTTAAAGCTTCTTAGAGGGCGATGGCCTGATAATTTATAGGCCCATTAACTCTTAAACCACCATTATTCTCCTGCATTAACAAGTAGAAGGAAACTCTTAAATCGCCATTATTCTCCTGCAACAACAACTACAGGAAAAGGTACGCGCTTCTATCACCATGCTCATATGAAACCATCATCTTTTCTCCCATGAAGCCAACTTATACTTCCCCTTGTGCTTATTCATAATGCGCTTGCTAACCCAAATGATTTTATCAAGATACATTATTCAAAGGTTTTGTAGTCCACTTCATGGATTCCCTCTCGCTAGATTTAGTAACATATTCAACCCCCATAATGTCCTAATCCTTAGGCCCTTCCATGAAAAAAGAAGCAGTCTTGCTCAAATTTTCACTGAGGAAAGTAACTCAAAAGACATTTTCTCGTCATCTTCTAGGTGAAGAGAATCGAACAATGACACAAAATCGAAACTTTCTATGGAGAGAGATGAGGCCCTTGAAGATGCTCCAAAAGCTGATGTTTTTCATGATAAAATGAAAAATTTCAAAGATGCTAAACGGTAACAGGGATGTGTGATATGCTGAGGACAAGTGGGAATTGGAATGATTTAAGCTTGCGTTTTGGAGTGATTAATTTGAATGAGGCCATTATCGAACAGGTATTACTCAATTTAAAAGAGCCCAATGAGGCAAAACTTGCATTGAGTTTCTTTCACTGGTCCTCTCTTTGCAAAAAGATCGACCATGGCCTCAGCACATACTGTATCATCGTTGACATTCTTGTTCAATTTGAGTTATTTACTCACGCTCAAGCCCTTTTGGAATCTACCATGAAAAAGCATTGCATTGGGGATTCTGGCTTTCCCAAGCTATCTGAATCTCTTTTAGGCACTTATGACATCACTGGATCAAGCTTTCGAGTTTTTGATTTTCTTGTTCAAACATATGCAAGATTGAGAATGTTTGATGAAGCGATAAGTTCTTATTCTTTATTGCAGAAGTATGGGTTTTCTCCCAGTATTGTAACCTGGAACATTCTGTTAAATTTTGTGCAAAAATCGAATCAAAGCACTCTAGTTTGGAGAATTTATGAAGATATGCTTATGAGAAGAACGTACCCCAATGTGATTACTGTTAGAACATTGACTAATGAGCTATGAAAGGAAGGAAAATTATAGAAATTCTTGGACCTTGTGAACATGATTCAAAAAGAGAGATCTGATTCTGGTGTAATAGTTAATGTAGCTCTGGTTTATAATATGTTTAAAGAGAAAATATGGGATCAAGGTATTGTCTTTTTAAGGAGAATAGTTCAAAAGATTATTATAAAGTTGCTTATTTGTTGATAATATATGGGTTTTGTGAGAAAGGAGACCTGGTTAGGGCAAACGAGATGCATGAGGACTTCCTTAAGAAGGGGTTCCCTTCAAACTCATTTGCCTGCACTTAATTTATTGGTTTATATTGTAAAGAAGGTAAGTTTGAAGAAGCAAACCGATTAATGAAGGAAATGGTATTAAAAGGCTTGAAACCATATGATATGACTTACAATTTTTTAATTGAGGGATTATTTAAGCTTGGGAAATTAGATGAGAGTTTAAATTTTTATGAAGAAATGATAAGAAAGAAGTATTTACCTAGCGTATGTACTTTCAATGAGCTTGTTTTCTAGCTCTGCAAATTGGGTTAGGTAGATAAGGCTATTGGCTTATTAACTGATCTTTTAGACATGGGTTTTTCGCCTGATGAAATAACTTATGGTCTTCTTATCGATGGATACAACAGAGAGGGTCATAATATCCAAGATACCCCTAAACTGTATTATAAGATGAAATTTAATGGCCCTTCAATTGGTCACATGGCTTATAGCTTGATGATTGGGGATCTATGTAGGCGGGGAAAGGTGAAGGAAGCGGAGAAGATTTTAAAAGTTTGCAGAGATAAATTATTATCTCCAACAAAGAGTATCTATAATATATTGATTATTGGGCATTGTGAAAGCGGGAACATAGAAAAGGCTCTTTATTACTATGATGAAATGATCAGGGATGGATTGACTCCTCCTTCGCGTACTCTCCGAGCGCTTGCAGAGCTAGCTAACAAAGACAACACTTTGCTTATTGTGAATGAGGTCTTTGATAGCCTAGCTAACATTTAGTTATTTGATTTCATTGTTTATTAATTAAAATACATTGTTTAAGAAACTTTCTATGTTTTGGTAGTTCACTTGTGAATAGCTTGTAAAGGCAATGAAGGAATTCATCACCATGGATATAATGTAAATGGGTAATATTTATTAAAGAAGGTAAATAATGAACTCTTGATGCTGTGTATTCTTCCCAAGGATTTTCTACATCTTCAAGGCACCATTACTAATTATTGCTTGTACCTATCATTTGGAATGTCTTGGGGCGGTCATTAATCTCAGTCATGGTCAAATTGTTTATTCCAATTTTCAGTTTTAGAAGTAATTTACTCAATGGCTCATTGCCTTTAATCACAATTAAAATTTGTATGTTGAAGTAATACTTTGTCAAAAAACAGGAAGGTCATAAATGATTGGAACCTTTTCCCAGTTTTGTTGAACTAAGACCTGAGATGTGAGAGGTCCATGATTTTCAATATTTTAACGTAGAAAAAGGGTGGTGAGGGGTGAGCTTCTCGGCTGAAGTTTGTGAAAATAGTCAACTATGCTTAGACTAGGTCTCAATCAGATAAATAGAATTCTTTTAATGAGTTCCTCACTTTTTTTTATTCATATAATGTGCATTCCGCATTACCTGAGGTTTCAAGACATTCTGACTCAGTTTGCTGAGTTTGCCACTGTTTGAGATGGAGGGAGTTATTAAATGGTTCGATGTTCCTGCCTTTCTGGAGGCATTACCCGTGGATTCATATGGCCTGGTTCTACGTAGTAGATATAATATCTTATTGTTCTCTTGGATTATTTTATTTTTCCTAAGCTTTTCATTCCATGCTGCTGCAATTGTTCAACCATTGGCTCACTGGCAATGATGACAAAAAGGCCGGACTTACAACTGCTCTGGATCCATTTCAGCTGGTGGCAGGGTGATGTGAAATTTATCAGGGTATATTCTGAGCTAGTTGAGAACTTTGAGAACATAAAGTCGAAATGGAAAATTTGTAGTCAAACCTGTTTTCAGTTCTCTTGAAAATTGACAAAATTCATTGTTTTTTCCTTCTCTCTAATCATTGTTTCATGCTTTTGCAGTTTAAGAGGAAGTTCACATAATAGTCCTTAAAAGAATGTTATGCAATTGTTTATTGTTGCCTGATAGCTTAGTTCGCTCTTCCCACTTGTGCATGTGTTACTCTTTTTTTTTTGGTATTGGATTCTGAACCTTAACTCGTTCATTAATCTGATCATTTCTTGATTGTAATAATTGTTTTATTCTTAAGTTGCTCTAGTGTACATGAAGTGAGGATAGAATCCACAACTCTGCAAGAAAGAGAGATGACAAAGTGGGCTTAATGTTTCACACTAAAACAAAGTCTCCAACCTTGAGACTTGGATTATGGCTCTCGTCTTTGATAGATAACCAACTCACTCCTAGGTTTTACATAGGACATTGCATAAAGAGATTTAACGGCTTTGGGCTCATCTATTTTAATGGATATACATGGAAGTCTCCACAGGTATTGCAACTCACAATTTGCTCAACCGATCACATTTGTCATGTCAATCTACACAAGCAAAGGACTTGATGCAATGACAAATATTTATTTGTTTTTGCTATTTTTTTAGGATTAGGGTTATTTTTGTCTTTCTTGGTTGTATAGATTTCAGTGGTAGAATTGAAATGTTTATTTTATGTTGAACGATGAAGTGATTAGAAAACTAGAGAGAGAAAATAGGTAAGATAAGGATATAGAGTGAGATTTACATGAGGTTAAAGATAGACAATGTGGAAGATATAGAGATGGAGAAAAAACGTGGGGAGATGAGGTTTTGTTAACTTTTGTTTTTATCATACTTTTTTAATTAATTCTTTTATTTGTATTTAAAGGGAAATGATGTCTCTCTTTGAAACTAGGTTAAATAGAGTAAAGAAATTATTTCTGGGTCGGGGTGGAGACCCTTGCATATTTTGCATATTTTGAGAGAGGCTAGATTTTCAACTATTTATTTTATTTTTATTTTTTAGTTATTATTATCTAATATCAGAGCCTTGAGATCAGAGCCTTAGATCCATAAAACATGATGCTTTACAAATATCTACAAATCCCATTATGGAGTATATAGATTAAATATTTGAGCGATTAAATGAAAAATTTGAGCGAATCATAGAAGACCTGATATATCTACAATATTTATTTAGTAGATTACAACATGAGGAGAAAGAACACGAAGAGGTAAATCCCAGTGTAAAAGATGTAGACAATTATGAAGAAAAAGATACAATACTTGCAATGTTTGAAATACCATCCTTCAAAATCGAAGGAGAAATTAAAATCAAGTTGGATATTTTACAAGTTCTGTTATTGTTTTGTTAAAGAAAAAATATCTTGCATCACCAACTATTGGAAAGATTATTAGAGGAGTTTAGATGTTCAAGATGAAGGTCGTGCTTCTCCCAATCTAATGAGAAAGATGCAATGATTTTTTTTGTTATTTTTTACATTTTTTGAAAAGTGTATTCTATTTTAAAAGATGAAGTGGGTTTTTTTTTTGTAGAATATTAAAAGATGAAGTGGCTAGGAAATTAGAGAGATAAAATAGGTAAGATAAGGATGTCAACAAATTTACATGTCGTTAAAGAGAGACAAATGTGGACCATATAGAGAAAGAAAAAATGTGGGTACATGAGGTTCTTATTGGTTTTTCCTTTATCTTTTTTTATTATTATTATTAATTCTTTTAGTTGTGTTTAAAGAAAAGGATGCGCTATTTAAATTCAGGGAGGGTGAATTGAGTAAAGAAATTATTTTTGGATTTTGTAAAGAGATTTTTGGATGAACTCCTTTACAGATCCTTAGTGAGAGTATATTTTTATTATTATTTATTTTTATCTTTATTTATTTATTTATTATTTTCTCACTGTATCACGACCCTATGAGGTTTAGGAGTAAAATTTGGACTCTATGTGGTTTAGGAGTAAAATTTGAACCTCAGCATTCAAAGCGCCACAACTCCAAATATACTTTATTTTGATGTAAGTTTTGAAATTGATCGCCTTATGAGCCACCATAATTAAGCTTGACCTTACGTAGTGACAAATTATTATGGGATCTTGGTACTTTAGATGAGAGGCTCTCTTTTTTTTGTACTTCAGATGAGAGATTCTCTTGATCTATTTATTCTTCAATGAAATTTATTCTATAATGAAAATGAATCATATGAGTTACTGACTTGATGCTTGGGTATGACTTTGAGTGACAGGCCATGGGATTAATGTGCCCCTTGCATGCACAGTACTTGTTTGGATATTGGATTTGATCCCTCCCAAATTACGTAGTGAATGTGTATCTCCATTCACCCAAGACAATGGCAAAGAGTATTTGATTTCTAGAGAGAACAACCTCTATTTAAGGAAAAATCGGGGGCCAATTTGTAATACAAAAATTTACCTTTTCAAGGGGCAGCTCCATGAAATGGCTTAAAAATGTCACCGTAAATCAGTTTTATATGGATTTGACTGTCACTTAACCGGTGTGGAGTCTGGTAGTTGAATCCGTTTGGATATGAATTTTAAACAATAAAGGGAAAATAGGATCAATAGTTAAAAAAGAAAATGCCCGGCTTTGTTTAATCATCCTGATCAATCAATACTTTCCGAATCGATTGGAAAACCTGTTTAGTATTGGTTTTGATTGGGTTTTTGACCAAACTTAGGTTTTTGCTTTAGTCGGGAAGGCCAAAAGTCTTTTTAGTAGTCTGACTGTCAGGGCCGCCAAACAACCCAATCTTGATACTATGCCATAAATATTTTATAGTTGGACATGAATCACAGCCTTGTCAAGAGAGAGAGGGGGGGGTTCCGGTCCCTCTTCTATCACATATAGAAATAAAAAATGAAAAACCATCCATTAGGATGGTCTTCCATTTGAACTTAGTTGCCTTAGAACTATGAATCGAGCCCAATTTGACTTCGACCCAAACCCAACTGAGTAGTCTAAGTAAGACCGGACTCCAAGCCATTGGGCTGCCTATTGTCTAGATACAGAATGGACCGCCTATTGTCTAAGCGAAGAAAACGGGACGATGCGATGCGAAGAAAACTACAACCAAGCAACGGGAGAGCGCGTTAGCGTGTAAGCCGTTGCGCGGCTAACAAGTACTGTAGACCTTGTCACTACATGACCCATTTGTTTACGGAAAATTGTTTCATACGGGCTAGACCACATTTCTACCTATGCCGTCCACAAAGTGAAAAGCATCCATCTTAAAGATGGATGCAAGTAAGTGTTCATTTAAAAACATTGGAAACTAACTGCCCAAATGTTTTTTATTATAATTGTTATTTTTTTATTTTAAAAATTTATTTATTTATTCATATTCATGATCTCTATGTTAAAGATTACAAGTTGTCACACCCCAAGAATTTACAATACAAATATTCTTGAGATGTGACAGTCAAAACATATATACATCTGTTGATAGGACAAATTTACAGTGGTAAATTCTTACAAAGTAACAAAAAAAAGCTTAGGCACAACTACAATATCTTCCAAAGTTGATCCTAACGAGCACTCAAATGAAACTGCAGTTATCCTGAAAATGTTTACCATAGTTTGATGAGTTTGGCTACTCAGTAAATGATCATCATAATCCTAAAAATAATCATGATGAAAGATATAAACAAACTTTTAAAATGGAGGTCAATTAAAAACAATGCGAGCACAAGCATTTATAGATAACAATTTCACTTTTAGAAATACCCAATTAAACATAATCCAAATAATTGAAATGCATATAACATTTTAACGGCAGTGCATAATTCAAAAGATTCCACAAAATTACCCTACTGGCATCCCAAGTAGGTCACCTATATACCCCATCAGCGTCTTGATGGGTCCACTTAATCCCTATCGGCGTCCCAGATAGGTCCACTTAATCCCTGCAGGTCCATTTATACCTCACCGGCATATCGGATGAGTCCACTTAATCCCTACCGGCGTCCTGGATAGGTCCACTTAAACCTCACCGGCGAACCTGATGAGTCCACTTGCATACTTAAAGTATTTCTAAATCTCTTTAGACATT
>NW_006494943.1:1614794-1628740 GCF_000471905.2 Amborella trichopoda
ATAACCAATCAAATATTTTGGGCTCAAATTTAAAAGGGTAGCAATTCGTAAAGACATTCTAGCATAATTGCCAGTTTAATATGTATAGAAAAACTCTTATAGAATTTCAAGAATACAGAATTATCACAATTTATGAGATGTTAATTCGCAATTAAACATTTCACAACAATGTTATAATCAATTGCAAAAATATCAATTTTTTTAAATAATAAGGCAGTCATTGCACATGAAATTTACAATGTCTAAATATTCAAAAACAGTAGAAAGAAATCTCACAATTTTACGAACAGCAGAAATATCACATTTATTTCTAATAATTTTATTTCTAAAATTTTCTAACAATAGAAAAGAAAAATAAATAAATAAATTTATTTCTAAGAATTTATAGCATTTAAAATTTCTAATATTATAATTTTATTAAAAAGATTATTTTTCAAAATAATGAGGTCACTTGCGCATAAAATTTATCGCGCCTAAAATTCATGATAATAAGTAGAAATAATTATTTCATTTCATTTTTAAAAAGAATGGATTATTTTTCAAGATAATGAAGTCACTTACCTAAAATATTTGAGAGGGAGCTTCCGATAAAAATTCGCCTAGGGAGAGGAGCTCACTGTGTTTCGACTCGAGAGAGAAAGATCTCAGAAGTTTTCTAGGGTGGGAGTCCTCGCCTCTCGTATTTAAACTCTTACGACACCTTATTATAATATTTTATTAAGTTACACCTCATACACGAGGTGTAACCGTTATATTACCCCTTATATGCTTAAAGCCCACGTCCACTCGACGTAGCAAGGCAGGAGCAAACAAAAGAAACTCAACCAAAAGATTTTGAAAATAGTGATGGTCCCTAAGGACCATTATGCTCATACGAACCATCAGTTATTAAAAGTTTTCCCCTTCTTCTTCTTCTTCTTTTTTTTTTTTTGTTGGAATTTTAGAATTATTACATTTTTCCCTGCCCCCCTTAAAGAAATATAGTCCTCTAAATTTGTGTACCTGATTACTGAAAAAGATAAGGATATTTTTCTCTGATATCGTCTTCTCGTTCCCAAGTCGACTCTTCTCTTGAATAGTACTGCCATAATTTATGAACCAAAGGAATCTCCTTGTTGCGCAACACTTGTACCCTTCTATCCAGTATCAAAATTGGCTGCTCAATGAAGGATAAGTCCTTCCTGATTGGTAAAGGTTCATATTTCAAGATATGGGATGGGTCGGGCTGATAAAGGTTCAAATTCGAGATAGTATTCATACTACTTGGATTCTAATTGATATCTCTGTTATTTCTCTTATTATCATTTTGTGTTGCTTCCTATATTATACTGCGCTTTTATGTTTTCTACTAGACTATACCACAGTATTTTCAATGATTTTAAGATAAAATTAGACAAAAAGTAAGATTTAGATCTTGGCGTGCTTTTTGGTATCAGAGCCTATAGACCTTCTTACTATTTACTGTTAGACTTTTTTTAGTTGTGAACAGTGTTTAGTTGCTAAGTTTCTAATAAAATTAGCTATTTATATGGTAAAGTTAAGACTCATTGTCGCCCAGTCATTATAGACCATTTAGGCCAGGAAGAGCCGCTCAAGTCATTCAAGACGTAAGAGGTTGACCAGAGGTGGTCTCAAAAGACGTAAGAGGTTGGTCTCAAATAAAACTTCCACAGGATTGGAAGATTCAAACCTCCAATCAGTCAGTAAAAACTCCAAAAAATAATATTCCAAATCAAATTATTGAACATATAGACGGCGAAATAGAAATACAATTTAATCAAAGATCTCCTCCTATAACTAGTACCGATGATACTTATCTTCCACTACCAAGACGATCATTACCCTCACGAAAGTCTGGGTTTAGCATTACATAACCTAAAACTTCTTCGAATTCAGAACCTGAAATACAAGGACTAGTAAGAACTCAAGAGAATATACTTAAACCAGTATATCAAACCCATCTACAACATAAGCGATATAAAAAAATTTTGAAAAAAGAAAAAATAACTATAGGATCTTTTGAATGGCTTAAAACAACATTATTATTAAAAGGAATAAAAATTCCTGAATTCCAATTACATACTCTTGAAAATAAATATAATACTTATATTACAAGTCAACAGAAATATATCCGTAGTATTCATCCTCTCGAAGAAAGTATAAAATAATAGATAAAAAACAAGAATTAGAAACTCTAGCTACTCCATATAAAACACTTCCTGACGAAAATTATCTTAAAATAGAATTGTTACCCCATTTGGTTGAACAAAATAATTATACAAATTTATATTTACAAACCATAGGAAAACAGACCACTAGGATAGAAAACATTATCCAACAACCACAATAGAAAATAGAAGAAAAGAAAAAGGCAATATTAGTTAAACCTCCTTATCTAATAAACAAGGCCAGATTTCAAAAGAAAGAAGAATTTTCGTCTGAATTAATGCAGCAGTTAATTACTAAATTAGCAACTCTAGATATTAAAGAAAAGGGAAAATCTAAAAGTAAAGAATCAGTAATAAAAATAGCAAAACCAGCAGCCATGATGCTCCATGAAATTCCCGAAATTCCAATCATCATATGATAATATTTTCTTTATTTGTATCTGAGAGTAAGATATAACTTTAGTAGTAGGATTAAAGAAGTGTACCAGAGTGATAGAACCTGTTTCCATGAGAACAGTCTTATACCATTCTCGGGTTTTGTTTCCATTTGAAGGATTAATATGATTTTGGACATATAGAAGAGCCGCTTATTTGGGTCTATATGGATATGTTTATCATCAATAGTAATATCTATTAAAAGACTGTTTCTTCAAATATGGCCTTGTGTGAGGTAGAACTAGTTGATTTATTTTGGTTGGATAGCGGAGTAAATATAGGATCTGGAATTTGGGTAGATTGTTCAAGATAATTCAGAGATCTGGTTGGTGATAACGGTGGATGCATAGCTAGAGGTGAACCGGGGTTCACTATGGGGACAAGGTCCATTAGTGTCTGTAAATTCTTGCCTGGTCGTTGATTAGGAGTATTAATATTCATATTAAAGAGTTGTATTGCTAATGGGATTTCTTCAAACTCAAACTGTGGTGGTAGATCGGGATGCCCCCTGCAAAAATTCACGGGTGAGGAAATCAGGAAGAGAGTTAGTAGAGCCGTGAAGATGTTCAATGGTAAAATCAAAAGCTGATAAAATAGCTTGCCAAATGAAACTCTTTTTTGCAGAATATCTTTGGCAGATTACAGTATGTTCAAATAAAAAAATAAGTATTTAGAATATCACTTTGAAACTTATTCACACAATGAACTATAGCTAAAATTTCTTTTTTAATAGTCGAATAATTTTGCTTTGCAGAGTTTCAAGCTTTAGATGTATATCTAACTAATTGTTCGTTATTGCTATTATTTCGCTGTTTAAGAATTCCACCTAATCCTATTTCTGAAGCATCGCATTCAATAATTTTAAATGCAGTAGGATCGGATAAAACTAAACAGGGTAGTTCTTTTGATTTGCTTTTCAGAAGTCGAATAGCATTAGTATGTTGATCAATCCACTTAGGCGGATTCTTTTTTAATCGATCAAATAATGGTTTGGCAATAGTAGCAAAGTCTTGAATAAAATCTGCTATATAATTTAAACATCCTAAGAAGCGTTGTAATTCTACTTTTGTTAAGATTACATCAGGAAATTTATTAGAAAATTCAATAGCTCTATCAATAGGAATGATTGTGCTTTGGAAGATGTTATGTCCTAAGAATCGGACTTTTGTTTGACAAAGAGCTAATTTTTTAGCAGAGACGACAAGTCCCGCAGTTTTTACTGTATTAAGGAATATATTTAAATGTTTAAAATGTTGATGTATGTCAATAGAAAAAATAAGAACATCATCGATGTAGACTATCATAAATTTTAAATAGGGATTAAATACATCATTCACAAATTTCTGGAATTCAGATGGGGCATTTTTTAATCCAAATGGCATAACGTTCCATTCATATTGTCCAAAAGGAACATTAAACATCGTTTTATAGCGGGTCTTGTTTATTTATTTGTATTTGCCAATAACCTGACTTTAAATCAATATTTGAAAAAATGCAGGCATTTAGAAGTCTATCTAATAAATCTTTTTTATTTGGAATTGGATATCTTATCCATTTTAAAACTTTGTTTAGGTGTTTATAGTTGATGACTAGTCTAGGAACGCCTCGTTCCTTTTCTGCATTATTTTCTACGTAGAAGGCGGCACAACTCCATGGTGATGAGCTAGGCCGTATTAATCCCTTAGCTAGGAGAGAATCTATTTCGTTTTTACATATTTCTACCATTTTTGTATTCATTTGAATCGGTCGAGCTTTAGTTGGTATTTTAGATTTCGAAAAGTTCTCTTCATAGGGTAGTGATATTATATGTTTATGTCAATTCCAAAAAGCAGTAGGTAGTTCTCTACAAATTATTGTTTCTATTTGCCTTTTAATTTGCCTTATTGTTTTTTGAATTTCAAGTAGTAACAGTTGTTCTTTAGTTGTTTTATATTTTATTTCAGCTTGTAATTGATACAAAAATGTCTCTTTGTTTTGTATGTTTTGTTTTACATTATTTATTTCTTTTATTTTTAGTTTATCAATAAATTCAAATTTGACTTTTATTCCTTCTATTGTTGATTCTATTCCAGTATGATCTATATTAATCAGATATAGCATACTGAGAAATGGAGTTCCTAAAATCACAGCTTGATTTAATCCTCTTACCATAATAAATGGTAGTTCTAAGCAAATTCCATTATTACATATAGCAACATTTGATAATTTATAATTGATTTTTAATTTACTCCCATCGACTGTATTTAATACTTGTGTTGTTTTCTGAAAGTATTTTGTGGGAACTAATCCTTCGCTTATACAATTTAAATCAGCATCTGAGTCTATTAAGGCTAATGTTTGGAAGGTAAATTCGTTCAGAACTATGATTTTAATTAATGTCTACCATTTTTGGCTTAGAATTTTGTTGATTAAATTTAATTAAAGTTCTTGGTTAAGATTATAGGATTCAGGTTTATTTTCCATGTTGTGTAATAAATTTGCAAATTCTATATCTCCTTCATCTTCAGAAGTATTATCTGTTAATTTGGTTAATTCCAATAACTTAATTTTGTTTTTTAACTTAATAAGTTCAGATTTTACTTCATTAATTTCGTGTTTTAGCTCAGCAATAATAGGTTCCTTTTGACTGTTATTCTTTTGACCAATTCGTTTCAGAATTTCTGAGAAACTATATTCTTCTGGTGGTTTGATTAATGGAGTTAGTTTATTCTTAGCTTTTGCTATTTGAATACATTGACTGATTATGGTTCTTTTATAGTCAGTATTAGGTATTTTGTCTATAATTTCTAGAATTAAATTGTCTTCTTTGGTGAGGGTATGACAAGAACATTTATTATTTTGGTCAGATAAAGAGGATGTTTCATTTAATAAATCTTCATCTTTTATTATTCCAATATATGATTCGTTATCAGAACTATCTGAGGATGAGGAAGAGGTTGTACTGATATCTTTATCATAAAGCTGAATAATATCATACAACTGATTTCTTATATGTTCATCTAATATTAATGATTCTATCTTTTTCTTAACATTACAGTTATTTTTATAAGTCCTAATTTTTCACATTTATAACACCGAGGTATTTGTCGTTTATATCTTTTTCCATCTTTGGGTTTTTTCTCGTACTTTTCGTCTTTATATTTAGGTTTCTTTTTATGATATAGTTTTTTGTATGATTTCTGTCTTATATATATATATATAGTGAAAAAGAGAGATTTCAAGTATTAAAAATAATGCATCTTGTAATATATTATTTGGCCTGTCCATTTTCAAGAGTTTCATGTATTTATAGTTTTGTTTGATTCGAGCTATTTTTTAAGTTTAAAATTAGAGGTATAAATATATTCTCACATTATCCTAAAAATTTTTGAAGATTCACGTTAACACATATTGTTTAAAGTTATGACCTTATGCAAACCACAACCTTATTTTAATTTATATGTTTAAAAAAATATTTATTATTATTATTATTTAGTTCGTGTTAAAACCCAAATTTCATATAAATACTATTTTTTTAAAATAAAAAATGAAATTCATTTTTAGCCCTTGAATGAGGCTCATTGAACGACCGGTAATTGTCCACATGTTCGGACGCAATATCCGAAAAGGCAGGGGTATTTCGGGTATATTTGCAACAACATAAGGCTCGAAAGGCAGGGCAATTCCGGGTATATTAGCCACTACAGAAGGCACGACTTCGAAATTGAAGTCGCACTTTCCCTCCATGGACCAGTCGAAGGATATTGTGTATACGGATATAAGAGATGCAATTTCATGCATTAATCAGAAGGTGAACATTTTTGGCGTAGTAAAGGAGTTTGGGATGCCCAAAAAAAGCAAAGGAACTGGTAATGTTCTTCTAATTCTCTTCAATCCATGTTCTTCATTTAACAAAACAGGAGAAAATCAATCCCCTTCCTTTGTTTAACAAAAAGGGTGAAAAGAAAAACATCAACCCTTGTTCTTCTTCCAAGTCTCCATGCTTTTTCAAGCCAGTGAATTCAAATTCTTTTGATGATGAACGTAGTGAAATATCTAACAGTTATCTGTGGAAGTGTATTCAAATATGCAAAGAAACTAAACCAAAACAAGCGAAACCATATTTCGGGTTTCAATTATTGAACTGAGCCCAAAACCTCTTGTACACTGCAATTTCATCAAGTGAATTCTCTTCCCAAGATAGATAAATATCTGAAGTCGTATTGCTACATTCCCTTGTAATCCCGTTCTTCCATTGTTAACTTAGTCTCAACCATGATTATTGATTTCTTCCCTGGATTGATCTGAAATGATGGCAATCTTAAAGAGAAAACCCAATAAGTATTTTAAAATGAGTTTCACAGCCCGGTAGCTGAAACACAACTTTATCTTGGATACATCACGATGAACATGAATTGTGTATCTCGAACCAGCAATGGTAGATTAACAGGTTTTTTTTTAAATCCCATTTTTAATGTATTCGCTGTTTCTTCAGCAAAACTCTAGCAATAAAGCAATCAGCAATGTTCATTTGTGGTTTCTCTTTCTTGGGGGACATTTTGGTTTTTATGGTGACGTCACCACTTTTCTTAGTCCTATTTTTTTAGCGTGGTTGTTTCTCTCGGCAAGGGACTTGTGGCGGCTGTTGTAGTTCTGAAATTTATAGCATGTGATCAACTATGACCGTTATCATTCCTAGAAAAATGATATTTATAACTCTGTGTTGTCGAATGACTCAAGTTGACTTGGTGGTTCCCAACTTGACATTAGCAAAAAATGGTTTTAAAACTTTGAATTATCTACAAAAAAAAGAAATTATTGTTTTAGGAAACATCATCATCCAAGCCTTATCCCAATTATTTGGGGTCGGCTTGTTTTAGAAAACATCACAAGACATAAATCATAAGATTCTTTCAAAATTCTCATTTATGGTCTTATGCTATTTGTTTATTATTTTGCAAATGCTTCTCCAATAGCCTAGCATTACCACTTTGCTCCAAAATTTACAGTTCATCCCTCCCACCAAAAGAAAAAAGTATAGTTGGCCTAACATCTTCATTCTTACAGCTGTTGAACTTGGATATACTCTGCTTTGCTATCTTAAATCCCAATCTCTATATCTCTACTTTCCTCACCTCTCTATATATCCACTTTCCTCGCCATACTTGCTTCTTTCGACTGAGAAATTAACCACCATCATTTGGTTTCATCTCAATGACTGACATACGTGGATCGGTCATGTGGCTTTACTATTCCATCTTCAATGTCTAATTCATTTGATAGCCTTCAAGCCCAAACATGATAGCTTCAGACTTGTAGGCCTCCACCAATTGCTAAAGGGCTGACACAGTCATCCTCCTTACTTCACTGTGAAAACTTTCTTTTTGCATCTTGTACAGCTTATGAAAGGACACCGTAGGAGTTAGATATAAATTGTGCCCCTGTTTCTTTTTTTTTTCTAGTTTTCCTTTTGTTGTTGGTATTATGTGAAAAAGGTGTGTAACTGTATATAAATTTGCATATATTATAATATCAATATGCACACACATATCTATGTACCTATCTATGTATTTGCATATGCATAAATGCATGTTTACTTACACTTATAGTATACTGATCAGCACACGCATCCACGTATTTATGCGCATGTATGTTTGTGTCATACATGCATTCTTATACGTACTTCTTAGTGCATCAAATGAATACCTTTAACTACACAATGTTGTGGCCCTTACCTTCTGTAGTTGTTTTATGTGATTGTCATGTTCAATACTCTCCATCCTTTGCATCATTTTCACCAGGATTGGTTTTTCTTTTTATCTTGATCAATGTTCTTATCTTGCAGATTTTGTGTGTAGATTAGAGATAATGGACATGTCCCGGGGAGAACCTGTGTTACCTGTGACATTTTTTGCTCCAAGCATGGAGAAGCTTCCTCATGTGAAGTCCAATGGAGATATAATTCGTCTTCATCGAGTTCTGGTGAAATACCATTTGCATAAGTCAATTTTTCCCTACTTATTAGGCTTGGTTTGTCTCTTGACATGCATTTTCTTCAGTTCAATATTGCTTATTTTATTTTTGATTCCTAAATGGATTCTTCATATTGATCTGATGTTTGTTTTGTTGAGATTCGGGTTTACAGTTTATTTGTTATGCTGGCTCCGTAATCATTGCTTTTTCCTCTACAAGTTGCGATTTAACTTGTGTAAGCAACATAAAATGGTAATGTGTTTTCTGTCCCACTTTGCTAGTTTTTTCTAGTGAATCTCTGCTTAAAGAATGGAAAAATTCTTTATGGTTTTCATAGTTGGAAAGAAAAATGAATCAAATCCTTGATGATTAACTAGACACTTTATATATCATCCTCTCACCATAAATTTAATATGTTGTGCTATCCAAATGAAGCATTTCATACCACTCAAAGCAGCCATCATACAATTATGTGTGTAAGAGCATAGATTGCTTCCAGATTTTTATCATGTTAGTATATATGAAACTGGAGTGGGGTTTTGTCAAGACGAATCTATACTAGTAACTTCTAATGAACCACAAAAGGAGCATAAACTTGGAGCACTAGCCAACTACAAGGTTCCTATGATTAAGGTTAGGCTGAAAGGAGTGGGTATGTAGAATTCAAAGTATTAAATTCAATTTTTTTCATTTCTGTTATTCAATATACCTGAATTCCACTTACATGGGCCACTGTACTATGCTGTAAATCAATTAGAAACCCTAAACACAACCTAGGATATTTAGTTTTACTGCCAAAACAAATAGATACCATTCATAAGCAATAACCAATCTTCCACTATGATTTTAAGTACAAAATATATTATTAAAAATTCATAGAACATTTAAAATATAACTATAAAATAATTAAATCAATTGGGAAGACTTACTAAAAGATGCATGGAATTATTCTTACAGGTCTTGCTTGATACACCCCTCACCCGATTCCTTGACCGATGACACACTTTTGTCCCTTTTTTATACTGCTGGAATTTTAGAGATGGGAAACTTTCATAGGCAATAGTTCTTACTGTGGGGTTTTGGAGAGCATGGAAACCTAACTAGGGTTTGTAGGAACTTTAGGAACAAATTAGGGCTGGGCTTGAAGGCACAGAATCCTCCTATGGCTGGGCGTACCCCTTTTTCTTCTCAAAACAGTAAAACACTAATTAGGGTTTCAATGTGTCACCCTTGTCTTATCAAATTTTGGGTGACATGACCCTTTTGGAAGAGGGGAGAGAGAAAAATGAATTTTTAATAAATAAGAGAAGGATAAAGAGAGATTTGGTGCATGGAGGAGAGAGAAATATGTGTCTTGAGAGAGAGGGGCTCAATGGTGTTTAAATAAAAAAAATTTCTTTTCCCATTTGGATTAGAATTTCTTCCTTAGGTATTGTTTATCCAATGACAGCTTGACCAATAGGAACTTAGAAAATCTGTGGGGTGAGAGAATAAATTTGAGCCATCCATCCCATAAATCATGATTTTGGGAGGATTATTAAGAACCTTATCCTCTTATAATTTGACCCAAGTCCAACTTCTATTTAAATTAGAATTATAACCAATCCAAAACTTCCTAATATTTTTTAATTAGAGTTTTAGTTCAAACTCTTAAAGATTATCCTAAAATAACCTTTAACAAGAAGAAATGTCATATAAATAAAAGAAAGAGGGTGTAACACCCAAGAGAAATTTAGTGGTCCCCAGAATGGCCCATGTCCCTCCCATGGGTGATCTTGGGCCCCATGTGCCGTTCCAAATTTAAAAAAATTATGAAAATGCTCTTTCAAAGGATTTTACAGCAAAAATAAATTTTAAAATTTTGAAAATTTTTTAATTTTTTTTAAAAACATTTCTAATACCAATATATAATATGTTAGAAGTGAACTGGTACCAAATAGTCAAAATTAGCAACAATAAAGGCATTCCACTTTACCCAAGAACCGTGATCGACTACTGTTTTCTTATCCACCCCAACAAAAACCCATGACCCACAGCCTCAATGCAGGAGCTCATGATTGGATTGTCAAAGTTGGACGATAAACAGTGAAACCATGATCATGGAATGTGGATTTCAATCCCCCACTTTAAGAGCAAGTCTAGTACTTTTCACCATAGTGCAAAGGAGGCTCTCGCAATGTACATGCACACGCGTTCCTCTAAATGATTGCTTCCCAGTAATGTGGTTGTTATGTGTACTTGTTGTGCAGAAGTTTGTATAGACGTGGGCCCATGCTTTCACATGCCTAACAATCACAGGCATGACCACACAGTTTTCTTGGACTGCAAATATCATCGCTGGGCATCCCTCTGATCTCAACAAGGGATGACCCACTGTAAACTCTTCTCGGTAGTGCCACATGCCTAGAGGTAAGGGTTTTGAACTTAACTAGGGTCATAAATTGCTAAACCAATGGTTAGTCAATGAACGCGGTGCCCTACCTTTTTTTGAATCTTCAAAAGGCCTTCCGCCAGATGAACATCTCTAGCACATACACTCCCATTTAAGTGTATATTCCACTATAAATTATCATTTTTACAAGCTCTCTAGGCCTTTAAAGGCCACTAAAACTAACAAGAGCCCTTGCTTCTCATTTTCTTTGCCTTTGAGATAAATTAAAAAAGGAAGAAGCTCAAAATCATCGAAGGGGTCAGTCTCATTGTAATTTAAAAATGACAGAATCTTGGCAATTGATGCAAGACAAGATCATCGTAATCATCTGGGTATTATCCCAACTATTTGGAGTCAGTTAGGACAAGATGCCTTGTATTTTTGAAGTTTTCTTATTACATTTTAAGGATGTATTGTTGTAATTTTTTATGGTTATTTTGAGGGCTTTTTAAGTGTCTTTAGGGATTCTAGTTTTTTTTTTTAAATTTATTTAAATATTTTTAGGGTTTTATGAGTTGATTAGAAAAGCAGTTAGAGTGCTTATGGGGTTATTTGCTTTATAGGATGAAATGTTGGGCGGTTAAGAAAAATACCATATCCATAGAATGAGTGTGGCTGAGATGGGGATGTTGAGATGGACGAGTGACAAGTCAAGTAAGGATAGAATTTAGAATGTATACGTCCAAGAGAACTTTGGGATAACTCCAATAGGCAATAAAATAAAGGAAAGTAGACTTTGGTGGTTTAGCTATGTGTAGTGTCAACCTAGAAAAATCCAGTTAGGAGGGGCGATTTGATTCGAGTGAAAGGCTCTAAGAGCACAAGAAAGGCTCCAGTTAGGAGGGGCGATTTGATGATGATGATGATGATGATGATGATGATGCAACATTTTTGTATGTTTGGATGCATAAAAATATGTTTTTAGATGATTTAGCACTGGAATAGTACAATAATAGTAAATTAGTAATTATAATGTCATGATTATAATTCGGTGTTTCATAATTTTTTTTATGCAGATAAGATCAAAATTTCATCATCTTTCTTCTTTTCATTTGTTATTGGTTATTCTTTTTCATTTTGACTAACTTCTTTTTGGAGATTTGTCAATAATTTTTGGATTTTTCTAGAACTTTTTGTTAATTCTCTGGGAGCTTTTTGGCCTATTCCCTGACTCGGGCGTGTTTTGGCCGATTCTGAGCTTGCTCACTTGAGTCAATCTGTTCGAGAAGCTGCCTAGTCTGCTGCCCAAATCTAGTGTTGGACCACTGCTTTTGAGTGGACCAAAGATGTTGGGAGGGCCTTCGCGAGTATTAAGACCATGATGATTGAGCCCCCCAATTATGCAGCTTCCAGACTTTGATAAAGTCTTTGAAGTCGAGTGTGATGGTTCTCACATTGGCATCGTTGTTGTTCTGAGGCAAGAAGGGCACACCTGTGGTTTTCTTGAGAGAGAAGCTAAACAAGGGCAAACAAGATCAGTCTGTAGTTTCTTTGAATTCCATGCAGTTGTTTAGGTAATAGGATTTGATTCCCAAAGAGTTTGTGCTTTATTCAGATCATGATGCTTTGAGATACCTTAAGAAATTGGGTGTGCACCATGTCAACTGGAGCTTGTATCTGACAGTTCATTTTTGTTCTACCCGAATGGTGGAGGTAAGAAGATTTGAAGCGCTCATGCAGGCATATCCTAGTAATCTAGATGTCGGGAAGATTTATGAGACCTTCTTCTAGTGCATCGTACACATATATCTTTCATGATGAAAAATTTATGTGACCCTTCTTCATGGGACTAGTGTCTTACTTCTCATATATTATTCTTTCATAATGATTACCCCTAATATGGTGCTTGTATTCCATGGGGCTCCTTGTGGGAGCAGATTATACCAGAGTTGCATTTGGGAGGTTTAGGAGGGCATTTTGGTTGAATAATGACCATTTCCCTTGTCGAAAACTGATTCTTTTAGCCTGGTCTTAAGTGTGATGTGATGCACATTATTAGCAGGTGCGTGGCATGCCAGCTAGGCAAGGGATAAAGGCAGAACATATGCCTCTATTCTCCTTTGCGAAAGCCCCATGAGAAGACCTAAGCATGGATCTCGGGGCAAAGAGAGGTCATAATTTTATTTTTGTGGTAGCTGATAGAGTTTTTAAGGTGGCATATTTCATAACATGTGAAAAAAAACCTATGATGCCTCTCACATTGTAGATTTCTGTAAGAGAGAGAGTATGTCACATGGTCTGCCAACAACTAATTGATTTCATCCTTACCTGTGACTGGCCGAGTTACTGAAGATGCTGATGCTTTTGCAGCCTGTATCCATAGCATTCATAAAGAGATCTGAAGAGAAATTGCTTTAAGCGATTAGAAGTACAATACACAAGCAGTTCCACATCAAAGACCTTCGTTTCCCAAGGAAGAGATACGGTGCATGTTCATGTAAGGAGAGAAATTTTCAGCTGGGACTTATCAAGCTGCACCTCAAAAAGGCATGGCCATACAGTTTTTAAGAGGTGTTCTGATGATGTCCACTTGCTTGAGCTGCCACCTGACTTATTTGGAATTACTTGTAAAATGATTCTTATTTGGAAACCTAATCTCTCTCTATGAAGTTGTTCCTAGCTCTCTTTGTTTCTCTTCTCGACATGTGAAAGGCAGTCTTATTTGGAAACTTGATATCTCTCTTTCTTAGGAGGAACTTGGAATAGGGCTAGACAAGAAAGAGGCAATGGGTAGGTTTTGCCCGAGGTAGGGGGGGGGGGCAAATATAGGGTTCCATCAGTAACGTTTTTGAACTGCTATAGGGTTCCATTAGTTTGATGTGTGGATGTGTGTGTGTGTCTGAGAGAGAGAGAGAGAGAGGCAAACTAAAGGCTTCCATCAATTTGATGTGTGTGTGTGTGTGTGTGTGTGTGTGTGAGAGAGAGAGAGAGAGAGAGAGAGAGAGAGAGAGAGAGAGAGT
>NW_006494943.1:1629399-1651778 GCF_000471905.2 Amborella trichopoda
AGAGAGAGAGAGAGTGGTGCGAACCAGCATTGGAAATGATAGATCCAGGGCCGATTTTGCAGCAACCAACCCCGGCTTCCTTGATCTCGATCAAGGGAATGAAAGAGTAAGGGGATTTGCATCCCCTACTCTTGCCACTATACCAAGTAGATGGCCCTTCAACTCAAGGTTGGGAACACACTCTCTCTCTACATCAAGTAGGAGGAATTTTTCAATTTCATTAATCAAAATCATCAACTGAAAAACTGTCCAACTGTTACAGTAATGTTCCATATATAAGACCCCTTCGCTGGACCTAAACATTGACCAAAATATACCTAATAAAATAGTAAAATAACCAAACTACCCCAACTGTCTATTTCCCATACAATTAAATCAGCTTGCATATAACCTAATTCCCAAGTAAGATTTCCCCATTCATACAACTAAATTTCTATGCATATGATCTCTATATCTTTGACTCTAGCTCCATGGGATTTATCCTTATGAGGCATGTGGTCGAACTCCATGTTTTTGATGGTCCCACGCTTTACATACATGGTAGGCAACATGTTTCACATGGAAAGATCAAAGCATAATGTTGGCACTGAAGAAGAGTCGCTACCCATCAAAGAAGTTTGAACCATTGCAAAAACAAAAATCTTACTTCTAATGGGTTTCTACAATCTCACAATCAATATACGTAGGTAGGAAAGAACTCATTGAAAAATTGTCAAAACCAAGCCTCAACTTTAGCATTTGAGCATGGACTGGCTCTTCATACATGAATCTCTTGGTGCACTTGCGAGCTCTAAACAAAGCTGCAAGAGAGATCTAATTGAATCCCAGCCCATTTCTTCTCATCTCTCCAAAAGTCCTGCAACACTCTCATGTGTCAGCTTAGAAAGGATGGTTTGCTTCGAGTATCGCAAGCATTATTCTCTTTTAAACCTGTAGATGAACTTGGCCTCCAACATCCACAGCAATCAGTTTAGAGCAATGATAGTAAATGCTCGAGAATCTAAGGTAATACAAATTTAACCTCTTCACCATGGCTTTTAGGAAGTGCTTCATTGGAAGACAACCAAATGCTAGGCTATTAGCCTTCACCACCCGATCAGTGTGAACAGTAATTGACCGATCTTTGGCTATAAAAGGTTGGTCTCTTATCTGGTCACATGATAGCTATTACTCAACCACTAGCATCCAGGCGCTTGATCAATGTTTCACTTTCGCCCACCTTTGCAACTCTGAAATTGGCCCCGTTGCTAGTACTGGCTTCACTACTTTGTTAAAGAATTTTGTAGTTATTTCAACTGTAGCCTCAAGGTCTAGCTGATTGCTCTGATTTAGTGCAAGGAAGAAAGGTATGGCCTCGCTGCTCACGGTTTGGTGAAGAATGACACACAAGTAGTAGCTTACGCTGATGTAAACAAGTTTGCTCTCCTCCAATATAGTGGAGATATTAGTGTCACTTAGCCTTTGCACCACTCAAGCTATTCATCAGAGTCGAACACATCATTTGTAATTCTTTGCTGCAAAATTCAGCAAATGGTGTTAAGTTCACTGAGAACACCATCTATGAAAGTAATAAAACAAGCACCAACACCCTTGGTTCTCACATGGCCAGTACCTGCATGACCAACATTACGTTCATCACAACTCCCAATAAAGTTAAAGCATGGCTCAAGAAATACCTTGAATGCCTCTCTAAAACACAAAATATCTAGTAAAACCCACTTGAGGTTTCATATTCAATATGAGATCTTACCTGCTTTGCATGCTTGAGATTTGCAGAGCGTTGCTAAATTTTCCATTTTCAGGCCCAAAGCATTGAGTTGTAAAACATAGCTCAGAGTAATGCCTCCATGGACATGGACAACACAATCTCCTATCAGAGATCCGTTCGATAATGCCTTGCTTTTGCCAATTTTCAAGAGAATATGCACACTCCAATGAGTCAAAGCAAGTAATAATGCAATAAACCACATGGAAATGTGAATCTATGCCCAACTTAAAGTTCTCCATGAACTTGAACATCCAAGACTAAATTCCTTGAGTTCAAGCGCAAGTATGCACTAGCAACGACAAGAAGATCAAAATAACTTGGTTTAGAACTATGAATAAGCATAGGAGGGAAGAGTCTTGATTTACTTCTAATCATACATCCTCGGAGATATCTATTCAAAATAATTTTGTAGGAAATCTCAACTCAATGATTTGTTAGTTTGAGCATTAAATCTGCTGATAGGAGATTCCCAATCTTGTAATGAGCTCATGATAGTGCAATGCTGGTGCAAATATTACCACTAAACCCATGTTTCAGAGCTCTAACACAGGTATGCTTAGCAGTCCCATACTCCCTAATCATCCACTGCACCACTTTGATGTAGCAATACCAGCAAGGGGAAATTGAGAAGACCAAAATCCAGGGTTTTTCATCTCTTAGAAACATTGTAACTCAATCTTAAAGATATGCAATTCAAAATCAATGTTTTCCAGGTTATGATGCATTTCATAGACATCTCATCCATCATTGTTTTGTGCACATTGAAAACTAAGACAGCTGCAATGCCAACGATCAATGCTATCGGCCATAAACACAGTTGAAGAGAACTCTTCTCTTGAGATGCAAGAAAACCTTTGAACTCTGAGGCTGTTCTTGCTGAATTTTGTAAAGTCGAGATGCAGATATTAGGTTCCTTGGGTTTAAGTTTTGGGGGAAGATGATAAGGAACAAAGTTGGTTTTTCTATAAAAGCAAAGCGACAACTTAGCCTGAGTTCCCTCATAGAGAATGATTTCAGCCACCATTTGGTGAGCATCCCCTATGCTAAGCTCACCAACTGAGAGTTTAGGGGAAATTACCTTGAACTCTTTGGTGTGAACCTCATGTGACACCCTAAATTCAGGTAAGAGATAGAGAGAACAACCAAGTTCAGCAGCATACAGTTGGGGAGTAAAGCCCTTTGAATGGAAATACAAAGGTTCGCCACCACCATCATTGAGAGAAAAGGAGCTCTTTGCAGTTTCCCCTCTAATTGTCTCCTCATCAGCATCTTTACCTTCGTCATTAACATTATTCTTTCACTTATTCCTTCGGGGAAAAAGAAACCAGTTATGATAATAATCTTAGGAGCTAATTCGTCACTCTCACCTAGGTCTTCATCAAGGAGAAGATTCACGAAATCCTCTCTAAAGGTAGGATCTTCTTCTTGATCCTCTTCAACAATTGGATCACCATTGAAGTCATTATCACCTTCAGCACCTTAATCTTCATCCAATTACTTGTCAAAGGCTGGTGGTGAGTCCCAGTCCATGATGTGCTGATTTTGAAACTCATTTTATGAGAATACAGTTCCTCCATGGTTTTCCTCTGATAGAAGTCCATAGTACCTGCTCAAATCATCATCGATCGCGTGACATTGTGCATCAAACTCTTGACTGTGATCATACCATGGCTTTCACCCGTCTGACACCAATTTGATCTTCGACTCATGGTGCGTGCCATAGGAATTCATACATGTTGGTCTCGTCACCATAGGCCTTATCATGCCCATGTAATTTCTCTCATGCATCAGCATGGCTACTGTTTTCTTTAGGCAACTCACCCTCTCAAACATCCGATCATACATTAGCAAGGTCGCCAACTCCTTTAGGTTATTCACCCTTTCTGCCATCTTATCAAAGTCGTGAGCTCCATATCTTCAGCCACGTCCTCTATCACGTGCAGCCATCAAAATCGACGAAGCTCAACTGTGGCTCTTATACTAAATAGTGTAAAACCAACACCAGAAAGGATAGGCCTGAGGCCGATTTTACAACATTGACCAAGCTTCCTTGATCTCGATCGAGGGAGTGAAAGAGCAAGGGATTTTCAGCCCCTAGTCTTGCCAAGTGTAGTAGATGGCCTTCCAAAAGTTGGGAACACACACTCTATCTGTACACCAAGTTGGAAATTTTTTTGATTTCATTAATAAAATCATCAACTGTAGAATTATCCAATTGTTATAGTAAGTTCTATGTTTAAGAACCCCTTCCCTGGATCTAAAGATTGAGCAAAATACCCCCAATAAAATAGTAAAAGGACTAAAATACCCATATTCCCTATTTCCCATGTAATTAATTCAGCTTGCATGCAATCTAGGTCTCAAGTTATATTTCTCCATTCATGCAACCAAATTCCCATGCATAGGTATATCATTGAGGCTAACTCATTGGAAACTCTAAACACCAATTACTCTACTCTGACTTGTTGACATACATGGGTAATCTACAACACTCTATTCTATCCTTGGCTTTACACTAAAACCCAAAATAACCCTTTTATGACAAATTACAAAAGTGTACTCAACAAATTCTGGAATTCCATATTTGTCCCTACTTCAAATTCAAAAATGTTATCATGGTCCAACCAGCTCGTTGATGTTATTTACATCACACACACACACGAGGGGGGCAAACTACAGGATTCCATCAGTTTGATTACTTTGGACTCTTTGTCGCTCTCTTGCTCCTTTTCCTTGACACCATCACCATATCACACTCAAGGCATTCACATACACAAATTCCATCGAATAACTGCAAGCAATACTCTCTCTCCCTGTTTAATCTTATTTCCAGTTCTTATACGGCTCTATTTTCCTCAAAAACTGCCTCTAGTTTGAAAAGACTAGCCTATTTTTTATTCTCTACACATTTGTTTGGTGAGTATTCTATCTATTTCAAATTTTTTGGAAAAAAAGGTCTGGCTGGTTTGTGCATTGGCAGGACCCAATTGGCCTGGAGTGGATATCTAGCTGGTTTGACCACTGTGCTGGTGAACATTGGAAGGTTTTTTATGTATTGTTTGTGAGTGACACTCTAAATGGCTCAAGTGCTTGGAAAGTGAGCATATATCATGCAGCACGCTGATCAAATGAACATTGCCAATCTCGTAATTTATATATTAAAAAGATCCATTGGTACAATTCATGAGGATTGAACATTTGTGGTCAAAATTTTAAAAGTTAACATCATCATCATCATCTTTTTTCTGCTTTTCCCTGGGAAATTGATGGTTATTCATAGTACAAGTACTTCCTCTATAGGAAAATGCTATAACAGCATTTTTGAATCTATTGTATGGATAAGGGCAAAATATCTTATTTACAACATTGATTATGATTAGTAAATAATTTCTATAGTTGACTTTCCACACCTAATGTTGCCATGAATTTATAAATTTAATAATTTCTATATTTCACTTTTCACACCTAATGTTGCCATGAAGTTATAAATCTCATGTATTTATGTTGGAATAATATCCTGTAAATTTATTAATTCATAGATTTCCTGTCCTTTGACTAAAGAGTAACTTTTCTATTCTTATTAGGAAAAATGTGTAACCTTTCTGATCATAGGATGTATGTGTGAAAGAAACTTAAATCATTTGGACATCCAGTAGTAACTAGTGCATTGGTCATGCAGATTAACATCTTCACTGGTGAGGTGTATGCTCGTTTCAACAAGAAGTTTTCTTCTTTTTCTTTATTTGAAGGGAAGTCTGGTAAACGTTTTATTCCGTATCAGTTCTCTTCGAGTCCCTATATTACAGATCATGACAGGAAATACATAACCCAGCTAAGAACTTGGTTGAAAAATTTCGAGTTCCAGAAAGGTACTTCTTATTTGCTAGTATTGTGAAGACTAAGGTTTTCTGTTAATATATTTTGATGCTCAAATATGTGTTGGTGACAAAAAATACCTGTGTTTGAGTTTATATTGACATGTGAAGTAATTTCGGCATGAGTGATGGTTTGTGAAGCATTTGGTCATATACTTTTTACTTGTAATAATTTGATTGTCATTTGGCTTTTATGGTTAGTTGGAATGCTATGGTATACATGAATGCGCGTTCATAGCCTGTTGATTTTTCATGAAATTAGTATTGGTGTATAAGAACCCTAGATATTTGATATTGAGGTTCATTAAGTCTACCTAGATTCGCAAGCAGTGTTATCCTATCACTTTCTTCTTATATTTATGTAGCATATCAACATTTCCACACACCATGGAAACTTAGCACTAGTTGGTAGCATCCGATTTAATTTAGAGGTGTCAAACCCTTCTCAAGAATGAACCCTTTAACATGTAGGGGCTGTTTGTATCCATGGAAATAGATTACTCTAGATATTCTATTTTCATAGAAAATACATTTTTGATGGATGCATAACATTTTTTTTTTTAAATTTCGTTAACTATTTTTATTATACTATTCATTATAATGTCTTTTTTTATTATTAAATTTGAGGTAGTTTCTCTCTCTACATATTAGAGATAATTTCTCTCTAAAATATTTCAACTAATTTCTCTCTCTAAAATTCGATATAGTTTCTCTCTCTAAAATTTTAAGATATTTTCTCTCCCTAAAACTTAGAAGTTGAGATAATTTCTCTCTCTAAAATTTTTAAGATAGTTTCTCTGACTAAAAATATTTAAGTACTTTCTCTAAATTTTTGAGATCTTTTCTCTCTCTTAAAATTTTAAGATACTCTCTCTATGAAACTTAAAATTTGATATAGTTTCTCTCTCTAAAAATTAGAGACAATTTCTCTCTCTAAAATTTTTCAAATACTTTCTCTAAGTTTCTCTCTTTAAAATTTTTCATATAGTTTCTCTCTAAAAATTTTGAGATATCTTTCTCTCTAAAATTTTTGAAGTACTTTCTCTCTCTAAAACATAAAATTTAACAGAGTTTCTTTTGATATAGTTTCTCTCTCTAAAAATTTTGATATATTTTCTCTCTGAAAAAAATTTTCATGCACGTGCTCTCTCTAAAACTTAAAATTTGAGATAGTCTCTCTCTAAAATTTGATATAGTTTCTCTCTCTAAAATTTTAAGATACTTTATCTTTCTAAACACTTAAAATTTGAGATAGTTTTCATTTTTTTTAGTTTTTTTTTAGATACTTTCTCTCTAAAACTTAAAATTTGATAAAATTTCTCTCTAAGAATTTTGAGGTACTTTCTCTTTATAAAAATTAAAATTTGAGATTGTTTCTCTCTCTAAAAAGTTTGATATAGTTTCTCTCTCTAAGATTTTCAAGTACTTTCTCTCTGTAAAACTTTAAATTTGAGATAGTTTCTGTCTCTAAAACATATTTAGATTCTTCTCTCTAAAATTTGATATAGTTTGTCTTTCTAAAATTTTAAGATATTTTTTTTTTAAAACTTTAAATTTGAAATAGTTCCTCTCTCTAAACTTTTAAGATATTTTCTCTTTAAAACTTAAAATTTGAAATCGTTTCTCTCTATTTTTTTTTTGAGATGATTTCTCTCTCTAAAAAATTTTGATATCTTCCTTCTCTAAAATTAGAAATAGTTTCTCTGTCTAAAATTTTAAGATAGTTTCTTATTATAAAATATAAAGTATGAGATAGTATCTCTCTATAATTCATGGTGGTGTTTTTGCCGAATTAATTATATTTTATAAATTGGATGTTTCTATAAGAGAGAAATCTAGCTGGAAATCAATTTTAGAGGGTTAAGACAATGATAAAGATTTCTTTATTTTTGGGTTGAAATGAACAAAACAATTGTGGGCCAAAAATACATTTCAGTCCCAAAATTTCGATCCAAACGCTAGAAATGTGTCATTTCCACTGAAATACATTTCTGCAAATGTATTTCTAAGTATCCAAACGCCCTCGTAGGGTCTGCCAATATCATTTGCTTTTATTCTCCACAATATTCCTTTGATGTGACGCCTTAATTAAAGTTTGAAGATGCTGGCACTTCTCAATGAGGGTCAACACTTCACAAAAAGAGTTGGGAAAGATAGATAACAAGAAGAGTTTTTGACATTTTCTTAAAAGTATCAACATGTGCAATTTCCACTTTCTTAGAAGTGAGAGGGAAGATCCATGATGCATTTTCAAAATTGTTTTCTGAAAGTTACGTCTTTTATTTTTCTAATTTTTAAGTTTTTCTATGGTAATATTAACATATCAGAGTTTGTGGGGTTGTACTGTGACATGTTCACAACACATGACCAACACTGATAAGTCACCTTTTGAGAAATACATTTTCGTACATGATTGTCAAGAAACTATGTCATCTAAGAAAATGGAATAGGGAAAAGTTTATATAGATCCTAGGCTCTAAGCAATCAAATTAGACCCTACCTCAAAAATTTCATTAGAAGAGGTTGTTTTGATGCCCAAATATCCTCAACTTGATCATCGATATCAAGATGCATGGACTTGAGAAAAAAATGGATTTCAAGTTTTGGAAATAGTGCATTTTGTAATGCAGTTTTGGACCGTCAATTTTTAAGTTATTCAAGCTTTCATAGATTTTCTTGATCTACACTATTTTTTTAAGATTTAAATTTTATAATTAAAGATGAAAATATATTTTAAGGCTAGTAAAAGATTTCCAATATTGAAACCAGATTTCTCGACACTATTTGAAGGTGGGCTCTAATTTGATTATTTAGAGCCTCGGCTCCATGCAAACTGCACCCAATGGAATAACCATCAAAATATGGAATTTGACATGGCAGAAAGTGAAATATAATGGGTTCATTAATATTCTGAAAGTTACATAGCTTAGGGTTTTTGATTTCAGAGTTTGAACCAAACTGGAAAACACACCAATCAATGCTTGAAACTTTTACAAGTTAATTAAAAAATAAAAAAAATAGTCTTGAGGGAGGAAGATGGTTTCTATGCAAACCCTTGATGAAACCTCCCACCAAAGGATATCCTGAAAGCAGATATACCTCTAGGTGACTCTCTCCTGGATTTTTTTCTTATTTCATAAATTATTGAAGTCACATAGAACAATAGTTTCCCTTGATTTTCATCTTTCTAACTGATGCTCTCACTCTCTTATCTCACACAAATATCCCTGGGCCTTGTTTGCATGTCCATAGGTCTTTATCTCTTAGAGTTCTTTTTTAGGGAAACCTCTAAATGAACATCCAAAATAGTGTTTCTATTGGTTTTATTATTGAAAGCATCATCGAAGGAAAATTATTCTTTATTAAAAAACATTACTCAAATCTGTGTAGTTCGTTTGGGAGCTAGTCAAAGCCCATCATCATCATCAGCTTAGCCTTATCCCAATTATTTGGGGTTGGCCACAAGAATCCTCTTCTGCCGTTATCCTCTATCGAGGCCCATACCTTAGTTAGATCATAAGTTACCATATCTTTATCCCTACTTCTATCCATGTCATTTGGGGTCTTCTCCTTGTCCTTTTAGTGGCTTCCACTTGAACCAAACCGCCTCTCCTAATCGGTGTTGTTCTATGTCGATGCTGCATATAATCAGACAACTACGTCTGCTTTTCCCCATTTTATCGCCTAATGGAGCTATCCTTAAGTTCCCTTAAATGTATTCATTTTGAATTCTTTCTCAAGATTCTATGGTTACGTTATTTCTTGACCACCCAACAATCCGTCTCATAGAGCATAGTTGGTCTGACAACCATCTTATAGAATTTTTCCTTTAGTTTTATTGATACGTAACAATCATATATGACTCCATAGGTGCATCTTTACTGTGCCCATCCAACTCCAATTCTATGGGTAGCATCTTTCTCAATCTCTCATTTCTCATGAATTATCGACCCAAGATATCCAAAACAATATCATCTAGGTACTTCTTCGTCATCAATCTTAACTAAGTCCTCATTTCTGCTTTTATTATTATTAAACTTACATTTTATATATTTTTTATTAGTCCAACTAATTTTAAAATCTTTAGATTCTATTGCATCCCGTCAAAAATCTAACTTTGTGTTAACGCTGTCTCTAGTTTCATCAATCAAACTATGTCATTCACAAAGAACACATTTCACAGGACCTCATCTTGTGGATGTCTAGTTAACTCGTCCATAACTAAAGGAAAGAGATATGATGTTCGTCTACTGTTATTAGAAACTCACTTGTTTCTCCACTAGTTGTGCTCTCAATAGTTAGTACTCCCTCATAGATATCCCTAATAATATTAATATATCCTTTTGAGACTCTTTTGTTTTCTAGCACCCACCAAATCTTGTCTTTTTTTACCCAAATCAATAAAGACCATGTGGATGTCTTTTCTCTGCTCCTTAAACTTCTCAATCCATTGCCTAAGTAGGACAATAGCCATCAGTGTTTCAAAAAGTGTTTTGCGGCGCCTAGGCGGCCTGGGGGGTCCAGGCCGCCCAACGCTTAGGCGGGCGCCCAGAACCTGGACGGCCCAGTAGAAATAAAAAAATTGTGGGGTTTTTCTCTCTGTAATTGGCTCTAATGGGTTTTAGGTTTCAAATGAACCTAAAACCCATAATTTTGCCCCTTTAATATTAAAAAAATGATAAAAGAAATGCCCTCAATGGGGGGCATTTCTGCCCCTGGGGGTGCCCGCTTATGCGGGTTCAGGCGGCTGCCTAGGCCAGTTAAGGAATCTCCACCGACCTCACGATTCCGGTTTCGAAACTTGATTCCGCGTTTTGTTAAGGAATCTCCATGGAAACTGTTTTTCGGAACCAAGGAAACTCGATTCCTTAATTTCGGAATCTCAATTTGAAACATCTTTAGAAACCATTTTTCAGAACTAAGGAAATTGAATTCCTTATTTTGGGGCTTCTTTCTCCATAAAAATGAAATATTGATTCCTGGTAGGGGTCGTTAAACGTATTCCTTAGTCTATATTATTGTAAATCTCTATCTCAAACTGGCACGGATCTTTGATCCATATACTTCAGAAACTTGATTCCAAATATGTTAGAATCACGATTCGAAACAACAACATATCTCTGTTCCACATATATCGTAAACTCGATTCCATAGATGTCGAAAACTTGATTGTGCATATTAATGAATCTTGACTCCTGGAGTGTTGATTCTAGGGTAATGGGAATCTCGATTCCAAGGAGGACGGAATCTTGAGTCCATATGTGGATGAAACTTGGATATATTTCGGTTGAAACACGATTCTCAAAAACTAGGAATCTCGTTCCCCACGATTCCTATTGTACGGACAACAATTCTTAAGATAGGAATATTCTAGCCGGTAGTGATTATGTGATTCCGGTTCTTAATACGATTCAGATTCTCAGGGGTTTCCAACAACTATGGTTCGTACATTTATGTATGTCTCCTTCGTTCTTGTAAATAGGTACCATAGTACATTGCCTTTATTCATCTAGCATTTTCTTTGTTCTCAAAATTTTGTTCAACAACTTTATCAACTAGAATATGCCAATCTCTCCCATGCACATTCGAACCTCTACTGAATATACCATCTGGTCGTAGAACCTTTCCTATCTTCATTTTTCTCAAAGTTTCTTTCACGTCAGATATCCTAATTTTATGAAAGTATCTATAACCCCACTCTCATTTATGTCAACGGTTGCTCCTAATTCTGAGCTTCCAAAGTGTTCGTTATTTAACAATATATGAAAATATATTCTTCACCTTTTAATGGCCTCATCATTCTTCACCAACACCCTCTAGTCCTTACTCTTAATGCATTTAACATGATCTAAGTCCCTATACTTCCTCACTCTCAATTTTGCTAGTTTGAAGATATCATTTTAACCGTCTCTTGTCCCCAATTTATTCTATAGATCATTATATGCCTTAAGTTTAGCCTTACTATTTTATTAACGTTCTTCTTGCCTTTTTTACATTCTTCTAAATTTTGGTCATTTATATTATCTTACTATAATTTGTAAAATGCTCATTTTTCTCTAATAACCTTTTGAACCTCATCATTCTACTACTAAGTTCCTTTTCTGAAAGTCTTTTTCCTCTAGATTCTCTTAAAACTTATTTTACAATTTATTCCTAAATAAGTCTCTTTTGTCCCTTTTTAAGTTCTAACACCTAATTCTTGGACACCCATTAATGTCACTCTTTTCCTTTTATCTCTTAATTCAAACATCTATAACCATGAGTCTATGTTGTGGGGTCAAACTCTCTCAAGATAATCTTACACTCTTTATATGATGATCGTTTTGTCTTCTTAATAGAAAAATGTCTATCTGGCTTTTATATGATCTAGTTTTGTACGTGATTAATTTTTCATCTCTCTCTTTTAAAGTAATTATTTGTTATTGTTAGATTGTTAGCCGTAGTGAAATCAAGAATAGCATCATCTATCTCGTTTCTTTCCCCAAATTCATATCCTCCATTTACCCTTTCATATCCTTTAGTATTTTTTCCTACATGACCATTTAAGTCACCTCCTAAAAATCTCCTCTCCATTTGGTATTCCTTAGAGTAGTCCATCCATTTCCTCTTACAATTCTCGTTTTATTCTATCATCTAATCTTACATGTGGCGCATAAGCACTAATTACATTAATCATCTCATATCCTTGAAAGAAGTGGCAATGTGAAATTCTGTAAATAAAATAAAAATTTTCCCTTTTCTTTTATTAATATAACTGAGTTCCGTTTACTAGTACCACAAAATAATAATGTAAATAAGAAAATCAACACTATATACGACCTAGGATATTTCTTTTTAGGGCTAAATAAACACAACTCAATCCAAGGGCTGAATCGTCATCATCATAGCCTTTTCCCAATTAATTAGGGTCGGCTACATAAATCATGATCCGCTATTTTGCTCTATTAAAGGCCATACTCTCAGTGAGGCCATAAATCCATGGACCTGGATACAAACTTTTATTCTTTCTAATGCAAATGATGTTCCTAAAAATTGTAATACAAATAGCAATAATGACTGAAAAATAAACTAAGAACAACCAAGAAGACTTACTCAGCTTTGCCTAAGGTTATCCTCTTAGGACTTGATACATCCCACCGTGATTACTTCGCGGATGACGCACTTTGATCCTATTGGCCCTGCTGAATTCTTTGAGTCGGGAAGCTCCTTAGGCAATACCTTTTTCAAACCTTGGGGTTTAAAAGAGCATATGTGAGATCTAGGGTTTTCTGTAACCCTTTAAGACTCATAGGGCATGCCATAAGGCACCTCCTTTTTTCTTTTTCAGCTTGAGTGTGCCCCTCTCTCGTCTTTGGTTGGACATGCCACACCAAGTTTACTTTGGTGGTGCATGCCACCTTCACCTCTTTTAGAGAGAGAAAGAGAGAGAACATGGAGGAGAGAGGGGGGGAGAGAGAGGCTAATAAATCAAGTGGTCAGAATGAGGAGGGCTTCCCTCTTTTTATAACTTTCAAGGGGTCCAAATATGCTTATCTGAATTGGAATTCTTCTTGGCCATATGTCGCCTAGGTAATCTATGAGGTGAGAGAAACAAATTTGAGCTATCCATCCAACAAATCATTGTCATGATTAGGGAGGAATCTGGGAACCTTATCATTTGAATTCTTGACTTACATCCACTTTTGGTCAACTTAGGATAAGCTCAGTCAGTCTCGTCTTCTATTTTGACTAGAATTTCCTTTCCTCTCACAAAAAGATTGTTGGAGGTCATAATAAAAAAAGATTTGGTCAAAATGAAAAATTAAAATAATGTTTTCCAAATGGAAAACATTCTCTATTTCCACAAAATATGGCCACAAAATCTTTCTCAAAATTTTTCTCAAGATTTCCTCTAACAAACTATATCTTTATTAAAAGATTATTAAACTTAATTAGTACTTATTAAAGAAAAGACATGGGCATCCTCACTCCACATAGATGTGTGGGCCATATGGGACCCACATCCCACACCCATATGAGGCCCCACTGTGTGGGACTAGGCCTTCTCCCCCCATCATGGGTCCCACAATGGCCTTGGAATTTTGGAATTTACAACACTGCCTTTTTTAGGGTTTTGAGCAATAAACTAATTTGAGAAAACTCTAAAAAATATTATAAAATATTTAAAATTCACAAAAAACCTTCTCTTAAGCTGAAAAAATATCTAAAGTGGATTGGTACCAATGGGTCAAGAAAACGTAATTGTCAAGGCACTCCACACAACCTAGTAATCGTGATCCTTGACTATCTTATCAAACCAACATAATGAGACCATGACCTATGTCTCTTGCCAGGGCTTATAATTGGTTAGTCAAATCTAGCCAATAAATAGTAAAACTGCAATCTCGGAATATGGATTACATGTTCCCCTTTAAGATCAACACTATAGTGCAAGGGGGACTCTTTCTATGCACATATACATGTATGCCTTTACATGGTTGCTTTCCAGAATGTGGCTATCATGTGTACCAGTTGTGCATAAGTTTGTTGAGGATTTAGCCTTTGCTCTTAGAGGCTTCCTACTACAGACAAGAGACCACAAAGCTTGCCTATAAACTATCATTAGGCATCTCTCTGACCTCAACAACGGATGACCCTCTAGAAATCCTCAATGGTAGTGTCATATGCCCAGAGGTAAGTGTTTTGGACATGATCAGGGCCATAAATTGGTTGGCCACAAGTTAGTTAACCAACACATGCACTCCCACTGAAGTGCATAATCCACTCTAATTTCTATTTGCATGCTCTCACGGGCTTTAAATTCAACAAAATCCCAACACTTATAATACAAGTTCAATTAATAAGAGCCTATCACCTATTTTTTTAACATCTACTACTCTATCATTTAAATCTTTGTCTTTTAGTATACCTACGCTAGTTTTATTACTATTCTTTTTTATATGCAAAAATTTATATCTATCAATTTCCTTAGCTTTTACCCCTTTCCACTTAGTTTCTTGTAAACAAGCTATGTTAAGTCTCCTTTGTCTCATTGTATCCACTAACTCCATACTCTTGCTTGAGAGAGTCTTTACATTTCATATGACCAGATGAATTCCATTCTCTTAAACTTGTTCTTTTACCCTCTTTCATCCAAAATAGCACATGAACCCTTGCCTACTTATCATCTCATCCTGGTGTCATTGAGGCGCTTCACTTCCAAGGAAGCCCTAGCCAACTCTTGCCTATTTCTCACTACACCCCGGTGCCGGTACAACATATAACTTATAGGGAACACCCTAACATTGATATATGATGGATCAGGATTCATGATAGGGATGTGGCAAAAGTTTTTTGCTGGCTGCTAACCTAAAGTAATCATCCTCGCTTATCTGGTCTTGGGACTGGCAATGGTAGAGTTAGCTGGTCAAAGCCCGTATGAGTTAAATATCATGCCAACATTATTCTAAGAAATTGGGAAGTGTGGGAAGTTCACAGATTTGGTAAGGTTGGTTGGTGTGAAACTTTCAACTCCAAATATCAACGAAAATAAAAAGAAACCTTTAACACTTCCAGATTACAAATTGCACCACATGCCTCTTTTTTTAGAAATGATTGTCGAGGCGTCCATGTCTTATATCATGGATATTCCCTGACAAGGATTCTTTTATCATTACTTTCATACATACTTTCATTGTTGCTATGTCAAAACATCTGTAGTTCTTTGAGATTTTCACCCTTCGATAAAAAGTGTTGATTTGGAAGCTCTTGGATTATGAATATCTGTTTCCTTACATGACCGAACCATCTTTGGGTTCCTTGAAAGTTAGATAAACATAAGATTGATGCGATTTAGGCACTAAATAATCATTTCATTTATGTGGTCCAGAATAGTTATTGACAACAATAATTCATTGATTGTTGCCTTAAGTAATTTCAATGTATATACCCAAAAAATCTGCATTCGACTAACAGTGTTATCCCCGTCCAAAATTGTATTCGATAGTCTTTCCATTCGATCCAAAAGTTGTCTTCAAATTGTTTTCTAAGAGGTTTTCTTGTCAAACGCATTACATGGAATTTGTGTTTTTATATTTAGGAGTAGCAAAATAGTTTCATTTGAGATCTTAAAATGATGTGTTCGCTTGTGTAGGCCATGACAAATATTTGACTCAGTTCAGTGGCATCTGTCATGGGAAATATTGTGATCTTGTTTGCAAGGTAATTCCATGTTCCACTGTTTATAATCTTGTATAGTACTAAAGATATAAACATGCTTTTGTACTAAGTCGATTTTGTATTTTTGCTTGTTTGGGATCTTGTTTGCTAGGTAATCCCATGTTTCACTGTTTATAATCTTGTATAGTACTAAAGATATAAACGTGCTTTTGTACTAAGTCGATTTTGTATTTTTGCTTGTTGGGGAGAAGATTCTTCATATATGTAAAGTTTCTGAAGATGAGACAGTTGTTGTTCTGTGGGATGGGACAGATACTCCTCCTATACCACTAGAGACAAAGTAAGCGTTCTACTGTGAAACTTATGGGCTGTCCTAGTATCCAATCTTTGTATTTCACATACATCTTTGATTTGTTAGTTTAATTTGCATGCGTGTGGAATGCCTCCATAATATGTCTGCTTTTTTCGTATAATGTTGGTATTTGTATTAGGGAAAGTTTACTATAGTCTATGCCTCTATGGAAAACCCTTGTCCAGTGGAGTCCTTACCTTCAATTTAAATCAGTGGACTCCTCACCTTCAATTTAAATCAGTGCTAATAGTCTCGCCTGAGTGGACTTGGACTCAGTCGAGTTACTCAGGCTTAGCAGCCTGCTGAGCCTGGAATGAGGTATTTAAGGGTACCTTGTAATATACTTGGGTGAGTGTTATACAAACTCGCTGGAGCACTGTGAAATTCAGGCTGATTCACCTGAGTTTCACAGTATTGGGGGCCGGCTGCTGCAGTAGTCGTCCCATACTTTACACTGATAAGTTTAGAAGGGGGGCAAAATTTGCACCCCTTCTTATCTAGGCTTTTTTTTTTTTGGTTTAGGGTGCCCATTTGAGTCAATAGATTTTAGCCTGATCTAGCTATTAGAAGCAATAGTTTTGATAAAAAAAAAATCAGAGATTGAAAAACTCGGTCAAGTTTTTGGCTGATTTTGGAAATTATGATTTCTTTTTGCAATTGATGCCAATCTTTAATGAAATTTGATACCTAAGCCGATTTTTGTGTTCTTGACCCAATCATAGCTTTATTTCCAAGGATAATACAAGCATATTAGGATTTTTAGAGATTTGAAGTCTGGATTTACTATCCATCAAAATTTTTCAAGAGCTTGGATCTCGTGATCTGAACTCAAAACCCAAAATTGGTTTTGATTTAGTTGCTCGAGTAAGCTTTGACAAGGATTGGAGGCATTGATTTGCATTGATATCAAAGATCGGGGGATCAGCCTCGAAAGTTTGGGTGTGTTTCATTTTTTTTTAAAATCATAAAATTGATTATTTTTTGCTAAATCAAATATAGTTGATTCATAAATTATTATGTGTATACTTTTTTCTATGCTTTTTTTGAAATTCCCATTTTTTAGATTTTTTTCAAGCCAATAACATCAATTTATCCCTGTACCTTATTTTATGTTTTTTTTTTTGTTATGTATGAATGTTCTTATATATATTTTTTAAATTTTTATTTTATTTTTATAATTTTTGCTTTCCTTTTATCACTTGGGCCTGATATGGGTTTACTTTGAGCCAGCTTGCCTGAATCATTAGCCTGGGAAGGTACCAAGTCTGCTGCTTGAGTAGTGTTTTAAAACACTAATTTAAATAAGGGATTGTCTACGAAGAGACCGTTTATATTTTGTACATGGAGGTCGCAATCATTCCCACTCATTAAATGTCAAATTAGATGGCTTGGGATGAGTCACAAAGTCTGGGAATTTTTTTTCGGGAATTTTGTATCTATTCAATAACACTCTTACAACCACCCATTTTGAAATTTAAGGTTCAAGAATGATTGTGATCTCCATGTACAAAAGATAAATGGCGTCTTTGTAGACAATTTCTTTGAATAATGGCATGTGATGGATAGTGGGACCACCAGAACAGGACATGATCCCCATAGGTGGGTCCTACTCTCTCTCCATCAATATCATCATTTCACCAGACGATGATAACCTCAATGAACTGTGCCTTTCCGTAGTCCATCTGATTATGGTATTCTTTTCCTCCGTAAATCTGCATTTCATTGTTTTTAGGAGGAATTATGGGGTTTTGAATGTCAAGTGGTTTTATTATTAGTCTTCTTGTTCAATTTAAGGATCCTGATGCCATCTCATTGTCAGTCATGATATTGAAGCAGAGCAAAATGCTTCATTACAATCAGAGCCATTTCTGCCAAGGGATGTATTATCTACATTTCCATCTATAGGATCGGTGGTGAGGGTATCTATTGGCAAATCGTTGGATGATTTACTCCAACAATTACAAACTACATGTCAATGGGTCAGGTTTCGTAAGGTAAAAATTCAACCAATATTGGGATTTTGGCAAGTTGTATTGTTGCCTAATAGTACCTTGTGTCCCCTTTCCATGGATGATCATTTTGCAAACTTCTACCAGAGGTAATTTTCTATTCCCAAACAAAAAATCTATGGTTTTCAGTTGTTCTTTTTGGTGTGATGAATGATTCTATTGACTAGTATGTGTGGAATTTGATGAGCTGGAAAAATATTTTGGTACTTTATGTTCATCAGTGCATATGAAACACGTATATCGTCATCGTTGCTAAGGATGCCGTATTCTTGCGTACCTGCACCATCTCCCATCACACGTAAGTGTTCCAATGACAACCATAGGTTTTCTTCTAATTATAGAGGGATGCCATTTCATTGTTTTTTTCTTTTTGACCTTGCAATGGTATATTACTTATTATGTTTGGAGAAATATGCATTTCTATGTCCATGAATGAAGCTTCATTTCAATGCTTCTTAAGTTGTACTTAAGTTACTAGAAAAAGTTTTTGGAATTGTATATATTGTAGGGAAAACATATGTAAGTGCTTTGAAGACATGTAAATGACATATATACATCTCATAAACTTGAAAGTCTAGGACACCATGCTGGTTCTTATAATACTTATGGGAAGCTTTTTGGTTCCATGCATTGTTTTAAATCATGGATTTCCTCCAGGACTGGGCCATTGCCTAGAGTGAGTTGACCTGGGGTCCCAAGTTGACTCGTAGTCTTGTTCAAGTACAAGAAAAGAAGAAAAGGGAAAATCCCAAAAAAAAGGGGGAATAATAAAAGATATATCGCACAAAATTCTGAAAAATTATATGTAATATGAAATTGATGAAATGTTAATTTCCTTTTGTAGATAGGGTTCCCTCTGTATGTTTGGTTTAAACTCGCTGAATTTTTAATGTTCCATTTGGGGGTTCTATAATTTCTGTTGCAGATTCATATGACTAAACTCCAACATTCAGCAACCAAATACATTGCTTATAGTAGCGGAGTCACAAAGAATTAGCGACAGAGTCAAATACGTACATGGTTTTCTAGAGTGTAGACAGTTCATAATAGACACATAATGACCAAAAAAAGAGGCACTCCAATGCTAAACATCCGTCTATAGCCAATATGAATATCATGGAGGGTTATAATTAGCCTGGCTGTCTTGGTAGTGGCGCCCAAATGCTTGTATGGTTGGTTGGTCCCTAATCCAAAGTCTCTAATGCTAGTCCTCCCCTCATGCCAACCTCCACCTCCACCACGTTCATCCTCGGCCCCCTCTTGCCTGTCACCGCAGCTCCTGGAGCTGCCATATTGTTATTGGAGGCTTCATCATCTTGCTCATTAACAACTCGTTGTCCCTCTTGTTGGGTCTTGTTTGTTCCCTCCCCACCACCCCAAACAACACACACACACACACACACACACACACACACAACTATTCTTCCCCATTGCTCGGCCCACTCTTGCTTATCATCCAATACTCCTGGCGAACTATGATAAAAGGCACTCAATGCATCAACTCCAATGTTAAGGGAGGGTTGTCAAAGACATTGATCCCAATAATAGGGGAGCCCTGGTTAAGCGTGCTCAATATGTGGAGTCCAATACAAAGGAATTCTTGCTTATAAATAATCTAAAACCTTAAATCTTTGCCTTTTGGAACTCGTTTGTTGATAATGTTGGGTTGGTTCCAAGTGGTTTGATGTGTGATTCCTGTAAGTTGGGAATCCCAATTCCAAGTTGATGGAACTATGATTTCAATAAGGTGGAATCTCGATTCGTATTGAACATCGTAGGATTCCTGCTTCATGTGATACGCATTCTGTTGACGGTGTTTCCAGCAATAGGAATCATCTCTTAAAACGATTCAGAATTATGTGTTTCTTACAACTATAGTTCGCCATAGTCTTGGGGTTTCGGGTGCAAAATGTATCCATTGGCCTTATTTGTCTATTTTGCATACCGTTACCTATATAATCATCCTCTCCCTGTTACTTTTACGACGACTTCCAACCATCATCATCTTCATCATGGAATATTGAATCTCTAGGCCTCATTATACAATTCATGATGCTTCAATACTTCTTTTAATTGTTTGTCTTTGGCTTTCGACAAATGCTTTAATCTCACTTTTAATTTCCTCTTTTGCTTTTGGATATGCCTTTAAATTCTTTGGAATACCAACAGGTTGCTTTCTTTGTTAGTAAAATCTCTTGTGCTAGATGTGTACTTCATTTTTTCCTTTTGTCGCAGGTTGCCACTATGTGACAATGCCTTGTACGTGCTATCTTCACTAGTACTCTGATAGCTGCGTTAACGTGTCTGACATGAAATATTGACTTATTAGGCATAACGTATCTTGATATAAAAAATGCTGGTGAAGTTTGTGGGTTTGAACATGCAATTTCTTAACTTCAAAGCATGTTGTTTGCCACTACAACAATGGCTACTACATATATGGCTTCTGGAAATCTTATTAGTAATAGTCATTAAAAAAAGCATTACTTTGAAAAGGGAAAAAATGAAATTGCATAAATAAAACGGATTTTGAATTTTCTTACACGAAATAGTTTCTTTTATATTTTATATATTTTAGTGGTGTATTTTTAGTAAATTTTTGGAACTTTTATATATTTAATGTATATGAAATTTTATATAACTACTTGTATGTACATTTCAGGGCCATACTGACTACTTTGATCCAAAGAACTAGACACTTTAGACTTAGACACGAACACTCGTATCCATGTAAATAAATAGTATTTTGATGTCTAGTGTCGAGGAGTTTCGCATATTTCCATGTTGGATCTTTGTTACTCGAAGAAGATGAAGACATCGGGAAAAAAGATACTAGGCAATTAGACTTATATAAGATGAAGACATTGACTGAAAAAAGAGAGTTGTCAATGAGGTATATTAGGAAACTTAATTTTTTTTTTCATTTCAAAATCAAAAGAAAATTCATTTTCTTGGTTTAATCTCCCTCTAAGTTGAAACCTTGATATCTTGAGGATATGCACCCAAGATCCTTCAAATGAGACCATAAAATCAACTCGAGATGTTGCTAGATAGATATATGATGTTTGCCGGAAAGATCAAAATTGAAAAAATGATTTGATTTTTTGGAATTTTTTATATTCTTAGAACAAATAAATTTTGGTTTTAAGGGATTTTGGGGGCTTTAGATACCGCCCAAACCATTTGCCCCCTTCTTTTTTTCTTCTTTTTTTTGGGAGTTTTTGGGTGGGGGTGATAATTTTATCTCTGCAAGTCAGCACAATTTCTGCCCATGAGGAGGTCCACATGTGTGGCTTCAAAGGATGCAAGGATGCAGCCATTGTGCCCCCTAGGCAGGTGCATCTTATGCGGCTAAGGGTTGCGCTGCTTCGATGCAGCTACATAATGTGTTATGTGGCCAAATTTGATAACCGTGTTCTGTAGGAAACAAACAAATTTAGAGGAGTACCTTGTAAGGATGATAGGAGGCAGGTCATGGACACTATACTACTTGCTGTTTACTGAGAAAAATCTGGGCAGATTCTTGCCATGACAATCATAATCTGGGAGTAGGTACTTGGTTGCAAAGAGAGTTGAGTTAGAAATCTTGGAGGAAGCAAAGCCTGAAAATCGCCATAATATATAATATATGAATGGAGTGAAATGTTTGGGTCAAGAATGTGAAGTAGGGAGCTTGCTCTAAGAATTATACCATGAAAAGGGTCATATCGTTCTCCTGTGCAACTAAGAAAAACACAAGCAGCATGGTCGCGAGTTTAGTGTGATTAGAAGCAATATATGCACCAAATATGTGCATGGCGCTGCAGTCATGCTTGAGATTAGAATATTTCACATCTAAATATAACCTGTGCTTTCAGTTTCGCATGGATGACTGGAATCTGGTTGATTGAAATTGTTTCTTTCTTAAACATTTTCTTCTAGTTAGAATTGTTTGTTTGGCTCATTCTCGCAACAATTTAGTATTTGGGATTCTTTTCATAAACCAGAAATCTAGTGAGCAATATGGTTTTCTATTTTTGACGTGAGTTCACTTCGTTGCCGCATCATTATTCTGGCATTCTTTTATTCTGCATTGATTGTTTCAGACTGGTTATACCTATGTATTTAACTGTGGCTTCTTTTATCTTGTTCATTGTCAAATGGGCATCTAGTTTGTTGGTTGCCTTTACAATATTCCAAATATTTATACTCTCTCTCTCTCTCTCCTCTTCTCTCTC
>NW_006494943.1:1651818-1668922 GCF_000471905.2 Amborella trichopoda
TTCTTACGTTTCTACTTGTACGTAGAAGTGACGCGTATCTAGTTGTTGTTGTCCTTACTATATACTAACTATTATTACTCTCTCTCTCTCTCTCTCTCTTCTCTCTCTCTCTCTCTCTCTCTCTATACCCTGCATTCCAGAGACAGATCATCAAGATGCACCTTTATCATCTCTTCGTGAAATCCTTACTCACGCAAAGGTTTTCTCTCTCTCTCGCCCCCCCTTGTATATATAGATGTAAATGTATGTGTATGTATATATCTGGTTATGGACATGTATATTGCCCGTATACATACACACACACACACACACACACACACACATATATGTATGCATGTATTTATGATTTGTTTGTTGCTTGTATTACGCATGTAACATGTATAGTATGGAAAATTTTCCCTATTGAATATAAGGATAACCATGTTTTCACATGAGTTTCTTGAACCTTTTACATGTTTTGAAGGTCAAGGAGGCCTTAGAAATTTTTCCAACAATTGAAACGAGGCTGAAGAAACTTTGCGACTTAAATTTGGGGGCACAAATCCAAAATTAATTGGTGTCCTGGGATATCTATACACCAGTTACCTTTCTTCCAAGGGAAAAGGTTACATAGAGCAGAGGCTCTAAACAATCAAATTAGAGCCTATCTAAAATTTCCCTAGAAGAGATTGGTTTGATGCCCAAATATCGTCAAATTGAACATTTCGACATCAAGATGCATGGACATGAGAAAAAAATGGATTTCAAGTTTCGGAAATAGTGTATTTTGTAATGTATTTTTAGATCGTCAATTTTCAAGATTTTCAAGTTTTCATAGATATGTCGATGTACACTATTTTTGAAGCTTTAAACTTTATAAATAAAGATGAAAATATATTTTAAGGCTATCACAAAGATTTTCAGTGTTGAAACCACATTTCTCGGCACTATTTGAAGGTAGGCTCTAATTTGATTGTTTAGAGCCTAGGCTCTATACAAACCGCACCCTTCTTCAAATTGTAGGGTTGTTTACATCTATAAATATATTTTATTGGCGAATGGTACTGTATATAGTGGATCTATTAATTTCTTAGGAATGCGTTTGTCCGTCATTACCAAGTGTTAAAAGCCTTTAATTTTCTTTGATTTAACCACAACACATCTCTTTGTCCTCGTATGGTAAAGTTTCTTTACTACGTATCACTGGAAAATTTTGTCTAGAAAGACTTTGAGGTGAAATAAAATACATTTTTTGCGAAAGATAATTCTTGTAAAATGTATTTTTTCTATTTACATAGTATCTGGATGCAACCTTGAAGATGCATTTCTACCATGAAAAGTGGTTAGATGTAATGAGCCTCAAGAGAGAAAAATATGGTAGAGATAACGATAAGAAAATGTGTAGAGCAAGAAGGCAGTATAAGAGATAATGATGAGAACTAGAGAAATAAATGGGAAACAAAGATATAAGGGTTTTGGAAAATAAGGAGAGGGAGAGAGAGAGAGATGGATTAGCAAGGGGAGAGGGGGAGAGAGGGGGGCGGGTGAAGGAGAGAGATGAGAAGATATTGCTTTTTTTTGTACAGGCCCTAACTTGCTATAGCTTGTTTTAAATTTTTTTTTTCAACTTTGTAGGAAAATTAGACAGGGAAATTAATATTTTAGCTTGTAGGGAAAAAAAAATAATTTCTCTGTTTTGGGCTCAAGCCAAAGAAACATTTGCGTCCTAGATTATGGATTGAGACAACAGAAATGAGCAATCTCCCTGGAAAACTATTTCTAGAAATATTTTTCCAAAGATCGAAACGGTCCCTTAGTATTGTAGAATTTTTTTTTTTTTTAATGCATCATATCTTAGACTTGTATTATTAATATGAGCTAGTAAATCGTTTACAATTGATCTGTAAATTATAAATGTGGATGATTTTTTCAATAATGAATTGGAGCTTTATTACCAATGACTACCTGTGATTTAAAACTCGGCTGAGTCGACTCAGATTCAGCCTAGTAAACTTGCATCGGCACCTTGCCAAGGAGAGCTTTGAATATACAAGAAAATCGTAAAAATTATATTTTTGAATAAATCACTAATAAATTATCTATAAATATGGTTATATATAATTTTGAAGTTTTTGATGACGATTTGTGAAATTTTCTTATTATGTGCTCTATTTTTCTAGTTTCCTTTTTTTTATTTGCTTTTGAATTATTTCAAGTTATATATCAATGTTTCCATATTCCATTTTCTGTGTACTTTTTTCACCATACATACACTAAAAGATGCACACATGCAATCAATTATTTTTTACTGGTCTTTAATTATTTTTTAAGAACTGTTTTTTTTTTTGTTTTTTTGGGGGGGGGTGGCAAAATTTGAGCCCCTTTTTGGGCTTGTGCAAGACTTTGGGGAGTCCACTTGGAATTACTAGGGTTGCTCTTCACCAGAAGAGGCCGAATCCCAAGCTCGAGCCAAGTTTTTCAACATTGATGACTACAAAGAGTTTCGGGTTAGTGATAATTTCATGTACTTTTTGGAGGTCATTCAAGTGTTGCTCATTTTGTTTGCACCATCTTGTACGCTAGCAAGACAATCTGCATAGTAGAGAAGGAAAAAATACATTAATTCTTGTGTGTGGCATAAGACCAATGGACAAGATACGTAACTTAAAATTTTCTATTTTATTGAAACATAATGCTTCTAACTACATAAAAATTTCATATGGGGTTATGAAATTATAGACTCTAGCCCTCAATTTAGACTTATACACATCTTGGATTATTTAAAAATCCAACTCTAATAGGTCCCTTACAAATTCCTTGCTAAAAAATACAATTAAATTCAAAACAATATGCAAATACTCACAATGTACATCTAGACGACATATTACATGACTTAAACTTGAAATTTCTCATTATAATTAAAATTACGTGATAACTCCATCTTCATTGTTCATCCTCATCATATATCACAATATCTCATACACATCATACACTTGATCATAATTATCCAATAAGATTTCAATTCACATAAACAATAGAGCATAGCATTAAACCTCATACCACATGATTAAAGGCACAATTCTATTTTTCACTTAACATATACAATTTCTTCAACCATGAATCATTTAATAGCTGTAAATACAGTAAATAAACATGCATACAAACATGTGGGAAGCCATAGTTCGAACCCCTTGTGCCCGGGCCACAAATTCGAGCCTTTTAGAGACTTAATTTTGTCCTAATGAATAGTGCAAGAGTGGTTTATAATATCAAGGGTGTTTAATCCAATTAGGAAGCTCATGCACTTTTAAAACCACTTCTTAGAGTCCACAAAATCGATTTAAAACAGTTTGCGAGAAGAATTGAGCAAATTGGATCAATATGGAGCAAGATAGAGCAAAACTACTTGTGGTGGTCCACCGATCCACCACAACAACTTTTCATGCAAAATTTCCAAGTCTAAATGACCAAATACACTTCTAAGAGGATCGAAATATTGCTGGAATTTGAATAACAAGACTTAGAAATGCTCAAGAGAATTCCTATAAGGTAGATCAAAGGAAACAATGCATGATCAAAGGTTCATCAATGCATGAAACACATAAGCAAGTGAGGGATCACACTATGTAACAATGACATGAAGATAATATTAAAATGGAGGTCTAAAAAAGATAAAAGATGACGGTAAATGAAATTTTCAAGAACTTTTAATCAAGGATTAAATGATCTTTGACATAAAACAACTTAGAGAGATAATACCTTCATCATGGTATGAGATAAGCTTGATCTTATAGAGTGAAGGGCCACCATCAAGCTTCAAAAATCATCAATTGAGGATGAGAACTCTCAAAGGGAAATGGGTAGTACATGGAGGTCTCAAAGTTTGATCTCTGTCTTTCTCTCTCTACTCAATTCAAGCAAGATCCATTTTTTCAAGTAGGTAGGGTTTGGGACTTAAAGGAGTATATATACATAGTGTGTTAGTTTAGATATCATCAATTCCCTTGATGCACCTATTCAAAGGCACGTGATAGGCCAATATACCCTAGCCACTCATCCCCATCCATACACGAGGATGAAGGGATAGTATTTAGCACCCTTATCATCCACATTAAACCCTTAGTAAGGCCACTTTAGTTCATATTTTTATTCCAAGTGAATCCAACTTGCCCTTACACAAAAGCTCTTAATTTTAAATAATCAAATATTGTAGAGATCTATCAATGGCAATGAGCAATAAAGTAAAAGGTAAAACTCACACATGTGAAAGGACATTACTTTATGAGAACCAATCATCTTATAGATCTCATCTAATATTTCAAACCAACCATAATGAGCTTAATGTCCCCTTCACATGTGTGTGAAGATATTTTGAAATTCAAATTCAAATTTTGATTTACTTTGAATTCAATATTTAAATTAAATTAAAATGGACATCACACATGCCAACAAAGGCACTTGTGTGAATCAAATAAAGATGTGACAAAAATCTACCTTAAGTTATATCATAATATAACAAATTAAATAACAATATATAACAACATAACAAAAAAATATATGCCATCCACATCCCCCACCTTGGGATTAACACCCAACTGAGCGTTGATATTATGGTGGGACTAGGGGTGCCACGTGGCCACCTTATGACCACTTGGGTGTGTCATGTGGCAGTCTTCAAATGGAATTAAGTTCAAACAAATATTAAAAGTACATTTATGGCTGATCTAATGAGCCTATGCTCTACAGTTTATGGCATGGACACATAATTGGTCACATCAAAGTTACTAAGCCAGAGCTTCCCATCATCTGGCTCTCAATGGACCCTTATGGGACATATTCCAACCCAAGTGTAGGGCTCCTCTTAAAGCACATGTGCATTGGCTTTTCGAAACTCAGATTGTAGATATGGAAGAGTGGCTTCCCCATGCGAACGTTAGTGCACATCTCATGGAAGGGTTTCGTGTCAGGAGATGGACTTGTATCCCATAAGTCATGATTATTCCATACTGGACCGTTGCTCATAAAAATACTTGGGTTCTATTGTACTCGATTGGATAGTCCAAGCCTTGGCTAATCACAACAATTATGAGGCTACTATAAACAAGATCCTGACTAGGAGGTGACCCTCACACCTCCTTGAGAAATTGCTTTCTCGATCTCATAGCCTCAAGTTCTTGGGATATAAGAATCTGAGCCTCATTTCTCAAAGCACCCAGATTCTATCTCTCAATCACTCCCACTGAATGAGATACTTCTGGAATTTCGGCATTGAAAGGCCATATTTCCGACAATTCTTTGGAAATTTGTTGATTTTACCAATAATGAACTGAGTGCCATTTTCTAAATGAGAATTCTTATTGTTCTTTCAGGTTACTTACAAATATAAATGTATCGTTCGAGTTATAGCAATAGACCCAAGGCATGCTGCAGATTTCTTTTCTAAGTCATCTCGGTCTCCCGTGTATGCTATTAGGATGACCTTGGAGGACCCAACTGCACGAATCCATGCTAATTTATTTGCAGAGGATGGGGTAGGACACCCTTTCTTACCATATCTTTTTCTCATTGGGAAGTATACTATGATCTAGTGGAATATGGAAGTCCATTGTCCATTGGAGTCATAACCATCTGATGAAATGATGGATGGTGATGGAGAGGGTGGGACCCAGAGAAGTGTATGATCCAATTGGTGCATCCTATCCTCTGCTGCCTGTTATTTCATCGGACGGTGATAAACCCTGTGGACTATGAACGACCTTAGTCCTTTTGGATTGCAGTAGACTTCCTTCTCTCGCATCTTATAGTTTTTATTCAGATTATAGGTAAGTTGTTTTCTTTGTCAATGGGAATATACCGCACCTTCATCTTGAGCTTGATGCACTTGCTTCTTTTATTGCAATAGACTTATGTTTTTTCACGAAGTTATTAAAATGTCATATGATCTGGTTCTTCTTCTCAGACAAAGCGATAATTTTTGTTTTTTTTCTTGAAATTTATGAATTTAAAGTGGAATATGGTGATTAGGTAGTGGAGCCTGTTTGAACGAAAACTAATTTTTTCTTTTTTCTAGGTAGCTTGTGTTTTGGAGGGACCCTATGGTAGGATCTGATCCTGGGTAAAACTGAGGACCATATCGAGTGCACTAACCATGTAGACCTCTACTTGATTGATGTGTTCGGAAGAAAACTGGGGATATGGTTTATAATTTTATACACAATCTGACATTTCCGAAGTTATTCAGGCTAGGCAGCTTTGACAATTTTATCTGTTGGAGAAATACTAGGGCTATGCTCTGTACAAGTTATCTGGAAATTTTCATTGCAGATTGGCTGGCCAGAATGTTCTATGCTTCTGCGGGAGCATTTTCTCCATTCACTCTTTCAGGCGCCCAATCTGCGAGTAGTTTTAGCCCCAATTTATGGGGATGCAATCTCTTCAGCTTAGTGATCAACCTCCTTAGTGGCTTTTTCTGGGGAGTAAAATGCATAGTATTCTCCTATCGTTAGGAAAGGACCTAGTCACCTATATAGATAACCACAGGCTTTTGGAAGATGAATGATCACTGGCCTTTGGACTATGAATGATCACTGAGACTCCAGTGAAGGTAGTTACTGTTCTTTCTTGAAAAATATGGGTGACCACAAACAGCTTTGAAAGATCTGTATTGTGTTAATCATTGTCTTTTTATCTTTTTCTAGGCTAGATGAGTTTCATTTGGTCACTTTTTTCAAATTTCCCTGTATCTTCATCGGATTATGATGATTTATATTCGATGCCATGGAGAAGTACTCAGAACATAAATAAATAAATCATAGGAGAAAGAAGATTAATACTACTAAAAAGATAATAACTGATTATTCATGGTTGGCTTCTTAAATTGTTGTCGTTTACTCGGAACATAAATAAATAAATCATAGGAGAAAGTAGATTAACACTACTAAAAAGATAATAATCGATTATTCAGCTTCTTAAATTATTTCCGTTCACTTATTCTTTTTGAGAAATTTTTTTTCAAAGAACCATCCACCAAATGATATACTACTAACCAAAATTAAAATGGTACTGTATTAAACCACAGCTAAAGAAATGGCAAAGGTCTTAAATAGTTCATTTCTTATGTACTCTTTGATAAATTATGTAAATTAAAATTTTCTTCCAATATTTATAAATAAATCATCGAAAAGAAAATAAGAGCAGCCATAAGTCATGAATGGTATGTGAAAATGTTTTGCTAATTGTTTTTGTTTTTACAGGAGAAGTTTTTTGGAGGCTATCCACCTACTGATGAACTGCAGGCCAAAGTGAACAAGCTCCTTGGAGTCACTGAAGACTCTAAGGAATTAGGAGTCCAACGGTCAGTCAAAGATCATCTCGGTGACCAGAAGTCAAATAGCCTGAGAGGTCCTCTATGGGTAGAATGTTGTATAAAATCATACTACTTGGATAAGAGTAATCCATGGGAAACTAGGCAGTATCGGATATTTGGAACTCGAATGGGGGCCTAGTTTTTCTTTCAAAATTTTGTTCAATTCATGCACATAGTGAAATTTGTGAAGAGATCCGTGTCACAATGCAGACATAGTTATTTTAATTTGGATACGTAATGTCGATGTTGATCATTGTATGATGAATATTACAGAGGGGGTTTGCGTCAACCAAGACACTCCTTCAAATATCCTTCTCAGAGATGGATTTTGGACCCTGATAATCTTGACCACCTTGTTCATGAGCTTGAAAAAGAATGGATGTTGAACCATAAAACCAGACATCTTAAATTTTGTTTTTTGATTGGTCATAATTTTTTAGCAGATATCTGCACTATGTTGTGAGCTGCATAATCATAGTCTAAAGCATAAGTGCATCTAGTTCAATCCCAATTGACAGCGAGAATTTCAGATTTTCATGAAAAGCTCATAGGGGCAAAGAAGCCTATCTGAACAAAGTAGCAAACAGACCAATCAATCGATGTCTCTACAGTCCATTCAGTCTTAGATGGCCAGCTTAAGGATGGGGCGAAGGTTTTGTCTATGAATGATCGATCCGATCCAATCGACATCTAAAAGGTCCAACTCCTAGATTGGTAGCCTTTTTGCTTAGGAGTCAAACAAATGGTTGGCAAAGCGAACAAGAAATTTTCATAGGATACCAATAATTGAAAATTAATATTTATAAGGGTGCCGTTTGTATAGAGCCGAGGCTCTAAACAATCAAAATAAAGCTTACCTTCAAATGATGTTGAGAAATGTGGTTTCAATATTGAAAATCTTTGTAATAGCCTTAAAACATATTTTTATTTTTAATTATAAAATTTAAAGCTTCAAAAATAATGTAGATCGAGTAGATCTATAAAAATCTTGAAAATGACGGTCCAAAAAAACTTACAAGATGTATTATTTCTCAAATTGAAATCCATTTTTATTTTTTCATGTGCATGCATCTTGATGTTGAGATGATCAATTTGAACATTAAAACAACCTCTTGTACTGCAATTTTTGAGTTGCATTCTAATTTGATCGTTTAGATCCTCAGCTCTACATAAACCTTTTCCTATTTGTAGAGACTAAGAGACTATTTATCCTTTATAATATAAGTCAAAGAGAATTTTTGCGGTCCCCATTTCACCGAAGCCTACTGTGATGGGATTTACAGGCTTGGAAGCCATGACCAATTTTATCAATTTTCAAGCATAGAACCGCTTCGGCTCACCCAAAGCCTTAATTCATGAAGCTCATAACTTTCCTGGTGTTCCAAAAATTAGAACTGGTTTTTTCCAATTCCTCAAAAAACATGGAAGAAACACTACCAGGTCAACTCTCTAGCTCACCAAGGTGCTCCTGGAGAGACTTTTTAACTTCCCAAGAGCATGTTTGTATCCAGGTACAAAGCCCATCTTTAATTCAAGGATTCCAGTTGAGGCTGATCTATGGAGGCAGCAAAATAGTAGTTGTTCCCCTTGAATACCCCAGAAATTACAGCATCCCATTTCATTTACAGCGAGATAGAGAAGGGTTTGAAAATGCCAGAGTCTTAACGCCAATGACTGAAAACTTGGCCGGAGTCTCTGCTCCGACCGAGTATATATCCATCTACGTACTATATACTATATACTATAGTATACTACATTCCGAGTATATATCTATCTATGTACTATATACTATATACTATAGTGTACTACATTATAAGCTAGAGTTGAGCTAAATTGAAGGGTGGGCACATTTTGCAAAAATAAGCAGAAACCTAATTCTATAGAGGTTGTAAGAAACATTCATGACTGAAAACTTGGCTGGATATAGTCTAAATTACAAAGCCCGAGCGACAGAGTTGAAGGCTGGACACACTGGGCCCTAATTTTATAGAAGTCGTAGAAGATATGGGCATTGGGAAGACATCCACGTATTAATTTTAGGGAAGAGAGAGTGAGTACACATCCAAGCACTAATTTTGCCATACGGATATTTTAGGATAGAGATAGTTAGATTCATGGCAAGAGATTTTAAAGAAAGAGTGATATAAATTATGGGTCAAAAAAATTATCTAGAACATAGGATAGAGATAGTTAGATTCATGGCAAGAGATTTTAAGGAAAGAGTGACATACATTATGGGTTAAGAAAATTATCTAGAAGATTTAGTTGGTTATGAAAAACATTAAAAGAGAGATAGTAGGGGATAGAGAGAGAAAAAATCAAAGAGATAGATAGACTTAAGGGAGAGAGAGGTACGTGTGAGGGTAAGAGTATGTGCCTATTTTAATATTGAAGATAATATTTAAGAGAGAGAAATATGCTTATATACTATATTTAGGCGAAGAGAGAGGGGTGGAGAGATGCAAGACTACAAGAGATTGAGAGTACGTGGAGTGGAATTGAGAGAGAGAATCAAGGGGACATATGGCTTTCCATCTTCAAGGGAAGAGAGAAACTCAAGGCCTTAATCCCTATCTTTAAGGGACATCTTCAAGGGAAGAGAGAAACTCAGGGTGTTAATCCCTATTTTAATGGAGAGGGAGAAATAGAGATAACATTGAAAGAGAGAGAGTACATGTGGTGAGAGAAAAACTCGGGTGTTTATCCCTATCTTTAGGGGAGAGGTAGAAATAGGGAGGATATTGGAAGAGAGAGTACTTGGGAGAGAGAGAAAAATGGAAAGAAAAATAAGGAGATAAATTTAATGGAGAGAGAGGTAGAAAACCAAGGAGAGAGATCATTGAAAATTTGTTTAGGTATTCCTTATTGTTTTAGATAAAGATGATATCTAGCTTTATTTAATATATATAATTAAACTAATAGTATTACTTGCGTTGCAGGAATTATTAAATTGTTATGCATATAATATTTTTTAATTATATTTTATAAAAAAAATATATTTACAAAATCTAAAATGAAAACATAGAATAAAATAAAAATGAAACTAAATTTCATAATAAAATAAAAATACTAGTTCTCACATGTAGGGAAAAAACCAAAAACAGATGAAATATTTTTCATGGTGAAAGGGTCAAAGAGAGATAAAATACTTTTCATAAACAAACACCAATGATTGAAATAGGGAAAACACTACAAAATGTCTATAGGTGAAGTTTTATATTACTTCATCTACGGCTTTATCACCATTCAAAGTTTATCACATGGTCACATATGTCTGATAATGTTTGAATTTTAATATTTTATTTACAAAACATAATGATATGAAATTTTGTAGGTGTGTGTACGTTATTGAGATGCGCATGAATAAAATATAAAACAAATAATTTGAATAATAAAAATTATAAAAAATACCCCTATAAAGTTTCAAGAGTAATTTTATTATTTTATTTTATGTGTATTATTTTTAAATATTTTATTATGAATACTGCTGGACAATTGTAACTATGTGATGGACTTTGGATGTTGATGAGATGTAGGTAAAGTACGGTAGAACTTCACTTACAGGTGTTTTGTAGATGCTTCATTTTCTTATATATTCATGATGACCACAAGTTGCAATAAGAGAGCCTATGGGCGTTTTATAGATGCTTCATTTTCTTATATATTCATGATGACCACAAGTTGCAATGAGAGAGAAGAAGAGAAAGACAACGTTAAAAGAAGAGAAAGAGAGAATAAATGAGAGGAGAGCGTTCATTGAGAGAGGAAGAAAGAGAAATAGAGAGTAAATATTTAGAGAGTTTTATAGATGTAATGTATAGATAACTAATAAATACTACATTGAACAATAAGGAGTTACCATGAGAAATGGGGGAAGAGAGACAATGAAATATTGAGAGAGACTTTTAAGGAGAGAGATAGAGACATTTCTAGAATAACATCCACAAATAAGGAGTTATCATGAGAAACCTTTTAGAAAGAGGAGAGAGAGAATGGGGGACATGGAATGAATATTGAGAGAGTTTTTAGAAGAGCGACTTTTTAGAAAAGAAAGAGAGACTTGAGGAAAGATTGAGATTTTAAATGAAAATATTAATAAATATGAAGGAGAGAGAAATATGGAAGAGAGACATTTGAGAAAACATGATATAGATGTTAAATGAGAATGTTGATAAATACGAGGGAGAGTGATTTTAAGAAAGAGGGAGGTAGAGACTTGGGAAAACAGTAGAGAGGGAGAGAGCGAGAGATTGTAGGAAAGTATGAAGAACATGTGGCGCAAGAATAGAGAAATAAAACAAATACAGAGAGGATCGGATATAGAAAAAGGAGGTTAGGGAGAGAAAAAGAGGTTGTATGAGAGATTTTAGGATATATAAAGAGGTTAGGGAGAGAGAAAGAGGCTGTATGAGAGAGTTTAGGATATATAAAGAGGTTAGGGGGAGAGAAAGAGGTTGTATGAGAGATTTTAGGATATATGAAAAAAGTATGGAGCAAAAAATATCTATGATATGTTTTAGGATAAGAGAGAAGAAGATAAAAATATGTTTTAGGATAAGAGAGAAGAAGATAAAAATATGTTTTAGGATAAGAGAGAAGAAGATGAGAAAAATAGTGAGAGATTGTAGGATTAGATGAGTAAAATATGGAGCAAGAAATATATAGAATAAATTTTAGGATAAGTAAGAGAGAAAAAGATGAGAAAGAAATCGAGTAACATGATGGAGAGAAATAGCTTGGAGAAAATATTTATATACATAAAATGGTTAAATAAACAATCACTCAATTCTTATAAGAGACCACAAAAAACCAAAATTTACAAATCACATATATAACTAAAAATTTACAAATCACATATATAACTAACCAATATAGTAATAAAGAAAGCCTTAATCTATATATTATTGATATAACCAAACAATATAATAATACATTCAAAGAAGATTGATATAACCAAATAATGTAGTAATACATTCAAAGAAGATAAAGGCATACATTTTATTACTTCAGTACTTCACTTTGACTTTGTCTGTTCTATGGTCCCGTTAGGCTTTTCTGTTATACTTTTTAAAATATGATCGCGTTAGGCTTTCATTTAGAGAGTGTGCCACATTGTCAAGAGTGTGTGAGGAAGATTAAATTTGATTTGTGTGATAAAGAAAGAAAATAATAGTAAAGAGAGAATGATGAGTTAGAGTAGAGTGAATGAGAAAAGAGAGTAGAGTGAATGAGAGAAAACAATACTTATAGGGATCGTTTGGTTGATATAGTTATACATTTGAATTTTAATGGAACAAGTGCATGAGATGAAGCTAATTATATAACGTTTAAATTTTGATGAGAGAGTTTTAAGGCACTTTGACGTTAGAATTTTGATGGAAGAGTTTTAGGGCACCTTTTTGGAGGCGGAGTGATGTGATATGAAATTAGTTATAGGCAGGTTGAATTTTGATATAGGAGAGTTTTAAGGCACATTTTGAAAGAGATCCATGAAAGTAGAGAGAGAAGATTACCCACACAACGAATAAATTTTTAGAAAATTTTATCTAAAATTTCCAAATTCAAAGAAATAAAATAATTTTACTTTATGATAATATACGAAACTTACAGGGCAAGTAGATTTGCATTTCTGTGTATTGTGAAGCATGAACGGAGATAAGATAAACGAATAATTCCAGAGAGATATCGTCTTCCTTCATTAATATATATAGTAGATTTGCATATGGTTTAAACAGTTATTTTTAACATCCTCAGTTGATATTTGCTACTTATTTTATTATTCTATATTATTTGAATATAGTTTCTTATACATTTTTGTATTAGTTTTTTATTTTTATTTTTATTTTTTTGTATTAATTTTTTTTGCTTTCTATATTTATATTTTTCTAATTATATTGCTTTGTGCATGTACTCTCGATAATCTATGAAGGTCTACGAGATAAGTTGTATTTTTCATTGAAAATTTAAATGGTTCTACTTTATGTGCACAGGAGAACAAGAGTGAGATTGTACTGCAAAACACTGCTACTTGAAGGTACGTAGTTATTTGAATTTTACAAGGGAAAAGTTGATATAAGGTTGCAAGTTAAAATGTAGAATAACAGATACACCTAAAAAATCTATTGGAAAAGTTATTTTAATATTGAAAAACCCTTTAATTGATCATCTCGACATCGAGATGTATGAATATTAAAAAAAAAAAACGTTTTTGAGTCCCAAAAATAGTGCATCTTGCAACACATTATCTAAACCATCCATTTTTAAGATTTTCATATGTTTGTAGTTCTACATGATTTTAACCATTTTTGGAGTTTAAAATTTTCTAATTAGATATGACAATAGTTTTTAAGATAATCCTAAAAAAATTACATGAATTTGGAGGCGCGCCTTAATTGGATTGTTTAAAGTTGCAGCCTTATAGAAACCGCACCCATTTCACAATCACCTCACCAAATATATTTTTTGGTTCACAATCTTGTTGTGAGAATATTTTATTTAGAGTATCTGATATGACAACTCATACTTGTTAATAAATTTTGTGTTTCCAAAATTTTATTTATTATGTACTTTTTATTTGATGCTTAATGTTGTTATCACATTTAAAGATCTAAATACTAATGTTTCATCAACAACGAGTGTGATTTGGTAACTTTTTTTTTGTTTTGTAGTAATTTTTCATTTAATTATGAATTTCAAATTTTTTATGATTTTTTCATATTTATTTTGTTGGAGTATAGCGGCAAAGCCTCACAACTACCATTTACTTCATGGTCCCTCTTATTCTTTTAATTTTAAATACATTCAATAAATATTAATTTACTTTTGTCTTTGAATTCATTAACTATCCTTTTTTTTTTGGCAAGTGTTATTCTCTTTTCCTTTTTTAGGCCACTCATCAATAATACTCTAATGGTAAATTTTTTAATCAAGGCATGTTTTTAAGGAAAGAGAGAGAGAATGAAGAAAGAAGGCTCAACGGTTGGCAGAGATTTAAAGCATTGAATGCAAAACTTACCATTTATGGCAAGGGGATAAGCTCAATAGCTAGGGCTCATTTACTAACTACAACCATAGTTAGCAAGTTGGGGAAGATCAATATATCAGCTCACCATAAAATCGGAAATAAATCGTTTTTATTTTCAAAAGTCGGGTGAAAAAACAGGGTAAAAAATACGGATCGGGAAACAAGACTTTATGTAAAAAATCGTAAATATATCGAACTAGGCTAAAAAAATCGGAGTGAAAAAAACGGACATGTTAAAAATAAAATTAAGTAAAAATTAAAATAAAATTAAGTAGAAATAAAAACATAAAATAATAAGTTGCTGATAAATATACGATATGAATTTTCTTATTAAATGCTTTAACAAACATCACACATACTTAGTACATAATACAAAAAAAGAAAAAGGCAACGTGAGATAAGTAGAATTGAGTTAGGTATATTCATTTCTATCTCCGTATGGTGACCATCCTTTTATAACCATAGTTAAGCAATGAGAAGATGTACACCTTTTTTGGTGAGACGAGCAACAAACATAGTAGACGAAGAAGAAAAACAGAACCAGAAGACGAGCAATACGCAAAGTGAGAGAGACGCAACCACAAAATCTTTCATAAAGAAATGCAAAGTGAAAGAGAGAGCATGCAAATGCACAAATAAACAAGATGGACATAAAATCTCAGAGAAGATGAAGAACACAGTGGACATAAACCCTAATCCAAGGTTTCTAGTCATGAATTAGGTTTAGGGATTGAGCCCTGGTTTTTTTTTTTTCAAGCTTTAGTTTTAGGGATTTACTAATCCGAATTTCTAGCTTGTTTTCTTTTTTCTTTTTTAAGCTTTTGTTTTAGGGATTTAAGATGTTGTACAAATTGTGATTGGACGGCAGGATGGTAGGGGGAGGATAGAACTTCTATGCTGTAGGGAAAGCGTAGAAACTTTTCCCATATCTCAAAACCACGAGATATACCCAAGAATCATAATCCTTTTTGGATTTATATAATTTTTATAAATCAATCTCAATCCCGCATAATATTAGATTCCTTTATGTGGATGATTTTGAATATCATCATATCCAACAAATTTGGTCCTGCAATTTGACAAAATTATATATAGCTTCCATGGAGGTCTATTGTGCAGGTACACGGAATCAAGAAGCAATTTAAAATCGCTCTCAATAATCAAGGACATGCAATGTAGCTCCTGTGTCAAAGAGATGCCTTGCTCCAAAGCCTAAAAAACGGCAAAATTATTGGAGGTGATACTTAAGGGACTGCAAAGACTACAACAAAACCACCTATGTCATTTTTGATGATTCCCTACATTCAGCTCAAGATTCGCAAAAGAAGATCCATGTATGTTGAGCTTAAAATGACCCGATGCCTCCCGCTAATTCTATTTTCCATGGTTTCACGCTTTCTACTTGGTGACACCTTCCACCAAACACCTCTCTCATATTAATGCCTTGCCAAGCCTCACGGTACACTATTTACAAGGAAATCCATATCTACTAAAATTAAGACTCTTGACTAATCCCATGATATTAACTAAATTCTATGTATAATACGATAATCACATTAATACAATCATAATGACACAGTCATAATGAATGACTCTAACAATCTTCTCATTTATTTTCTACTAACAAGGAAATCAGAAATCTCTCTCTCTTTCTCTCTCTCTCTTTCTCTCACTTAGGATGTATCAGATTGTCTTATAAGGCTTTTGGATTTCCAAGAGCTTGTGAAGCAAAGAGGGAAAAGAGGAGAGAGATCAGAGGAGATGAGAGAGGGAAAAGAGGAGAGAGATCAGAGGAAATGAGAGAAGAGACAATAGATGGGATGGAGATCACATGAGAGAAGATGAGAGATGCTCATTTTAGGGTCAAGTTTTCGAGCATTGTTTTAGGGATTTTTTAGAGCCTTGTTTTAGAGGAGAGAGATAAGAGAAAAGAGAGAACAAATGGGAGAGAGAAGAGCTCGGCCAAGTTTTAGGGCCTGGTTTTAGACCAAAGAGACCAAAGGAGAGATGGTTACCTGTTTGCTCGTTGTGGAGTTGGAGAGAAGAAGATGGAAGAGAGAAGCTCAACATAGTGTAAAGATGGAGGAGAGAAGTGTTGTGTGTGAAAGGGCTAAACTTGGTAGGTTGAGTTTTGACAAATAAAGTATGAGAAAAAAGAACCGGAAACAAGCAAATAAAGCAATAAAAAAATAATGGTGAATACAAAGATTTACATGGTTCACCCTTGAAGGGCTATATTCACGGGCATGACAAAATGAAATCCACTATACTAATGAGAGTTACATCAAAGATTTTGGGATATAGAGTTACCTGTAATAATCTTAAAATTTCAAAAAAAAAAAGAAAAAAAAGAAAAAGAAAAGTAACTTTTAATAAGTGATGATTTGTATGAGCATGATGGTCCTTAGAGACCATCACTATTTTCAAAATCGTTTGGTTGAGTTTCTTTTGTTTGCTCCAGTGGACGTGGGCTTTAAGCATATAAGGGGTAATATAACGGTTACACCTCGTGTATGAGGTGTAACTTAATAAAATATTATAATAAGGTGTTGTAAGAGTTTAAATACGAGAGGCGAGGACTCCCACCCTAGAAAACTTTTGAGATCTTTCTATCTCTGGTCAAAACACAATGAGCTCTTCTCTTTAGTTGAATTTTTATCGGAAGCTCCCTCTCAAATTATAATATTTTTAATAAAATTATAATATTAGAAATTTTAAATGCTGTAAATTCTTAG
>NW_006494943.1:1668942-1714716 GCF_000471905.2 Amborella trichopoda
AATACATGTGATATTTCTGCTATTAGCAAAATTGTGAGATTTCTTTCTACTGTTTTTGAATATTTAGACATTGTAAATTTCAAGTGCAATGACTGCCTTATTATTTAAAATTTGATATTTTTGCAATTGATTATAGCATTGTTGTGAATGTTTAATTGCGAATTGACATCTCATAAATTGTGATAATTTCGTATTCTTGAAATTCTATAAGAGTTTTTCTATACATATTAAACTGGCAATTATGCTAGAATGTCTTTACGAACTGCTACCTTTCTAAATTTGAACCCAAAATATTTGATTAGTTATTTTTGAAATGTTATTGACAGTGACTGTTATTAATAGTTTCAGTGAAATTCATGTTAATGATTTCAGTGATATGTTGAGTATATGATATTGCTGCTTTCGAATGTTTAAAGAGATTTAGAAATACTTTAAGTATGTAAGTGGACTCATCCGGTTCGCCGGTGAGGTTTAAGTGGATCTATCCGAGACGCCGGTAGAGATTAAGTGGATTCATCCGATACGCCAGTGAGGTATAAGTGGACCTACAGGGATTAAGTGGACCTATCTGGGACCCCAATAAGGATTAAGTGGACCCATCAGGACACTGATGGGGTATATAGGTGACCTACTTGGGATGCCAGTAGGGTAATTTTGTGGAATATTTTGAATTATGCATTGCCGTTAAAATGTTATACGCATTTCAATTATTCGAATTATCCTTAATTATGTATTTTTTTTAAAGTGAAACTGTTAATGCATTTCTGTTAATAGATCTCCTTTCTGAAAATATTGATATCTTTCAATCATGATTATTTTTAGGATTATGATGATCACTTACTGAGTAGCCAAACTCATCAAACTATGGTAAACATTTTTTTTCAGGATAACTGCGGTTTCATTTTGAGTGCTCGTCAGGATCTGAAAGATATTGTAATTGTGCTTAAGCTTTCTTTTGTTACTTTGTAAAAATTCGCCACTGTAGATTTGTCCTATCAAGAGATATATATATGTTTTGACTGTTACATCTCAGGAATATTTGTATTGTAAATTCTTGGGATGTGACATTACATCTCTAACCCTCGACAAAACCTAGTCAAACAAACTCTTTTAAGCCACTCTCCTGAACGACATCACATGTCGTTCTTCATTCTCTTTACTTTTGGCAACTATTATCGACAACTCCAAATAGAGATGTGAGATCAACGAGAAACTGATTGTTTTTTTAACTAAAAGGAAAAACCACCCAAAATCTCTATGGGAACCGCTTCTCTACCATAATCCAACTTCTCAATTTATATGAGACACCATTGCAATGTTTCTATCCATAGGAAACCTGTTCTCTATAAGGATAGACCTTGCGGAATGTTTCTCTCCATAGGAAGCGTCTGCTCTATAGAATTACCTCTCTAACCCTCAACAAATCCCAGTTAAGTAAACCCTTTTAAATCACTTTCCCGACTGACACCACATGTCATTTTTTTTTCTCTTTACTTATGTCAACCATTAACGACAACACCAGATAGAGACGCGAGAATGATGAGTTTTTTTTCTTAACTAACAAGGGAAACCACCTAAAATTTTAATGGGAACTGCATCTCTTCAATAAACTAGCCTCTCAACCAATATGAGTTACCATCGCAATGTTTCTCACCATAGGAGGCTCTCTTCTTTCAAAGGAGAGACCTTGTTTCTCATGAAAGCAGAAGCCTTGTCTCTCTCTCTAGAGGAAGTCGTCTTTCCCACATGGTGACCTAAATAAAGCACATATTGTTTTATCTTTCATCCCATATATATAAGTTAGGAATTCATACTGAAACTTCTTATAAATGTTACATATATTTCAAAACCAAGAGCTATATACTCAAGAGTCCTAATTTTTTTGGAATTTTATTTCATTTAGGAAACTTGTCAATATCAATCTCAGTCCCACATAATATGAGATTTTTTTATTTGAGTGATTTTGGATATCACCAGATCCAACGAGAATCTCCGCGTGTTAGGGCAAGTCAGGAGAAAGAGAAATGACATGCTAGGCTTTATTTAAAAGGGAAAGAGAAAGTTTGTTGTTAGCGTTGTTTTTACTATAGAAGTTCTCGCACTGCCAAACACGAAACTTCTACAATAATAGGAATGTTTTCTTTCGGAATGTTTTCTTTCAGGCAATCAAACACACCCTAATGTGCCATTTATATGTCCAACACATATCTCTAATTGTGTCCTTTTTAGTCTCGAAGCCCCTCCCCCCCCCCCCCTCCTATTTCTCTACGGCAGCGACTTTGTCACTTTAACTCCTATCTCTCTCTATGTGCCCTCTCTCTCATTCTCTCTCCATGACCTTTTTGTAACCGTACTCTCTCTCACTCTCTGAAGCTGTGAAGCGTAATCTCGATAATGTGTTATCATTTCATTACAAAGTATGATATTTGATAACTACATGGTATGATCACAAATAAGTATTCCAGAATTTCTAGTTATCAACGATCCAACTTCTTAGGGCCTAGAACTTCAAGGTTCTAGAGAATCTCAAGCTTCTAAGTATCAAACGGGTCCCTGAATCCTCTACAGTTTGCAACGAAAGCTGCCACGTCTCAATTAAAGTGTTTGGTTTACCTACTTTAGTAGTTAGTCTCCCATTTTTTGAGTTTTATAGAGCTACAAGTTACGCCACGTAATCCTATGGGGCTCTTTTTGCTAATCGTTTGTAGGATATTCAGTCATTCTTCAATTTTAATGAGGTATTGGCTTTAAGATTTTATTTTTTGAAATACGAGTTTTGCCTTTCAATATTGTAAGGTGAAATAACTTGAGATGTTGAAGTACTAAAGTCAAAGATCTAAAATATTCGTTTTAGACCTTCAAGATCCAAAACATCAACTCTAAAGTCTGACATTTTAAAAAAATAAAATAAAATAAAATAAAAAAGAGTACCAACATAATATGCAACATTAAAAGATTTTTAGTTAGCATAAATTAAGGAGATATAAGACTAAATTTTCCTTAAAAAAAATCAAGAAATCTGATTGGTTTGTGCGAATGAAAAACACAAAAATTAAGAATATAAGAACATAGCATATATAGATTAAGCCTATGGTCACTTGTACAAAATGAAAATAACTCAAATAATACCTTTGTGCATAGCACTTTGAAAATAGCCATGCATAGCCCCGTAGGGAATCCGGGGACATCTGGCTTTGGAGGTGTGGTAAGAAATCACCTTGGACAATGTAGTTTTTGCTTTGCAGGTCCATTTGATATAAACATAGCCAATGAAGCAGAATTGATTGCGGTGCTAAAGGTGCTCAAAATTTTAAAAGATAGAGGCTTACATGAAGGATGTGTGATAGAATGCGATTTCCTAAATGTAGTTAAGTGGTGTACTTATATCTCTAGACTTCATTGAAAGTTAATGGAGTTGAGCAAGGATATGACTGTAGCTTTCCAACATACTTAGATTTCCACTGATAAGCACATCAGACACGTCTCGGAAGATGAATTGCATTCCCAAAATTTATTTGATTATATGCTCCTGCAGGAACGCATTGTTCATTTATCCCATTATTAAAATCCATCCAGGCGTGTTCTTAGGATCTGAAATTACGCCAAAACTAACTTCCCTGGAATACTGACCAACCCAAAAGAAAAAAATTATAAGCACTCAAGTGTGAGCTGTTCCGCCTTTCTCGTGAGCATGTGTTATTATTTAATTGTTTATGAGTTCAAAATCCAACCTTTTTATTATTTAGAAATGGACGGTTAGGATACGGCCAGCCCGCATATTGTAGAAATGCGGCCTTGGCAATAGATATATTTTTGAAATATAATTTGATCCTAATTTTTCGAGAATATATAATTTTTTAACATGGAGATTATAAACATGAAAAATAAATTTTGAAAACTAAAAATAATAGTTATATCAAGGAAACATTTGGTCTGTTAGTTATAATTGTTTTTAGATGGATCACCTATTTGCATCCATCTTTAAAATGAATGCTTTATTCCTTTGGACCGCAGATTGTAGAAATGCGATCCAGCCCACATGAAACAATTGTTCTTTAGAAATATTTTGGATCTCAAAATTTTAGATTAAAAAATATACACTAAGGAAAGGAAAAAGTTTATATAACGTTGTAGCCTTAAAATATATAATTACAAATGCACCTCAAAAATCAATTGTTTTAATATTGAAAAACTCTCTAATTGATCATCTTGACATGCAGTATGAATATGAAAAAAACAATTATGGGGGTATTTTGGTCAATTTATATTTTATGAATTATTTTTTTCATATTTTTAATAGGTGTTCCTCACTAAGATGTATAGAAACTCCAAATTTTAGATCATTCTTATTAGTAAAAACAAAATAAAAATTGAAATACTATTGGATAACTGTTACCATACGATGAAATTTGGATGGCGGTGATAAATCACTGTTCATTTTTTCCTATAGGCGTTTTGTAGTGTATTCCATATATATAGTGGAGGCTCTAAACAATCAAATTAGATATACAATAAGAAAGAGTATTTTAGGGTTTGAAATCTATTTTCTTCATATCCGAAATAATCATTAACATATTTTCCAACATTAAAAATAAATATATCGGCGATATGTGAATGCATCCTTGTAAAGCCGCGGCTCCTTTTGTTTCTTATTTTTTTGTTTTCAAAAGAAAACGCGTTGTCTATGAAACGGCAGTGCATGAATCCTTTTTAGGGCAAAAGCTGAGAAATATGACCACCACGGCCCCACGGTATATCTTTTAGGGCAAAAGCTGAGAAATATGACCACTACGGCCCCACGGTATATCGATGAATAGATAGAAAGAAAATTGTTTCATGAGGGTTGGACCACATGACTAAATATGCGGTCCAAAAAAGGTAAAGCTTCCATCTTAAAAATGGATGCAAGTGGGTGTTCCATCTAAAATCAATGAAAACAATGGTCTAAATAATTTCTTACTAGAATTATTATTTCTAGTTTTTAAAATTTACTTCTTTTTTCATATTCATGATCTCCATGTTAGAGATTGCATGTCCTTAAAAATTAAGTCCAAAAATCCTTTTCAGAAATAGATTTATTAATTCGTGGCATTTCTACATATGTAGCTGCATAGAAACCGGGTCCTAGATAGAAATCGAGGAGCCCGCATCATGTGATGGGACATCCTCTCTCTAATAAACTTTACTTTCCTTGACATAAAGTTAAAGAATAAGCTTTTTGTTTGGAAAATTACAAAAATTCCCAAAATCACACTTTATATGCCACTTACTCAAACTAATTTTTCTATCAATTTTTTTCCCAAAACAAACTTTCTATCCAAATAACCCCAAGGGAAAAAATACATTTTTTTAATACGACAATGCGTTTCATGTACACAAAAATCATTTTGAGTAGATTTAACGTTGATTTTTGGACCCCAGTAGCACATTGCCAAAACACACCATCACATTATCGGAATGTACAAGTGCCAGACTTCCCTAAGACCACTACCAAACCGAAACTGAGTATTGCCGGACCGTTTGCATAGTGGCGGTGCCATAGAATCCAGTAACATCTACTATTGCCGAACCGCCCTTTGCAAATGCCATACCGCACTTTACACAGTATTGTAGCCCTACTGCCGGACCACAGTTTAAACGGTGCCGGAGCCCTACTGTCGGACAACACTTTACATAGTGCTAGAGACCTACTACTGAAGCGCAATTAGATAGTACCGGAGCCCCTATTTTGGTGGGATAGAGGATAGAGAGGGGTGGGTAAGGTAAAAGTAAGGGAAGGTAGTTTAGGTATTTTTATATTTATTTTTGGTTGGGGGTATTTCATAGAAAGTGTATTTTGAGGAAAAAAAATGAAAAAAAGAGTTAGGTTGGGGGTAAATTGCATAGAAAATGTAGTCTTTCTTTTTTTTTTTTTTTTTGCATGCAGGCTTGTTTGGTATCCGCAAAAATAAATGCAAGCTTGTTTGCAAGAGAGATAGTATAGTGTTGGTAAGAAAATCGAGGCCCTTGATTTGCATGCTAATGGATTGTGATACACTCATTTTGGTGAAGTCGGCTTTCCCTTTTTTACTTTTTCTCGACCTTTTTATGAAGCGCGTCTTATTTGAATTAGTGGCATTGAATTCCTTTTGGGAAAATGGATTGATAGAGCTGCAGCCATATCAAAGTAAGTAAAGCCTCACATCATAACTCATCCAAAATTACGATTCAAACATTCAAAACCCTTTATATCTATCGTCTGGACTTGATCATTATGGTTGTTAAAAACGTTACGATTTTATCCTCTAAAAATAGGATATATTATAACAAAATATATACTCTATCCATTATGCCCTAAAAATAGCATATATTATAACATTAATGTGGCCTTATTATGAAAGAGGTAAAATGTCTTATAGTTTACAATCCAGGTTTGTATGAGGTTACAATGTTATACTATGGAAGTTAGGTGTACCTCAAAAATCTAGTATAAAAGAGTGTTCCAAAGTGATAAAACATCCCAATTGATTATCTCCACCTGGAAATTTATAAATATAAGGAGAAAAATAATCACAAATCCTACAAATAATACATCTTGTAATAAGTTATATAGACATTATATTTTTAAGATTTACAAATATTTATCGATCACCTTGATCTGCATTTAGAATTTTAAATTTTATAATTAAAGTTGAATATAGATGTTCAAGCCACCATAAGATTTCCAACACGAGGACTATGCAAAATTTACTTGTATAGCATAAGGTGGATAACCTAATAAAAACCTCCACCAAAACTAAATGCATCAATAGGAGCTAAAGTAGTCAAAAGTTTCTGCAATACCCCTCTAGTATGCGATGACATTGCTTAAAATTTATATGTTGGAATTCCTCAAAGATAAATATCACAAGTTCCATGTCTCATCTTGTGAGCATCCCTGCGATAGGAAGGCCGCTAGATGATGATCCCTTGATTACATTACCATCTAATGAGGCCAAATGCCTTTAATAAACCAAGAGCAAAGGCATCCATTCCACTTTTCTGACCTAGAAAATCCACTTGTGGCACCTTATCGATGAGTGGGGACAAAAGAAAAATAAAAGGCTAAAGCCCCTACATATCAATTTGGATTCCGAAAATAATATAAGGGTGGCAATGGGTAGAGTTCGTAGTGGCTTGTCGTCTGATAGGGCCGGTCTAGGTGAAGCCCCTATATATTAATTTGGATCGCGAAAATAATATAGGGATGGCAATGGGTCAAGTTTGTATTGGCTTGTCCTCTGATAGGGCCTGGACTTGGTGAAGCACCTACGTATCAATTTGTACTCCGATAATAATATAGGGGTGGCAATGGATCAAGTTTGTATTTGCTTGTCCTCTGATATGGTGCGGATTAGGTTAGACTTGGGTGAGGCCTAGCTCAGCAACCTAGGGCCTTGGCCAAGCCTATTTGAAGGGCTAATTTGAGGGACCCCCCTTCGTTCAATTCGGCCCCGACTGGATTGGGTTGGGCTATGAACAGCCCTGGAGGGATTATCATGGGTGTGTAGGAGAGATCATGGTACCTTAGCTTAATTGGGACCCTCAAACTCCAACCCTGATACAATGCTTACACATCAAAAGGTAAAATATACAATAAGATCGTTTGCTAGGGAGCAAGAGGATTGTAACACACAGTTGTGAATTTGGGCTTGTTAAAACGGTATAGAGTTGACATACTGTATAGAGCTGGCTTACCGTGTTGCCCGTCGATTGCACCTACTGCTGCATATGACTGTTTGTATAAACAAACCTCCAAAAGCTTTTTCATGAGAAGCCTTTTTTTGCTATAAAAAGGTACTGATGTCAAACAAACCTCCTTTCTAGATTCCCTTCTCGCAGGGGAGAATGCAGTGACCTCTCCAACGATTCTCTTTAATTTGATTCCTTCTCTCGCAAGAAAGAAGAGGAGAAAAAGTAAAAGCAGAGAAAGGAGGTTTATGATTTTTTGGCAAAAAAGGAGAAAGACTTGGACCAAAGGGATCATATTATATTAAAAATATATAGGAGCAAGGTTTTATATTTGAATAATGTCTTGGTATTTTAAAGAGATTAGCAACGGATATTCTTTGAACCTTATTTTTTGTGCGTCTCTCCTACGGTCAGTGATTTTATTTTGACTATATTTATTTTTTCATTATGATTGAAAATTCAAACCCAAATGACTCAAATCTAAACCTCAGAATTACTACTGAGGTCTTGAAAGGAGGGATACATTATCTTTTTTGGTCAAACTCAATCCAATTATTTATAAGTGGAAAAGACAAGTTGGGGTATTTGACCGGCTCTAAGAAACCTCCTGAAAAAAATGGACCATCCTATGTAGACCAGCAAACCAATAATGACTTAGTCAAATCTTGGTTATTAAATTCTATGGATAGAAAAATTGCTACAGGATTTCAGTTTCTTCATATTACTGCTACAATTTGGAATAAAGCCAAGGTTGTTTATGGTAGAATAGATAATACCTCCAAAATATTTCAAATTAAGCAAGAAATAATGAATTTAAAAAAAGGTGAGCAAACAACTGGAGAATTAATTGGTAATGTACATAGTTTATTTGATCAACTTGAATACTATTTGCCTACTATTACCGATCTTGTAACCCTTACTACAAGAAAGGATCAAGAGATGACATTTGCTCTTCTGTCTGTTCTTGGTTATGAATATGAAAGTCTTAGAAGTCAAATTCTTCTCACATCCACCATGTCTGATTTCAACATTGTTTGCAATATTGTGTCAAGAGAAGAAACTCATACAAAAGTTATGACTGAAACTCCGAAAGATAATCTAAACCGATCTGCCTTGAAATCTGAAGCTAATGAGGGTGTTGAAAAATTTCCTGGTTACAAGGTTTTTATTACTCGTGGTAAAGGATGAAATTCAAATCGTCCCTATTGATCTGAATGTAGAAAATGACACTCTAAAGATAATTGTTGGAAACTCCACCCTGAATAGAAAAAACAATTTTTTAGAAAAAAGAATGCTTTCAACATTGCTGAAAATAATATCTAACAATCCCTTGAGAAGCTGGCACAACTTGTTCAAAATTTTAGTAAAACCTCTACTGCTTCAAATTCACAAGATTCCATCAAAGTCCGAGGTAATACATCATTTCTCTCTCAGTCTTTTGATTCTTGGATTATTGACTCAAGTGCCATAGACCACATGGCTGGTACTTTTTGATAAATCTTCTAAAAATGGTCTTGTTACCATTGCCAATGGCTCTACTGTAGCTGTGGAAGGAAGTGGAAAAATATAATTTTTCACTAATTCTTCCAAGTCAGATGTTCTATTTTTACAGAGATTTTCATCAAATATTCTTTCAATCAGTAAAATCACTCATACTCACAATTGTAATATCATCTTTAGCCTGACCAATGTTATTTTTCAGGACCAGGCCACGGGGAGGAAGATTAGTGAGGGATGGTTGGATACAAATTGCAAGGCTTTGTTGACTTCAAAGGAGAAGGTAACTGCTTGTCAAATGTAGCATTGGTGTTTTGGCAACCCATCACACAAAGTTTTTGGTTAATTATTTCCTAGTTTATACTTGGATTCTAAAAACTGTTATAGTTGCCGTTATGCTAAGTAAATCAGATTGTCTTTTAAAACTTATGACAAAAAATCATCATCTATTTTTAGTTTGATTCATTTCGATGTTTGGGGTCCAGCTCCTGTTACCTCATATCGTGGGCATCGATATTTCTTGATCTTTATTGATGATTTTTCTAGACATACTTGGGTTTATTTACTTCATTCTAAGGATCAAGTTTTTCTTACCTTTAAAGAATTTTTTAAGACGATTGAAACTCAGTATGGCGTTAGAATTAAGATTTTATAGTCTGATAATGGAAGTGCATATGTCAACAATTCTTTTTCTTCTTTTATCAAAGATAATGGAATAATTCACAAAACCTCTTGTGTGGGTACCCCTCAACAAAACATAATAACCTAACGCAAGAATAGACACTTACTTGAAGTTGAGAGGATTTTTTTGTTCCAAAACAATGTCCCTAAATGTTTTTGGAGTGATGCGGTTTTAACCGCTTGCTATCTCATAAATAGATGGCCAAATAAATTTTTGCAAGAAAAAACGCCAGTTGAAATGTTGAAGGGAAAGAAAAGTTCTCTATCACACTTGAAGATTTTTGGTTGTACATGTTACGTTCATAATCAAAATTATGATAAATTAAGTCCAAAGGCAAGGAAATGCATGTTTCTTGGATATAGTAGCACTCAAAAGACATATAATTACTATGATAATTTTTCAAAAACTGTTATTATATCTTGTGATGTTATTTTTAAGAAAATGAACTTTACTTTCCTCAACTTCCCATTCATGAGGAAATTAAGGTTCAGGGGGAGAATCATGTGATGCCTTTGATTTCAAGTGAAGACTCTGTGGAGAACAAACTCAATCATATTATTCAAAAGGATGTGGAAGCTAGAAATGATGAAGAAACTTAAGAAACCAATCCCTCACCATCTGATCCCCAAGTGGGAACCAGTCGTCCTCGAAGAAATGTTCAACTCTCAAGTAAGTATCATGATTTTCACATTTTTAATGCTTCCACCAATTACCCAATTCAGAAGTTTGTTAACTATTCCAATGTCTCTGTATCTTTGTTGTATATCTGCCATTTAAGAACATGCTAGCTTCCAAGAGGCTTCTTCATATCCTGTATGGAAAAAGGCTATGGTAAAAGAGCTTTGGGCTCTCGACAAAAATGAAACTTGGGAACTAGTCAAATTACCCAAAGGGAAAAAGGTGGTTGGGGATAAATGGATTTATAGAACTATAGAAAGATACAAGGCACGACTTGTTGCTAAAGGGTTTGCCCAAACCTACGACGAAGATTATAAGGAGACATTTGCTCCTATTGTTAAAATGAATACCGTCAGGGTTTTATTATCAATTGCCGCTAATTATGATTGACTTATGTATCAACTTGACGATAAAAATGCATTCCTGCAAGGGGACCTTGAGGAGGAAGTTTATGTGAAAATTCTTCAAGAACACCCTCATGAAAAATCCAATCTTGTGTGCAAATTAAAAAAAGCTACTTATGGCCTAAACAAATCCCCTAGGACCTAGTACGCAAAGTTAAGCTTTTCCTTGGAAAAATATAATTTAAAAAGATGTAATGCAAACTCATCTATGTTTGTAAAACAAAGGGGAAAATGGAAGTGTTGTGGTTCTTGTTTATGTTGACGATATCATTGTCACTATAGATGATGCCCAAGGTATTACTCATCTTAAGAATTACCTCCACCATGTATTCGACCTAAAGGAATTAGGCAAACTATGGTATTTTTTGGGAGTTCAAGTGGTTTATTCAAAAAAAGTTATTTTTCTCTCCCAAAGGAAATATACTCTTGATCTTTTGAAAGAAACTGACAAATTAAGAGTTAAACCTTGTGAGACTCCCATTGAAATGAATTCTAAGTTAACTATTGAAGACGGTTTACCTCTTAAAGATATTGGAAGGTATCAACGGTTGGTAGGAAAATTAATATATTTAACCATCACAAGACCGGATATAACTTAGGCTGTAAGTATGGATAGCTAATTCATGCATGCTCCTCGTATTTCTCATATGGAAGCTGTCAAAAAGATCATAAGATACCTCTTCTGGTAATGGAATTTGGATGCATAAAAATCGTCAAGTTGATATTCTTGGGCATTGTGATGCTGATTGGGCTGAGAACCCATCAGATAGAAAATCGACTACTGGTTTCTGCACATTTGTTGGTGGAAATATTGTTACTTGGAATAGCAAGAAACAAAATGTTGTGGCTCGTTCTAGTGTTGAAGCAGAATATCAAGCTATGACTTCCACTGCTTGTGAACTTATATGGCCTAAAGCTATCATTCAATAACTTGGTTTTATACATGGTTCTCCAGTCAAAATGTATTGTGACAATGAAGCTGCAATCCACATTGTTTCCAAGCCAGTTTTTCACGAAAGAACTAAACATATCGAAGTTGACTGTCATTTCGTCAGGGAAAAAGTTCAAGCTAAAGTAATTCAAACTCCATACATCAACAGTGAAAATCAACTTACAGATATCTTTACTAAAGCTGTAGGAAAATAGAGGCTTATACAGATTCTTAGCAAGTTGGCTACTTCAAATATTTTTGCACCAACTTGAGGGAGAGTATTAAAACGTTGTACAGTTGGTATACCGTGTAGAGCTGGCATACCGTGTATACAGGTGGTATACTGTATAAAAACAGTTTGCCTGAATATTTCCTTTATTTTTTGGATCTTCTTATCAACTTAGAAATGGTAAGGAGGCTATCAGAGATAAATATAATAAAACCATATTTTTTCTTTCCTCGTGAATGTAGCCTGTATATAGCTGAACCACGTATATCCTCTGAGTTCCTTTCTTCTTTTTTTGTGAATAAATTTAACAGGGCAGATTAGGGGTATCTTTGGCTTAAAATCCCAAAAAAATTTCTTTGATTTTCTTACGTTTTGAGCTCCTTGATTTCACATCTATTGGCTTTAGAATTAATATGACTTTGCTGTTGAAGAGGTAAACCATCTTATAGTTTATAATACCAGATATTAAATGCACCAATTGCAGCTAAAATGGTGATTTTTTAAAAAAGTTAGATTTCCTCTGGTTGTCAATGTTCAGAAACAAGACTCGGACCCACGACCCGGTTGGGTCCCTGGTCCAAGTTGTCCGTATAAACTCGGTCGAGTATGTCAAGTATGTACAAGTTATAATGATAAAATATAAAAACTGGCCTTTGGCTGGTTCCCTCTCGGACTCAACAGGCCTGTTGAGTTTGAGTAATTCATGCCAGTTCCACAGGGCGGGGACAGTCCAAAATACTACATGCACTTAGGATTTACTTTAAAATGGTTAAAGTATCCTTTTTATAAACTAAAAATGCTGTGAAACATGTTGACATGCAACCACGCCCTAAAGGAAATGCTTATCACTTGAGCAAAGTTTTCAAACACTTAATAAAGGTAAGGGTGGCTATGCACCCGGAACTGACCCGATACTCAACGGGTAAACCCGACCTAAGTCGGGTTAGGGGTATAAAAATTGTACCAAATGCGTCGGGTCTAGGTCCAAATCTTGGACCCAAATAATATTCGGATTTGGGTGGTCTGAGTTGGGGTCTCACATCATATTTCCGTGTCCCACTACAATAGGTTTGCTACCCGCTTAGAAGTTTGTACCCATCAAAATACATTATAAAGATTAGACCAAAGTGAACTGGCGAGGGATTTACTCCAGTGAAAAGTAATAAGATTGATGATCGATCAAAACGGATTTTAAAAAACTAAAAAAAAATGAACCCGGACCTGACCCAAGTCCGGGTATGGGTCCAAGAATTTGACCCAGCAGGTCAGGTCGGGGTCCAAAAGTTGGACCTGAACACTATTCGGGCCCGGCCTTGGGTCCGTGTCTATGTGGACTCGACACGAATAGTGTTATTATATAAATAATATTTAATATATAATATTAAATTAATATTTAAATAAATATATTATATATTTTTAGTCATAATATTTAAATAATATGCATATATATTTAAAATAACATTTAAATATTTTCATTTTATTTTTAGATCGGGTCTTTTTCGGGTCCAATCGTGTCCAAGTCGAAGTCTGGAAACATCGGGTCCAGTCGGGTCTGGGTCCCATATTGTCTTTTCGAGTGTCCAGCTCGCCACCCCTACTTTTGTGAGGTGGCAGAGTGGGTGTGCTCCTTGAACAGTCCGACGAAAAACTAGCTCCCAAGTAAAAATAAAAATTAAAACTAACATCCCTCCATTAACAAATAACTTCATTCCCTTGACAATACTTATTGGGCCACTCAAATGGGCCTCAATATTTATGGTAGAACTAAAACAAGTTTACGAAGCTATATCATATGCTTATACAATACTAATTAGGAGGTGCAATTTGGTTTAAGTGGTAGGCTTTAAAAGAAAAAAACAAAAACCCAAAAAAAAAAAAGTGAAAAAAGATATAATAATTATATATGGCATTAGCAGCATCAAGAGCTTTTCATTTGTAAAACTCATAAATTAAGTTGGGTATGCAGGGAAATAATGCCGCATGTTTTCGGTCAAGGAAAACCTCAAAGGAAAGATGAAATTCGTTATGTTAGCAAAGACAAAAGGTGTCGATAGAAAATGATATATATTAAAAGTTATGTCATCTTTGAAATTATCCGCATTTAGAGTCCATGAAAATTCATGATCCTCTCTGTACACTTTCGGATAGGTTATCCATTGTGTGCAGCCCAGTGTTCGCAAAATGGGCCGGTTAGAACTGGAACCGGCAGGTTAGATCGCGGGGTGATGAGTCCGATTAGGGCCTGTTTTACGGCACATCTCATAAGACGGTACTATCCAAAAAAAAATTGGCACCAAAACCGGTCGGTTCGAGGTCGAACCGGCGGTATTTATTCTAAACCGGCTGGTTTTTCCTAACCGATCCGGTTTATCATTTTAACGCTTAATATAATGTCGTTTTCAACGCATCAAATAATGGCCGTTATTTGACACTGGCATGTTATTTTTCACATAACAAGATTTTGCAGCTTTTGTTTATTCCATTTTTTGGTTTTTTTTGTTTTCTTGGTCAACTATTGATGTTATACACCTGAAAGTTTCTATAAAACATCGATTATTGAATCAAAAGTCGAAATACAAAGAGTTCTTGGCGGATTGCAATGAAATGGAGATTTTTGAAAATTAGAAATTTTCGCCATTCTATCAAATGCAGCTTCAATACTTCATAGATTTTCATAAAAATGGAGGGCTTTGATTTATTGTTGATGGATTCAACGTTTACATATTTCCATTTTTCCAAAACGGTGAAGATTTGAGGTTTTTTTGGGCCCGAAGTACTGCTGCTCGAAGAACTGTTTTTTATCCAAACAAATTGATTTCTGATCGATCAATTGATCAATTTTTATCGAATTCATCACTGAAGTTTGATCATAAAGGCCTCATCTATCAAATAAACTACTCATTTTGATTTACTATTGATTAAATGTTTTTATATCGATTTTTCTTTTGTTGCGTTTTTTTCCTGAAATTTTCGTGAAGTGAAAAATCCGAAATTTTTTGAATAACGATCTCAATAGTAAATGAATCTTCATGAAATTTAAGGCATTTGAATCTTAAATGAAGTATCTATCACATCCCCATATCAATTTCTTCAAAAAATAAAAGATTTGGGGTTGATTTTGACTCTAAAGTTTAGGTGTTCTTTGGCTCAATTTTAGGGTTTGTTTTTTAAAAAATTGTTTTTAATAAAATTACGTTTTGTTTTTATAAAAATATGTTATTTGTAATGAATATGAGAAAAAAAAAAATATATTCTTCTTCTTTTTTTTAATTTTATATATTTTTGGTGAGCTTGTTGGATTGTTTTTTATGTCATATTTTTTTTTAACAAAATATGTTTTTTTGTGATGAATATAAGAAAAAAAATATTTCTTTCTTTTTAATGTTATATATTTTTGGTGACCTTGTTGGATTGTTTTTAATGTTATGTATTTTTTTATAAAAATATTTTTTTGTGGTGAATATGAGAAAATTTTTTTATTTCTTTTTAAGGTTATTTTTGGTGTATTAATAGTTCTCAACTTCTTGTTTAGTTTTGATATTTTCTTCTATTTTTTTTTTATTTGTTACAAGCTATTTGTTGCAACTTCATACTCCTTAAATCTGTTTATTAGCCTCTATGAAGAAAATATGTATAAACTAAAAAGTGTTTTACTTATATCTCATGTTTCCACATGCTGAAATGGATAAAAAATTAACCTGCTTTTTTAAAATATATATATGCTTCTTAATTCTAAATTTTAAAGTTGTTGTCTTACATTTTTTTTTTTTCTTCATGCCAACTCAAAAGGTTACTGACTAATTGAGGTTTGGCCATTTCAAAATCGATTTGGCCATTTGAAAATCAACTTGACCATATTTTTTTAAAATATTTGATTTGGCCATTTGAAGCAACACTTCACACCTTGACCCACACTCTGCATTTGATAACCAAGTTACTGAATAAATGAGGTGCTCTCTCTTACTACCTTGACTCACAACCTTTCGAAAAACTGGAAACATCATGCTACAAAAAGATACGCTTTCAAACCCAATTCTAAACCGTATTAAAGGGTCTTCAACATTAAAACAATATAGATGGGGCTTTTTCAACATTAAAACATTATAGATGGGGCTTTTCAACATTAAAACAACCTTTTTCAACATCAACATTAAAACAATATAGAAGCATATATTGTTGCATCATCCATTGTAGTTGGACTTTGTAACTTCATCAATTGAATTTATGTGAAATTATAAATAGTCTTGCATATCTCCATAATATTCAAATATTAAATTATATAAAAAGTTGTTTCAATTTGTTTTTTATAAGATATATACTTAATCTAAGTTTTTCTATTTTTTCATATTTTTTGGGAGGTTTTGATCTTTTTTTTTTAAAAAAAAATCTACTTGACTGCTTAGTCCGGTTAACCGCTCCGGTTAGTATGGTTCCGGTTTGAACTGCTCCCAGCCTCATCATCGATTAACCACTCCGGTTCGATTTTACAAACACTAGTATCAAGTACCATTTGTGCTTATTCCTCTGTTCCACTGTTCAATCCTTGCCTCTTACCTCCAGTTTTACTATTTATATTGTAGAAAGCATGATAGGATTTCCCGATGTTAATGGAAATCCAGAAAACCATATACTTTACAATGTTTTGATCAAAAAAAGGATGGAATATATTTGAACCCGTGAATATGAAATGGCTTGGAAACAAGATCTATGGGTTTGGTATAATCTGCTACTAAGATTAAATAGATGTGTTGAGATCAATGTTTGCAAAATCGAACCGAAATGGTTAACTAGTTATGAGCTCATAAGCGATTTAACCGGTTTAATTGGTCAATCGGCCGATTCAACCACTCTAACCGGGCAAGTCACGAACGATCAAAAAAGTGTTGCAAAAAAAGAAAAAGATATATAAAAAAAATACTAAAATATAAAAAGCATATAAAAAATATCATTAAAACAAAACACACTCAAATGAAGTTGAAAGTTAATGAAAAAAATGGATTTCAATGAATCGATTTCTGCCTAGGGTTATTTTCAAAATTTTCTAAAAAGGATGGGAAAATATAAAAGTGAATATCAATTACCAATTTTTTTTTTAATCTTTACCATAATGTAAAATATTAAAATAGTGTTAAAAAATCAACTTGACCAACTCTTTTTTTTTAAAGAAAATAAAGAAAAAATTAAGTTATATACAATATAGGCCTTTTTTTTAAAATACATAGTAAATGCCGCCATATTGATTAGTGGGTCTAATAAGCAATTAAATAGTAAATGCTAACCAATGCAATGTAATTAACCAATACCAATACGCCATCCCGAAGCATTTGTTACAAATGTGAAGTAATAGTAAATTTAAACTTTCAAACACCGGTTGATCACCACTACCGCTCAAAACCGGAATTGGCCAATGGTCGGATCCGATCTAACCAGGCGGTTGACGGTTAGATCGGCCGGTTTTTCGTACACTGTTTGATAGAAGGCTTTCTCAAGTATGTTCAATTAATGTACTTGCTTTACCATGTTGTGCGTGTGTGTGCTCTTTTTTTATTATTATTTTTTTATTTTTATTTTTTGGGGGGGGATTGGTTATTTGGGGACGTGATACAAAGGTTTCACAAGTATGTACAACTTATATTTTACATTGTTATGTTCTTACAACTTATATTTTACATTGTTATGTTCAACAAAATCTTGAACCCTTAGCAAGGCAAAGTCGGAAGTATGCCCATTCATTTTAGTGATACCATCTACAATATCATTTCGCTTCCACCCTGTGGAAAGTCTCTATTTAATGCAAGTTCATTTGCATGAAATTGCTACAAAGCAAGGGAAAAGAAAATTTTCTGGATAACATTACATTTAGCTGGGGCCTTCTAATACCTTATATATGGGTACACATCATGTTTAGGAATGCTGAAAATACACGTCAAGAAATCTATTGCAAATGATGAAGATACCGTCTATTACAAGAATAAATGCACTTATACGCTTGCATAGCATGAAAATCTTCCAACAATCTCCATGCATGGCTACCTGCACAATTAAGCTAATGATGCAGGAAAGTGCATTTCCAAGGTTGCCAATCTCTTCACAATTGCCCAACTAATCTGGAAACAACAATGAGCTGTTCCCACATAATTACTTTGTGGTAAAAGAGCATATTCATGTCTGCATCTGTGCATACCTGTTTAGTTATTTTGGTAACTGGAGATAGAAGCATATAGTGGAAGATTATCCATTAACGTAAGAAATATCCTTATTTGAAACATATACATTCTTTTCCTACATCTAATGATAATTCCTTTCGTCCCATTTCTTTTGATCCCCTTGATCATTGCTGCTGACTCCATTTAAAGTTGAGCAACCCTTGTGATGAGACCCATGTGATTTAATATTAATCCAAGTTGGCAGCACCCATTAACATGCATTTTAATCTTTCATATGAGTTATATACACACACACAACACATACAGAGACTCATGAAAAATTTTTGCGAAGGTTTATTTGGAAATGCCCCTGGCGGATTCCTGCACTACCGTGTATCCAAAATTCGCACAGGATATTTTAGGATTTTTATAATATGCATATGTTCAATTAACCCTTGTAAATGCCTTTGACATATGGAAAATAAAGGTCGAGGGGTTTTCTTTATGGATGTCATGTTTTTTTCACACAATCTTTCTAGAGAAAGCAATGTACAGAGCTAGAGCAAACCGTAGATGGTTTTGAGGATCAGCTTAACAAAAAAGACTAAAAATTTATGGAAATAAAGTAAAAAAGGCATTGGAAACAAACTACTATAAGAAACCAAGGAAAACATGCTTGGAATTCAAGGAAAACAAAATGCAAGGCATACATAGAGCTCCAGAAAACGTAAGGAAATGTTGACGGTTATAACATCAAGATATAAAGTTTCCTATATTGAGAGTTTCTTATTTTGTGGGAATACAGTTGTAATGAGATTTGTTTTCTAAAAAACAATAATTGTAACTCTATAAATTCTCTGGTAAACCAAAGTAATCCTTTTGAATGAGATACTGATTTACCCTCCGTGGATGTAGGCACTATTGCCAAACCATGTATGTATATGTCTTGTTGATCTTTTTCTCTCTTGTCATTATTTCCTTTATTGCAAATTCTACATGATATCATGATAATACAAACCCATAAACAATTTGCAAGACTTGCTTTGTTTGCAAGCTGTCCCTATTTTAGTTTGCTTTCTCATCGTCAATAATTTGATTGCATCGGCTCTTCCCGTTTTCCCTCTAAATACATCATGAGAAAAGTCGAGGACCCACAAAGTAGCCATTGCTTTGCGAGAGCAAGCTTTTGACTGAATCTCTCTATTGATCTTGGGACTCAACCAAGAATATCCGATTGCAACTTCTACTGTTTTTGGTATTTCGTTGGTTCATATTGATGCATTGTCCATCCCTTAATTTTTTTTGCTAGTAATCTGGTCATTCTTCTGGTTCCCTTTATCTCGTTATACATGGCTGATTCAGAAAATAACTCTAGCATGAAACTTTGTTATTTTGAATGGACTTAATTATCTTCCTTGGTCGAATGATGTTTCACGTTCATTCTTTGGAGAAGCTAAACATGGACACATAACTATGAAGAAAATCATGAATCTTGATTCTAAAACCTCTGAAGAAAGTGTTTAGAAATCTTTTGTGGTTGCTAATAATGAGGAATATGAAATAAAAAAGCCTCAAAATAATGCTGGAGGTACAGGCCCTAACAATTATTGCGATGGCGAACGGGGTCGTAGTAATAGAGCGAGTCCTAGATGTGATCACTGCAATAATATGAGACAAGTGAATGATAAGTGTTGGGTATTTTACCCTTACTTAAGGTCCATTAATTATAGGACAACCGACAGACCTACCACTCAAACCGCAACCACTCAAACTCAAACCCATAAGTACAATTGTGATCATTATCAGTAACCAAGTAACAACACTGGTTCTTTCTCTATACAGGATCCTTCTTCATTCTCGGACATAGGTAACCCTTATGCTTCCATGTCTTCATTATCTAAGGATACTTCTTGGGTAATTGACTCAGGAGCCACAGATCATATAACTGGTAACTTACAGTGTCTATCCGACCTAAAAAATAATGAAAATACGAACCTTGTGTTTATTGCTAATGGTTTCTTGATTCTTGTCCATGGTGTTGGTAAGACCAAGTTATTCTCCAAGTTTGATAACTCTAAAGTTATTTTTATGTCATCGTTTCCTCTAACTTGACGTCTGTTAGTAGAATTACTCAGAGCATGAATTGTAATAGAATTACTTAGAGCATGAATTGTAATGTTATTTTTTCTACCAACTCTGTGACTTTCCAAGATCGGGCCATGGGAAGGAAGATTGGTGAAGGAAGACTGTCTCATGGGTTATATTTATTTAGTCAAGAGAATAAAGCTTTAGTTGTCAGTCAACATAATTTTGATATTAATAAATTGTTGGATTGGAGATTTGGACACCCTTTAAATAAAGGTTTTAAAATCTTAATGCAGTATCTATCTTTAAATTCTCATTCTTGTGAAGCTTGTAAATTCTTAAAACAAACAAGACTTCATTTTCAATCTTCTATGCATGTTTCAAAGGAACCTTTTTATTTGATACATTCTGATGTGTGGGGACCAACCCCAGTTGATTCTTATGTCATCTTTAAATATTTTGTTATTTTCATTGATGATTGGGCTCGTGCTACTTGGGTATATTTATTGAAATTAAAAACAAAATTGTTTCTTGTGTTATGTAATCTTGGTATTATATACCAAACATTATGTGTGGAACACCTCAACAAAATGGAGTTGTTGAAAAAAAATAAATAGACACCTTTTGGAAGCTACAAGGTCTTTGATGTTTCGAATGCATGTTCTAAAAATTTATTGGCTTGAAGCTATCTTAACTGCTTGCTACTTGAGTAATAAACTCCCGAGTAAAATCTTAAAGATAAATCTCTCCTTGCAGTTTTGAAAATAAAAATAATAATTTGTCCCATTTGTGTTTATTCCAAGAGATGTATCTTTCTTGGATACTCTTCTACTCAAAATGGATACAAATGCTATGATCTCACAATCAGAAAAATGTATATTTTTCGAGATGTTCAACTTGTTGAAACAAAGTCCTATTTTTATGATACATTGGAGAGTGGTTTGGAAAATAGGACTTAGGGGGAGTGTTCAATATGTCATTTTTTCTTGCTTAATATTGGTACTAGTGATGTATCCAACACACTCAGAACAAGTCACGATGATTAAGCCGAAGATGAAGATACCTCTGAAACTCACTAAACTGGTTTAGAAGAAGAAGATTCCGTCGTGGTTGTGGCCCTACCTAATCCCCCCTTGGGCAGGTCTTCTCATATCACTCAATCTTCCTCTAGACTTCAAGATTTTTATACTTACCATGCAGATTCCTATCCTGATCAAAATCATATTTCCTGTTAAATTATGAGTCTTCCTCTTCACCATTCTAAAGGAAAAGAAAAAAGTCTTGCATGCAAATTAAAGAAGGCCTTGTATGGAATTAAACAATCACCTCGTACATGATATGCCAAACTCAGCCCAGCTTTGATGAGTGTTGGGTTTATTAGAAGTTCAACTAATTCTTCGATGTTCATGAAAATGGGAACTTTAGGTACAACAGTTGTACTCATTTATGTTGATGATATTATCGTTACAACTAATGATAAAGAAAGCATCATGCAACTTAAAAATTATCTTCACAAGAAATTTGACATCAAGGACCTTGGTCAATTAAAGTATTTTCTTGGCAGTCAAGTCGCACATTAAAAAAAATGACTCTCCATTTTTCAAAAAAAATATGTCTTAGACTTGTTGAAAGAAATTGGAAAACTAGAAGTTAAACCCATTGGCACATTTCTTTCCTAGTTTCTTTCAACAAATTTAAGGCACATTTCCTCTGAGAAATGTAGAGTCGTTTTTTTAAATGTGTCACTTTAGTGGCAAGAAAATACTTTAGTTGACTTAGATCCTTGATGACAAATTTCTTATGAAGATAATTTTTAAAATTCATCATTCTTTCTTTATCATCAGCTGTAATGATAATATCAACTTGAATGAGTACAACTGGTTATCTGAAGTACCCTTTTTTTACAAACATCAAAGAATCAATTGAACTTCTTAGAAACCCAAAACTTAGCAAAGCTAAATTGAGTTTGGCATACCATGTACAAGGTGATTGTTTAAGTCTATACAAGATCTTCTCCAATTTGCATATAAGACCTTTCTCTTTTTCTTTGAGTTGCTAGGAGGAAGACTCATATACACTACTTCTTCAAGACCTCATAGCTTCCAAATGATGTCTATTTTTTCTTTAAGCAACGCCGTTCTATTGAGGTGTCCCAATACATGATGTTTAATGGATAATACCTAGGTTACATAAATGCTCAGAAAAACCTTGTTCACATACTTTGTGCCATTATCAGTTAGCGAAATTTTAATCTTGGTATTATATTGATTGGAAATCAGAATGGAAAATTCTTTGAATTTAAGAAAAACTTATGCTTTTAATTTAAATAAATATACCCAAGTAGTGTGATATCAATCATCGATAAAAGCAACAAAATATTTTAAACCAGCGTAAGAATCGACTAGACTTGGTCTCCACATATCAGAATGTATCTAATAAAAGGGTTCCTTTGAAACATGCATAGAAGACTGAAAGGGAAGTCTTGTTTGTTTTAAGAATTAACAGATTTCAAAAGAATGAGAGTTTAAAGATAAAGAAGGAATTAAAATTTTAAAAACCATATTGGAAGGGTGTCTAAATCTTCAAGGCAATAATTTGTTGAAAGAAAAATTATCTCAACTGGCAATCAAAGCCTTATTCTCCTGTTTAAATAGACATTGCCTAAGAGACAGTCTTCTATTACTAATCTTCCCTGTGATCTGATCTTGAAAAGTCACAGAATGGAGAGTAAGTTATTTGCATTTCATGCTTTGAGTAATTCTAGTAACAGGCGTCAAGTTAGAAGGGAATGATGGAATAAATAGAACTTCAGAGTTATGAGACTTAGTGGAAAAATTGGTCTTACCAATACCATGAATAACAATCAAAGAACCATGGTCAATAAACACAAGGTTCATATTACCAATTTTTTTGAAATTGGATATGCAATTAAGCTACTAGTCATATGATCCGTGACCCCGAGTCTATTATCCAAGAAAAAGTGCCACAAGAAGACATAAAAGTACAAGGAGTACCTATGTTTTGTGAGGAAGGGGGATTCTGTGTAGAAGAACAACCACTTATGTTACTTAGTTGCTGACAATAATTGCATTTGCAGTGATGGGTCTGAGTAGTTGTGGCTTGAGCAGTAGATATGTTGGATGTCCTATTATCGGTGGGCTTTTCTATTATCTCGACCTCTACCACCACTGCGATAATTGTAAGAGCTTTTGCCTTCACCACTATTTTGAGGTTTTTTGTTTCATAATTTTTTATTATTAGCAACATGGTAGATTTCTCAACAGTTCATTCAGAAGTTCTGAAATCAAGATTCATGATTTTCTTCCGAGCTTCCTCGTATTAAATAGTAGCAAAAACAATGCTAAATGACGAAAATTCCTAGGTCATTAAAATTTGACTCCATATGGATTCATATTCATTCTTTAATCCCACATATATTCAGTGATTGCCAATATATTCAGTGATTGTTTTATCCCCTTGTTTTGTTTGAAAAATTTCCTATTTTAAATGGAAAATTTGAGCGACATAGTTTTGTTGGCCATACATTTTCTCAATGGAGATCTATAAATCTTGGGTATTCTCAGCAAAAGTAAAAATTTCTGAAAGATTAGGTTCCATGGAATTCAAATGAGTGATCATCCTTGCTTAAAGCCTTTTTCCTCCCATTAATGTGCCCAAGTTTAGATCTCCCAGAGTGAGAACGAGAAACAACTTTTGATCAAGCAAGATTCATTCGAAAGAACAGTAGTAAGTTTCATACTGGAGCTAGGTTCTGAACTTGCCATTAAGAAAACTTAAGAGGAACCAGAAAACTAACCCAATCGGTAGTAAACAACGGCGATTAAATAATAGAAGATGTCTCAATTAGAACCAACAGAAAACCCCAATGAGCATTGTTGTTTCTCTCTCTAGAAATCACCAATCTGCATCCAACAGCCTGTGGGTGCTAAGATGCGTGCAAGATCTGTTAGAGAGAGAGTGTGGATCCATCATAAGTTTTGAAAGAAAAAATCCTCTCAAAGCTCCCCTTTCATTAGCTAACTCTCTTGCTCGTTGGTTTCTTTTGACAAGGCTACTTTTCTCATTAAACCGTCATCAATGTTAAAAGGGGCAGAGGAAAAGTTATGGTGCGCAGTTGATACCCAAATACTAGCTAAAGTGTTACAAAAGGAGATGAACGACCATGCCCAATGTCACTTGAATGCAGCTGCTGTCCAAACAATGAACGATCCAAGTCATGGATCGTAAGAAGAACACCGTGAGGAACCTGTTGCCTGTTAGCAATAGAACACTGGAGATCAATCGTCTTATTCTGATACTATGTGAAAATTACAATAAAAGAAATAGATAATAGAGAGAGAACCCGCGGTGGAGAGAGAGAGAGGGAGAGAGAAAGAGATCAACATGGCATATACATGGTCCGATAATGGTGTCTACGTCTATAGAGGGTAAAACAGTCTCACATTCATACGGATTACTCTAGTTTACCAGAGATTTATAAAGTTACATTTTTTGAAACAAATCTCATTAAAAGTATAATCCCATAAAATAAGAAACTCAATATCTTATAATCCCACAAGATAGGAAACCCAATATCTGTTGGAATTATGTCCTTTCAAGGACTTAAAATTTTATATTTTCAACAACTTTTAACTTCAATGGAAGTAAAAGAGCGACATGACTCTAAGATCTTGGCGCACTAGGATCAAGAGTCATGAAACCCCGAGTGAGTCATGAGGAGGATTTATATACGTGGAGGTACCGAGACGGTTGAGGGTTACCTCTTGTCAAGGTAGTCAGTTATTATGTTTGTGCCTCGTGACTAAGTAATGGGCCAAGGCAATACGATTTATATGTTTACGTGATTATGTAATATGAGCTCGATGATAAAATACCCCTGTACGGGAAAGATAGGTCCAATAGGGGGCATTGGCCTAAATCCGTGACTCTTAGAACTATCTCGTAGCATGTGTATATACAATCGCAATGCATGGGAAGCCTCTCTTCTAAGGATCCACTGCTAAGGGGTATTCACATGTTCCAAGAGAGAAACCCCTGAACCATGTGTGTGCATGTCCTTAGGGGGTGCACCAGAAATCCACTGATACTTGGGCATTCAGAGTAACTCATTGGTCTAACTTTGATAGACTAAGATCATGAACCGCTAATTATACAATTTGGGTCATGTGGGAAGGTGGCTTTGGATTCCGAGTCTAGCCGAGTGGTGTGCTTTGATTCATAATTCAACTCCAAGGATCTTAATTTCCCTTGTAATTGTTTTTAAACAATGACAATATGTATTTTTTTGATGGAAAATAATTAAAATGATTTTTTAGAATTTTGCTGGTTTTTTCTTTGCAAGAAAATGCAGTTTTTATAATTGTTTACAATAAATGACAAATAACTACAGTCCACCGAGACCCACATGGGACACCCAAATGGCCAATGGTTGTCCATGTAGAGGCCTAGGGGGTCCCACATCATCCCATGTGGAGGATGATGTGGAGTTGACTTCAACCCCCTAGGGGATCCCTCTGTCCTTCTGCATTTGGATTGATTAACTGAAGGGCATTGAATTTTGGAATTTTATGAAATATTTTGATTTTGGAAAAGTCATTTTTGTGCACATGTGCGAAGGTTTCTAGAAAGGGTATAGGGTTTGTAATTACAAGCCCAACCCTAAAGGGCTATAGTAAATGTGCAATTAACCACCTCACTTGTGTAGCAAGATTTCATTAGCCCGACGCTCTTATAAAATGAAGGGAACTTTTGAAATTTTCTTTTTGCTAGAATTTTGTCAAATTGCTACAAGGTTATACCTTCCATCTTGGTTTTTGGTTCAGTTAAATATAAAAGAGCATGGCTATTATGATTATAAGAGAAATTGGAGTGAATTAAAGGAAGATAAAGGTTTTTAAATCCATACCACACATCTTGATGACATGATGGTGGATGGTGGGCTAGGATTAAGTCTCTCTTTGTAGCCACTAGATGATGACATGAAGGGTCAATCTAGAAGTATCTCTACACTTTAGAAGCCTATAAATACCCTCTTGAGTCTTCATTTTCAAAAGAGTTCACATCCGCTCTTTCTCTAAATAGCACGCCACTCTCTCTCTTCACTCATAGTGGCACACTCAAGTCACTTCTCCTCTTCCTTTCTCTGTCTAGAAAATTGACTTCATGCTAAGCTGAGAGAAAACTCCATTGAAGCTCCCTCACTACTCCATTTACGGTGATTCAAAGCTCAAATTCAAGCTATCGATGATCTAATCTTGAAGGCTTCAACAATTGAGTAAGATCTCTTCCATTTTTTTTTATTCTTATTGATTCTTGTTGCTGTAAATTCTCAAGTATAGCAAGTTATCTTCATCATTTGATGATTAGATCATTGATCTTTCGAATCTACTTTGATCCCTCTTGATCCATATAATTGAAGGCATCATCCATGCATAATTTGATCTAGTTTCCAAGAGCTTTTCCCTTTGATTTTTTGAGTATTTTTTACTAATATTTCCAAGAGGTTTTCAAGACCGCATCAATCAATTAGATCATAGTTTTGATTCCTTGAATTGTTGATTTTATGAGAGGAGATTATGCTGAATTTGTGTGGCTCAATTTGTGAACTCAATTGAACCAGTTTTGTATTTTAAGAGCACCGTTTTGTCCAATGATTTTTTCAGTTATTTTGATCTATAGATTTTTGCAAATCCTTCCATATTTTAAGTGAATATCAGTTGATGCTTGACTGCTTACTCTTGAGATGATGAATTTCGCCAGATTTTTAGTTATGCCATCACATGTCACCCAATGGCACATAGCTACGACCCAAGGTCGTAAACAGGGCACTGAGAGCTCCGATTGGCTTTCCGTGGTCATGATGCATTTCACACTTGAGAATATGTATGTTTTTATGTTAGAGATCATGTCATGTTGAGTTTTATGGAATTTATTGATGTATAATTTTGTTTTGTAATTTTGAGTGGTGCAGAATTTTCAAAAGCGCCCTATATATGTGTAGTTTGATGATCTATTTGAGTAGTTTGTTTTGTTCATGGACAAGGGACCCTAATTGAATTGTATCCTCTAATTTGAGTTTATTTTGAAGTCAATCATCCACTGTAGTCACAGTAACCTTGCTGTATATTCATTTTGCAAGTTGAATCCCAAGTTTGTTTTATAAATTTCAAGGTGCATTGTCTTGTTTTTGTCTCTATTGTACTCCACGTTCAAGTGATTTGATTTCTATACACTCCCAATACCATAACCGTCAACAGTCTCCAAAGAAACATAATCGATTTGACTAACTATAGTTGGTCATGAATTATCTAGTAGAGAACAAATATAATTATGCTCATCAGAAACAAAACAACTGGCCATCCTCCAGAGTATAATAGCCTAGCCTACTCTGATCCATTGGGCCAACTCGCCGTGCTACAACTACAAACATAACGACCTGTTTAGTAGACCACATAACAGAGCATTGATGGCAAATTTAACATCCTTCTCTACGCAGATGATTCAAATAACTGGCTTCCACATAGAGACGTTCTTCCCATTTAGAAATTTTGGTCTGAAAATTCTTAGATGGTGCAAGAATCTAGTTTTATCTCTAATTACAAAACTTTAAAATAAAAAAACGGTTCAAATCAAGCATATCAACAAACACACATGATAATCTTGAAAATGGATGGTTCGCATTATTTTTAGGACTTAAAATTTCTTTTTTTCTTCATATCGATGAAGATGATCAATTTAAGATGCATTTTTAATATCCTAGCAACCTTTTGAAGGATTTTATAGGGTTACCTTTATTCTACATTTTAAAGTGTCAACCTCATATAAGCTTTTCCCTTCACGTATATATAAGAAGAAAGTGTTTGCATGTGAAATTGACCATATGTACTTCCATTCCCCAAAATTTACTAAAAATATTAGTCCATGAAAGTTCTATAGTGAGATTCCTAAAAAATTTTCCATGAAGCTTCTTATACATGAAGTTAGTTATGATCCAAGAACTACATGATAATAATTTTGGTAAACAAACACAAAAAAATGTAATAAAATATGAAAAAATATACAATATAACCTATATTTGGTACACAGAGACAACAATTAATCTTGACCACTGAATGTGAAATTGGGTGGCTACATTTGTTCTTTTGACTAGGCTCAAGTTCAAAAGAAATTTCTTCGAACTATGTGACACACCTAAGCTATCAGATATCACATCTGATGACTATAGGTGATTGCAACATCCTTGTATCATAGGTAAATGGTCTTATAATATACAATCAAATAAAATAGATACCGTTATTTTGAAATACATTGCTCAAAAATCTTCACAAAGAAATAGCACAAAATATTTGATGCTAGGGAAAAAAAGTTTTCTAAAGATAGCTTTATTTTACATCAAACATTTATCATAATAGTAGAACACAACTCAATGCAGATTTGTACAGATCTAATATGATACAAGTTTGATGTCATAAAACATAAATTACTAATTTAATAAACAGGAATTGATATTCCCATTAATTTCTTTTTTACTCTTTTCTAGATTTTTATTTGCAACCAAAAAAATATAAGTTTTAACTCTAGGGAAACTATATTTCATCTTGCTTAGTTTGTATCATATTATGTTTTCAAGAGTAGGGCACAAAATCCTCAAAGTAAAACTATAGTGGATAGTGGCTTTTCAAAATTTGACTTCATCATTTTTTACTTTCTCTTGAACTAATAGAAACCAAATTCTATCCCAAGGATTCATCAACTAAAGAACTTCCATTGCAGCTATAAATTAATTATACAAACAACCAAAGAATGACTGTAAAGCAAATTCACAAGGATAAAAAAAGGTTACATATCTAAGATTTGATCGAGATAATTTCTTATCTAAGAGATTTAAATCATAGCTCTCTTGGTAAATAAAATATAAGGGAGCTTTGAAAATGTTTTGCACCTTATGTGACGAAAATTCTTCATTTCTTTAGCAAATGTAGAGCTTAGTTGGCCTTCATCCCTATGCTGCAAAATTATATAACAAATAATTAAAAAGTATAAACTATACATAATCAAAAGTGAAGCGTTCAATTCAAAGCTAACATAAACAAAAAAGAAACGTTCGATTCAAAGCTAACATAAACAAAAAAGAAAAAAAAAAAGAACTGAGAGATCAAGCATGTTATTTGGTGGAATGCCAGTTTCAATATGCCATCGTAAAATATTAAAACATATATCTAATGGATTACTAGACAAATAGAAACATCACTAACTACTGGATGAAGCATAAATTTTTTACTGACGAGATAAATGATTATTTTAAATTTAGAAGGGATATCTCAATAAAAGCTAATGATAATCCTCATTCTTACTTCAATAAAGAATAATCATGTCATAGACTTGAAGGAATCTTACTGATTTACATAGTACCCCAACAATAGTTTATTGTTTTCACAAAAATAGGAAATAATAAATTCATGGGAACTAGAAATGATGAACTCCAAAGTTGTGGATGCTTAATTGATTAACTTAAGTTCGTCCATCTCAGGATAAAGTTTACAAGACCAAAATCCACAAAATATTCCATTAATAATAATAAGTCGTTTCATGTTAAAATATTTTTTTTCCAGAATATTGTGCTGTGTAATGAATATCATAATTAGATTTACGCTTATGAATTGATCTCGTTTCCACCATAAAATTCTATAATAAGAAAAGGAAAACACTTAAATGATCAGACGGAAAATCGCTCGTGGTGGCCCCAATTCCAAGATTTTTAAACTTTCTCAAAATATGCATATATAACCTAGAACAACCAGCATATAGTTGTTCCACATGGTTCATCGATTCCTCCAACCACTTGGGTTGTTCACATTATATCAAGAAAGACCGAGGGGGTAGCACGAACGAGATGGGAGGAGAGAAGAAAGCGTTGGTGGTATAAAACCAATGGGTTAAATGCAATCTTTTAAAAAAATTCATTGTATTAAAACTCAAGGGTTTAAATACATGAATATCTTGATACAAATCATGATACATATATTCCAGCCTACAAACATGATTTATACATATTTAAATAATAAAAATTCAACCCTAATAGCTCCCTTACAAATCCCTTACTTAAAAATAAAACTAAACTCAATACAATATTCAAATACTCACAATGTACATCTCTACAAAGTATTACATGACTTGCACTCGCAATTCTTCATTATATTAAAATTATATGATAATTTCATCTTCATTCTTCATCCTCATCATATGTCACGATGTCTCATACACATCATACACTTGATCATAATCATCAAATTAGATTTCAATTCATATAAACATTAAAGCTCATATCGCAAGATTAAAAAACAATATCATTATTCATATAACATATTCAATTTAACCAATCAGAAATAACTTAATAATTGTAAATACATCAAATTAACATGCAAGTATACATGGGGGAAACCATGGTTCGAATCCCTTGAGCCCGAGCCATGAAAAGGCCTTTTGAGGACTTAATTTTGTCCCATTGTCTAAGGCATAGATGATAATAATAACTCAAGGAGATCAATCCAATGGGAAGCAAATGATCACTATTATTTCACTTAATAGGGATCAAATCATGAGAGAGACATGTATCAAAATAGTCATTCAAATTTTGAGAGAGATACTGCACAAAATAAGGGAGTTATGGTAAAACTACACCATGTGGTCCATAAGGGACCACATGAACTTTTCAACATTTAAAAAGGAACTCAAGGGATTATTTAATATGTTCAAATATCATGAAATAAAGTTCTCATCAGTTGTGTATTCTCAATAAAAATTCCCGAAAAATAAGATAAAAAAAATCTAGGTGAAACTACTCAAGATCATGGAGTAAGCAAGCTAGTCTACGTAAACCATACGTATGGATAACACTATTGCTTTGAGACTCTTCAAATATCAAGTTTTCATGACCAAAAGATAAGAAAGCTACTGTAAATTCAGAATTACAACAAACTTTGATAATGGAAATGAGGCAAGAATTCAAATATAAGAAGAAATCAATACCTTAGTGAAGCAATATTATTGGCTTGATCACACGTATGAGGGATTACTCCATGGAAGGGTTTCAAATGAAAGTTCAAGGAATAAGATAGTCTCATGGGTGACCACATTTTTGTCGAGAGGGTTCTATCTCTCTTTTTGAAGTGAATACTCAAGTTACGGTTATAATTGATCCCATAAATTACTTTTATACTTACATCATAAAGATGGATTTGATCTTGATCCTTGATCCCTTAGATCAATGACACATGAGAGACTTTTATCTAAGTCACTCATCCATATCTTATCACCAAGATCAATGGATGAGCTTTTGACACCCTTCACTCCTTAATACTTAGGTTTATAGTCATTTTACCTTAAAGCCCTTAGCTCCACATTTTATTTCCCATTAAGTCCAAATTCATGTTTACACTTATGCTCATGGTTTTTGAATAATTTGTGAAAGTTAATAAAAGACAAGGACATAGACATAAATGTAATATGGGACATCCACTAATAGGATTTCATCAACACTAATAGGATTTCAACAACACTAATAGGACATACCACTAATAGGATTTCAACAACACTAAAGTTTCACATGGGTCAAGCCCATAAGGTGGTGCCACATAAAATATATCCACATACGACAAAATTACATGCGGATAATAATATAAATTAACTTATCGCTCAAAATCCCATGACTTCACACATGCTAAAAATGTTATGTGACTTAAATCAAACTTAAGTTTAGAACAATATATAACACTTTAAATAACAAGATAACATGTTATAACATAATACCAATAAAATAGCTAATGACAAATAGATCCCCACATGGATATGATGTTAGCATGGTGTCATCCACAAGTAGAGAGATGGGGGTGCTACATGGCATCCCTATGGCCATTTGGATCGATGTGGCAACCCCATGGCCACTTGGGATCCATGTATCAATCACATAGGATGTCCTTCTTTGGTATTTATATCAAACAAATTTGAAAATCGTATTTTTGATGATTTAAAAATTCTAAAACTTTTTTCAAAAATCCCAAAAATTCTTCAAATGATTTTTCAACATTATTACAAATTTTCTCATCGCTATAAAATATTTTCTCATCATTTTTAGATTAATTTGGACTAAAGGTAAATTAGATCTCTAGACTTATAATACTAGTCAGAGTCTTCCATTGGGCTAACCCGAATGACGTTCCACCTGTGTCTCAAGCCAACCCAATAGACCTATGCTCCACAGTTTATGGCAGAGATGCATAATTGGTTACGTCAAAGTCATTGAGCAAGAGCTTCCCGTCACCGCAATGGATTACTGGTGCACTCCTGTGGGACATGTTCCTACTCAAATACAGGGGCCCTCTCAAAGCACATGTGTATTAGCTCTTCCAAGTCGGATAATAATATAGAAGAGTGGCTTCTTCATACGACTGTGGGTGCACATACTATGAAATGGTCTTGTGTCAGGATACAGGCTCATGTCCCATGATCCGACCATTCCATACAGGGCGAATACTCTTTTAAATACTCAGGTTCTATTATTCTCGATTGGATTCTCCAAACCTTGACTTATCACATCAACTATGAGGCATTCTAATCAATATAGCCTTAACTAGGAGGTAACCCTCACACCTCCGCGAGAGTTCACACTCTCAAAACGCATACTCTCGATGCCTCAAATACTCGGGGTATATGAATATGGGCCCCAGTACACCAAGCACCCAGATTCAGTCTCTCTTTAACTCCCACTGAGCATAAGACTCTTGCCTTTAAGGCTTTGAAAGGCTACATAGCCAACAAAAAGTAGGAGAAATTCCTTCAAACAATTTGATCGAAAAATAGATTTCAATAAAAATGATAAATATCCACTTAGAAGGGTGTCAGAAAACAAAAGCCAAAGCATTGTTGGAAAGGAGGCAAGAAAGAGGATGAATACACCTTAATCAGAGTGAATGCAAGTAAAGTGATAATGAAGAAAAAGTGGAGATGGGAAGGAGGCGAAGGGAAATGAGAACATAAAAAGAAAAGGGAAATAGAAGAATAGACATAAGTGGAAAGCAAGTGCAGGAATAGCACAAAGAAACCGGTACAAGGCACTTGAAAGTTTTCTTCTAATATAAAAAAACTGGCAAGGTAACAGATATGGGAGAAGAAATTCTAAAGAAAAAATAAGCAAGGGATCACGAAGAAGTTAGAGTCAGAAAAGCAAGATCGGCTTTCTCAACTGTAAACAGAAACAAGTATCATAGATAAGGAAATAAAGAAAGTAGTCTGAGAAAGGAGAGGGGAAGTAACATGAAGAAGGCAATATTGGTACTCCATGTTCCAATTGAGAGTGTCACAGAAAACATCCAACCTTTTTAAGTTATCAAGCCAATAATATTTTTCACTAGTGTGCGAACAACTAGTAGGGAGATGAGTGAGTTTTTATTGAGAATAGGTCTATATCAAGGGTTAGCATTGAACACATACCTCTTTGTTTTAGTTATAGATGACTTAACTAGGCACCTACAGGATAAGGTACCATAGTGCATGTTGTTCACAGATGACATAGATTTGACCAATGAGACCCGAAACAACATCTACACACAGTTAGAACTTTTGAGGGATGCTCTAGAATCCAAAGGTTTTAAAATTAGTCTGATTAAGACAAAGTATATGGAATGCAAGTTTAGTAACAATAAGAGTAGAGACGAGGAAATACTTAAGATTAATGAACAAGAAGTACAAAAAAGACCACACTTTCGTTATCTTGGGTCGATAAACTAGGAAAATGAAGAGATTGAGAAAGATGTCACACAAAGAATTAGAGCTGGGTGAGCGAAGTGGAGATGTGCAACTGGAATTTTACATGATCACCGCATATCTACAGAGCTAAGGGGAAGTTTTATAGGACAACTGTGAGATCAGCTTTGCTCTTTGGTGCGGAATGTTGGGCAGACAAAAAACAGTATACCCATAGAATGAGTGTAGCATATATGAAAACGTTGAGATGGATAAGTGGCAAGACAAGAAGGGATAGAATTCGAAATGAATCCATTTGAAAAAAATTTAGGTGTGGCACCAATCGGCGATAATATGAGAGGGAGTAGACTTCGATAGGCAAGTCATGTATGGTGTCGACCGAGAACAATACATATTATAAAGTGCGAGGTAGTTCAAGTGGAAGGATTGGAAGTAGTCTGAAAAGATATGGGGACTTATGGCCTCACTGAGAGTATGACATTTAATAGAATAGACTGGCAAACCAAGATTCGTGCAGCCGACCCCAAATAATTGGAAAAAGGCTATGACGATGATAATGATAACTACACCATTCTCACATATCAGAAGGACTAGACCCAATCTAAAGGGTACAGTTTATATAGAGCTGAGACTCTAAATAATCAAAGTAAAGTGTGCCGAAAAAATAGTGTTGAGAAATGTGGTTTCAGTACTGGAAATCTTTGTGATTGCCTTAAAATATATTTTCATCTTTAATTATAAAATTTAAAGCTTCAAAAATAGTGTAGATCAAGCAAATCTATGAAAACTTGAACATCTTGAAAATTGACAGTAAAAAAAATACATTACAAGAAGCACTATTTCAAAAACTTAAAATCTATTTTTTCTCATGTCCATGCATCTTGATGTCTGGATGATCAATTTGAGGATATTTGGGCATCAAAACAACCTCTTCTAGTGAAATTTTTGAGTTAGGCTCTAAATTGATTGTTTATAACATCGGTTCTATATAAACTTTAAATAGGGAAGCTCACAATAATGTTGCACGAAATATTCAGAATTTCTCTTAAAAGACATTTCTCCTCTCACCTCGAGCACATGAGTTTAAGATTAACATTTACCACATTAAGTTGCAGTCACCAATTAAAATTTCTCTAAAAGAAAAAGGAAATCAAAAAGCTTCTTAACACTGAAAGGCCAACGAAAACTGCAAAGTCCTTTAGCATCATGTTAAACACAAAAAAAATTATACGCAGCCATAAATCTTTTGAATGACAAAATACAAAGGCCATACTTGATCAGTCAAGTCAAGAACCAAAACTTGCCCATAGCGTTGTGTAAGATCCTGAAAATGGTGTGGCACAAATTTGGATGCAAAAAGAAGTTTCAAATGCTATACATGTGTTGTTCAAATGAATAGAAGAAAATGCATTTACGTATCTGGGCGTACTGTTTCCCCATGATTTATAATTCTCAGCCTTGGCTTATAGCTCAAATCCACTATTTTCTCCCAAAGAAGTGGAATATAACCATGAATCTGCATAAAAGAAGTTGAAAAAATTTCTCCGTTAGGAATAACAATTAAAGATTTTAACTACATAGCGAACTTGAATTATGAATAAAGTTTAATCTTCGTTATTAGCTTCGATAGATCAAATTGTTGCAATTGTAGGACAAGTCTATAGAAGATCAACATAACAAAATAATCTAGAGATGCATGGAGACCTGTCAAGATAGAATGGACATTCACTATACACTCAGATACAAAACATTTAAATACAACTTAGAGCACGACCAACTATAGAGAATATAAAATCCATTCATTCTCCCAAACATCAAACCCCCCGAAAAAAAAAAAAAAGGTAAAAAATAGAAAATAAGAGAGAGAGAGAGAAAGAGAGGAAAAAAAGGAAAAGAAAAAATAAAGAAAGAGATAGTAAAAGGGAAATACCGCCTGAAACAAAGTTCTTCAGATACAGGACGACCCTCTATGCCATTTCAATTTGCTCAATCAAAGGTTTCGAAAAAAAAGATGAGAACCACTAGTAAAATATTTAGACAAATTTATTGGCAATTCTATCACTGAGATTACTTGGTTGAAGAGTTTAACTAATGGGAGGGATAAACGACACAAGACACACAAATGTGCTATTGTCTGTTGTGTCAATTGTACTACGGATGTGGGATACATCTGCTATTATTACATCACTTCGGCAGTAAGGCCAAACATAATATTTCAAATTGCAGAACTAGATTACAATGAATCAGAACAAGATAGTTTCAGAACAAGCTGGCTGCTCCAGTAGTAGATGGCATCCACATCTACCATGCCATCGGTGCTCACTCCTAATACATATTCAAAAGAACACATATGTGATCTGAGATATCCTCAGAAGAACACGTCCATGATTTCAGGTCATACAGTAAATCAGAGGTGTTATTTGTATGCTTTCTCCCTCTAGGATTTCATTTTCTTGGATTTGATTCAAAGGGCTCTGAGAAACAAAGGCATGGTTGCTTGGCGATTCTGATGATCGAGAATGCCAAGAAATCAGTGGGGTTGTAGAGTGTGCTTTGATCTGTTCACTCTTCCATTTCAGTACTGGTTCTCAAATGGAGCTAGAAGGCCTGAACTTAATGTTTGCTTGGTGAATTTGGAGAGAGAAGTAGGGGGCACATGAACCATCTTATATAGAGTCTCAATGGAGGATATGATCCAATCTCTAGAGAGCAACATTTCCCATGTTTCTGAAAGGCTGGCAAAAAATTTCTCAAGCGATGGCCTATCTGCTTCCATTCTTTTTCATTTAATTTTGATTACATTTAAAAACTCATTATATAATTTGTTTGTTGGTTTCATGGGGTGGTTTCCATTTTGACCTGTTCTCAAACTTCAATCACATACGGAAACAGTGCCTTGTTCTTGAAATTGTTCTGTTGGTTTTCAGGTTGGTGTCCTATTGTTTCCTAATTCAGTTTTTTCTTGGTGGTTTCATTGATGGTTCACATTTTTTGTGGAGAGAGTATTGGGAAGGGGAGCTCATAGAGGAAATTTGGAGTTTGAGGTGTTTGTATCATGAGGATAAATGGTAAGGAAAGGCTTCCTGTAGAGAGTTGCAGGTTTCTGTTCTCTTGACAATGGCAACCATGCTCCAGTCTTGTGCTTCTACGTCGATCCCTTGGGTCTGTTTGCTGTTTACAAATTCGTGGGGTTTAGTTTGGTGGACCGAATTTGGTGTAGCTTTGGTTTTCTGCAGCCAATTTAGTTTTAGTTTCTATGATGGTGGTAGTTTTGCTTCAGGAAGGGGGCTAAAGTTAGTGAAGGTTTTAGAGTGATTACAGTGATGACTAAGATGGTGTTGATGGTAGAAATTCAAGATCGTTTTTGGCAGTGGGGATGATTGATGTTAGTAAGCTGTTAAAAGGAAGCCAAAATAGCCCCAACCACAAAATGGTTCAAATGCAGTTAGCTTGAAAATCCAGCTGATGGCCATCTGCATTTCATAAGCAGCCAAACAGGAAGCAAATTGATTAATCAAAGTCCTGCAGAAAGGGGTTAAGCACTATTTTACAGTAGCTCTCCAAAACGGGTCAAAGCTACGATGTCCCATTTGAAAAAACGTTTATATAAGGTTGCAACCTTAAAATGTAGAACTAAGGTGTACCTCAAAAAATCTTTCATAAAAGGCCGTTTTGACATTGGAAAACCCTCTAATTGATCATCTCGATATCGAGATGTATAAATATAAAAAAAAAAAAGATTTAGAGTTCTAAAAATAGTGTACATTACAACGCATTATCTGGACCGCCCGTTTTCAAGATTTTCATATATTTATAGATCTACTTGATATGAACTATTTTTGAAGTTTAATATTTTATAATTTGAGATGAAAATAGATTCTCAAGCCATCTTAATAAATTTTAACACTAAAATTACATTTACGATAAAAATTTGGAGGTGCACCTTAATTTAATTGTTTAAGGTTGCAGCCTTATGCAAACCACACCCGACCTATTTACAGTTTTACAGGGTCAAGCCATAATTTATGACATACGTTGCATCAATTTCAAAATTTGGAAGCCTAGAAAGCCACCTTGTCAGGATTAATTAGGGCTCAACAGTTAAGGGAAATTAGGGGGCTGTCACCACTGCAGACAGGTGTCTCCAAGAGCAGCAAAAGTAATTTATTTATTTATTTATTTTTTGTTTGGGAATTAGTGTGGGGGGTTCTGCATGTGAGGGGAAATATAAACAAAAATACTAGGATCTTCAAGGTTCATCAAGGAGCACTATTCAGCACCCACTCATTGAGATGAATATAGGGAGGTCATGAACTGGTATTCAGGAGCAGGCCAAAAGGGCTGGAGAGGAAGTATGGGCGGTCAGAGAATAATTTAGATGGTAGAAAGCCGAGGAGAAACAAGGGATGTGGGAACAATTGCAAGGAACCTCAGATAATATGCAGAAATAAAAGATAAACTTATTATATACTAGTGAATTCCTTCTAGAAACATGCAACAGCAGGCGAGAATGGGCTCTAGGCGAAGATGGTCAGAGTGGCAGTGTCACGACATCATGTCTGGATATCCATTCTCACTAGGTTCCAAAGTTAACTTTCACAAAAGAAAAAATAAAATTGCAAGAGCAGGCAGAGCAGACATTTTTTTCCAAAGGATACCTGTAAATATAATTAGTGAAAACCTTCAATATTGAGCAACTGTTCTGTCTCGATAAAATTAGCAGTGTCTCCAGCCAAATTGGCGCCTCTTCTCCACATTATGGGTTCTAATAATCCAATACAAAGTTGAACTTCAGTACAGTTCAAAATGCAACTGCTACTTGTTATTAGAGCCAAAATCAGTTCACAATACCTAATACTTGATCATTTTTATTGCGTAGGGATATTAGGCATAACCAATATGTTCCTATACAGGACACCGCAAAACAAAAATGCAACACTTTTTCATTTACTTGATCCCTTCTGCCCTTTTCTTCTCAAATGAGGAGGATGTAGATGGAGGGAGGAGTGGAGTAGTTGTTGATTAAGGTAGCTCATCTTTTCCACAGTATGGGTTCTAATAATCCAATACAAAGTTGAACTTCAGTACAGTTCAAAATGCAACTACTACTTGTCATTAGAGCCAAAATCAGTTCACAATACAAAACACATGATCATTTTTATTGGGTAGGGATAATTAGGCATAATTCAATACAGGACACCGCACAACACAACTGCAACACTTTTCATTTACTTTATCCTTTTTGTCCTTTTTCTTCTCAAATGAGGAGGATGTAGATGGAGGGAGGAGTGGAGTAGTTGTTGATTAAGGTATAACGCGATTCAACCCTTAGCCACTATACTGTGGAGCTTATGCATTGGAACAGTAAGCTAAGAGGCACTATTGCAACCCTATAGAGTCTTCGTCATCATCATCACTATCATCATCATCATCATCATCAAAGCCTTTTCTCAACTATTTGAGATTGGCTATTTGAATCCCGGTCCACCATTCTACTCTATCAAGGACCAAACCCTCAGTGAGGCCATAAGTCTCCATATCCAACTGTATCTTTTTGAGCCTACGCCTTGCCCTTTTTGAGCCTCCTACTTGAACCAACTCACACCTCCTAAAAGGTACTCTATTGGATCTGCTATGCACATAGCCAGCATACCTAAGTCTAGTTTCTCTCATCTTATCGCTTATTGGAGTTACACCTAAGGTCGCTCTAATGTATTCAGTTTGAATTATATCACTTTTTGTCTTGCCATTCGTCCATCTTAACATCCTCATCTCAGTTATACTCATCCTATGGGTATTTTGTTTCTTGAACGCCCAACATTCAGCCCTATAAAACAAAACTGGTCTCCCAACTGTCCTATAGAACGTCCCCTTCGCTTCATTGGTATGCGACAATAACAAAAAACTAATTTGCATATCTCCACTTTGCCCACCTAGCTCTAACTCCCCCAATCCAAAATCAATCCAAACTAAATTCTCTCATAAAACCATGAAAACAGTTTCCTTGAGGGGTGAACTTTAAATTATCAAGAAAGGAAAAGTGATAAGTTTTTTCTTTCTTTTTCCCTTTTTTTGTTTATGATAAAATGATATCAAGAATAATAGTAAGAACTGAAGGTTCCATTCACTTTCCAGAAACCCAAATTTTTATAACTCAGCCTGGATGACATGTAACAACAAGTCAAATTTAGTAATATAAACATTTTTTTTATCGGTTTCCAAAATTAGGGTAATCTGTGCAGGTGAATCTTTCACTGTGATCTGCACAGTCTGAAAACTTAGGCAAATGTTAAGATAAACAATTCAAACACTACAGAATACAGGATCACTCTGTGGAGTAAGGCAATTGTCCAGCCAAAATGAATACCGTGTTACAAATTGAGAGAGAAATTATGGGGAGACCATAAGATTACACAAGGCAAGTGTCATAAGGATATTTCCTTGAACCAATGGAATGACGTACTCATCAAACTACACAAACAACAGGGAATACAAGAAAAATTAGGGCGTGATATCTTGAACTCCGAAAGACTCAAAAAAACATAAAAAAGGGACGAAGCAGCAAAATCCATACTTTGGACTCAATAAGCTCTTCTAACAAATTTCGATTCCACAAAAATATAGGATCTTCCTGAAACAAAATAATTGATACATCTCAATCTATAAAACTCCAAGTTAGCATAACAAGCAATGTACAAGAAAATTGCATCCGATTGCAGTACTATCATAGAAAAGATGCTAAAATGGCATGGTAGATTAGACAATATTATAATTTTCTATAAAAACAATTATTGAGTAAAGGCACAAGAGATCTCTATCCTTCACATAAATGATGTGATTCCCCATCAGGATGTCTAACTGAAAGAAACATAACTGTCCATTATACTAATCAGGCAATAATTCCTGTACAAAAGAGTCTATGTCTACTGAATAATTAAACTTCCTATCAAGTTAATGACTTGGTAAACTATAACTTAAGTTTGTCGAGATGATGTATAGGGAGGCTGATTATGCATCAGATAATCTATATTGGGTATAGCGACAACTAACTCGATAGAGGTGTCCTACATTTAAAACTTGTCTTTCATGAAGAAATCTGAAGTGAATGGTAAAATTCACTGTGAAGAGTAAACGGCACTATCTTCCGAGAGCAGAGAAGAAGGCCCCAAACATCAGAGAGAATCAAATACAAACACGTAGTACTTTTATTTTCATAGTTTAAGGATGAATAACATAAGGCTCTGACTTCTTACAAGGAAAACATTCCATTTCAAAATACACGTCTGACAAAATGTCAGAGAAAGGCTAATAAAATAAAGATTGAAGATGCTCAAACTCATAGAAACTATGAGTTAAAAGATGATATCGTAATTGCAATCCTATATTGCATTAGGAATATCTGACAATTCAAATAATTTGAAAAAGCTGATAGCATTAGACTAGATAGAACAATCACCTAGCTTTATAGCCTATTCCAATCAACTTCCTTGAAGAAAGGTCATTTAGAAAGCAAGTATCATTAAAAGAAAAGAGCTATAGACATATAGCTTAAAATATCCGCCAGGAAGAAGATTAAAAAAATACCCCCCTTTTTATGAAGAAGAGAGACAAAGAGGGAGGCCATGGCTAAAATTGGAGCATGTCATTTTCTCATATATTAAGTGAAAAGGGAGAGGATGGAGAGAGAGTAGAGAGAGAGATGTCATTTTTACTTTATATAATTTCCTAGGGCCCCAACATATTTATGAATGCTAAGAAAGGAGAGAGACCAAAGAGTAGAGAGAGAGATGTCTTTTTCACTTTATGTATAACTTGACCCTTTCCTCTCCTGTTTACCAAAAAAAGGTCTCACATGAACAGGAAATGCTGGTCTCCTTTTTCTCTTGTCTCTTCATTCACCAAAAAATGTTTAACATTGTTCCTCTCTTCTTAACACGTATAAAAAGGTGGTACTGAAGCATGTTGTTTTCTTTCTTCCCTTGTCTCTTAATTTACCAGGAAAAAAAAATCTCTTTCCTCTTTTGTTCACCATCAAATAGCTCCTGAAGTATGAATAATAGAAACAGATAAAAGCAAGGGAAAATGTACAAGAAAACAAATGCCAGAAATAGTTTTATTGAAGAGGAATCCGTCTAATTTGTTATTTAGACATATAATGTTTATATGACCCAGATCCTTCACCTAACAGGAGATTTATCTGTCAATACCAGAATTTTGTTGAATTCTAGATGCCATAATCAAATTTTGATTCTGATCTTGAAACCTATTTGCCTCATAAGCACGATGAGCAAAAGTACAAAGCAGCAACCTACAATGTCAAGTTAAAAGCTAGAAATGCCAATCATGTCTCCATCCATACGAGCATCATCTAGATGACATTAAGTGGATCCATCTGTTAGACAAACCAAGATGCATTTGACTTGTGTATGAAAGAGAGCACCATAAACCTTCTCACACTTGAGGGAACCTTCTTTAGATGCATGGTGATTCAAAACTTTCTATTATGTTGCATATACAAAAGATTAGACCAAATTGAGAAGCGTGGAGATGATCGTACTTGCATAAGATGAAGTGTATAATTACCAAATTACAAGACAAACAGTACCCCATGAAAAGAGCCAAATTACCGTGGCTAACAAGTTCACTGTTTTCAGCTAAACAAAGTTATTCAATTATAAATAAATGAAGGCATAAAAAACGGAAAAGTTTCCAATATGAGAGAATTCCCAAAACAACATTTTTACATATTGTTCGTTTTATAGAGGCCGTATTGATGAATTATCAAAGCTACTGTTCCTAGACTCGGTCTTACCCTATTTCTGAGGCCGAGCTGGTGCGAGTACATGGTAGAACTGACCTTATGCCTATAGAATGAACAAGACTCGGACGATTTTTGCAAGACTCTGCCCAGATGTGGACAACTCACCTGAGTATGGCTTTTTTGGTGATAAACTCTGGCAAATCATATAGAGAAAGTTTTTTTATTTAAAAAATCAAACTTTTAGATAGATTTGGATGGATAAATAGAAAAACTTTTTATGTTTTAACAACAATATAATTGGTATGATACAATTTGGGTTCATAAAAACCCAATTGAACAAGATTTGCTTCTGGGCTAGATGCAACGATGTGCTATGGACGACTGCACCACTAGTGCTAGTAATGAGGTTGGTTGATTCCGACCAGAGGCGAGCACTAGACCAAGCAAAACAGGCTATCAAGGACAATTGTACATTTTATGATAAGGTTTGGGAGATTATCGACTTTAGGTAGGCTAAGCAATTATATTGCCATACACATGTAACTCTAAATTTAAAATTATATTTCATAATTTACTATTAATTTCTTATTCTTATTGGGATATCTATGTTTATGTTATATCTATAATGTATTCGGGCTTCTTCTTTAACTCGAATTATCAATATAGACCGGGTCAAAGCAATAACCCAAAAAGCATGCAAGGTGTGAGGTACATTATTGACAAATTGGAGCTTGATGACGATGCCCAAATTAATGAGTTGAAAGAGGTAAGTTATAGTCAATACGTTTCAATAATTAGCCAATAATGTAGTTTATTGTGCATTGCCATTATTAACAATGTCAACTTTTCATGTCTTCTAGCTTCCTATGTATAAGGATGCATAAGGAGAATCAGTGTTTCAAAAAACGTTAGGCCAGTCCTAGGTGGCCTGGGGGTCCAGGCGGCCCAGCGCCTAGGCGGGCGCCCAGAACTTGAGCGGCCCAATTGAATCCAAATAAAGATTGGACAATGCAGTTATGTCAGTAGCAGTTATATGTATTGCAGTACATAATTCAACTTATACTACACATTAGCATTAGCACACGCTCCATAAACATAACCATAATCCATAAGTCGGTTCATACTTCATATCCATAATCCAATTAAAACTTAAAATTTATAACCAACCAAATTATCAAACCAAGTTATCAAATAGTATCACACCAGTACTGCAGTACACCACCAAGAGGAAGAAAACAAAATTGAATTATAAAACTATGAAAGTAATACTTGAAGACTCAAAAGAATCTTCAATACACAATACTTCAATCAAAGTTCAAACTTCAAAGTTTAATAATTATTCAACAATCAACATTCATCATTCATTCATCATCAAAAAATCTTTGCATTGGCATCATATTCATCGGAGTCGACAGAGTCGTCACCCTCCTCGACATATTGGTCTTCCTCGTCCTCCTCCTTCTCCTCTGAATCAGCCTCTTCTTCCTCCTCTTCCTCTATCCTTGTTCTCTAGCAGAAGATCTAGTGGCCCTAGGAGGGTCAACTGATGTCCCTGATGCATCCATGACCATGCCCCATGTCAATCCTTCGTGCCCCTAGACTTCATCATCATCAACTAACCACTCCGTAGTATGGTCCATATTTTTTGATCTGATGGGGTCTCTCTTATCTCTCTTAGCAAACATGTTCTTCAAAAATCGATTGTACTTGACATAGACTAGGGTATTGAGCCTCTTTGATTAGAACATGTTCCTTTTCTTTGTATGAATCTAACAAAATCAAATGAAACTAATTAAAATCTAATAACTGTGGTTCATGTATTATTTATAAAAGTATACAAATTACCCTTATAGCGTTACCCTTTCAAAAGCACTCTAATTGCGCTCACAACCAGATGAAGACGTGGTTAGGTTTAAGATCTGAATGGCCAACTTTTGTAAATTTGTGTTGGCTCCACCAATGGGCTGCAAAGATAGAGAATAAAATCATAAATAAATAATAGAATTACTTGTTACTTGAACTTGATGAACTTAAGAATATTATTAATACAATAATACCTGGATCAATTTTCCCCATTTGCCTCATCGCCATTGGACTTCCAAAAGACTTTAATGAGCACTTATAATTTATTAGTTCATCAGCGCATATGATATCCTGCATAGCAGAATCAGGGACTAACACCTTTACACACTCATTAAATCCATTCATAACTGTGTCATTTGTTTGTATATCCTTGTCAATATAAAAAAAAGCTGAGTTCAAATAATAATCAGCTACATGCAATGGCTGATGTAGCTGCCTATCAAACTTCTAATCAATAATCTCAAAAACATGCTTGTATCGGGTTTCTTCATCATTGAAATTTTGGGCTCTCTTTTGTATTTCTCCATAGCATCATATATGTAGCTCATAGAAGGCTTGTCACTATCAACCATGCGAATGACTTTGACAAGAAGAAAAAATACCTTAAGAGTATCCTTCACCCCTCTCCCAAAGTCCTTAGAAAATATAATATCTCTCACCTTCTTCCTAACCTGATCTTTAGACCACTTGCATGCTCTCTACTCATCTGAGATATACATTGGCCTCAACTGCACTCTCTTCGAATGTATACTATCTAGGCATAAGTACCAGGTCACAAATCTCGTGACCCCAAGCCTCAGAATCTCTTTCTTCTTTGTAAAGGTACGCATCATGCTGAGGGTGAGATGGTGGCTATAAATGAAATTTGTAACTAACTTGGCCTTTTTCACTGCACCTGATATCACATTTAATCCACCAAAAGCCTCAAGTATGAGGTTTATACAATGTGTTGCACATGGTGTCCAAAAGATTCTGGGATAAGCTATGTGCAATAAGTTAGATGCAA
>NW_006494943.1:1729401-1744603 GCF_000471905.2 Amborella trichopoda
CTCCTCCTCCTCCTCTTGCTTCTTCTCCTTCTTCTTCTACTTCTCCATCTCCATCTCCTTCTTCTTCTTCTTCTTGTTCTTCTTGCTTCATCTTCTTCTTCTTTGTTTTCTCCTTCTTGTTTTTTTTCTTTTGCCTTCTCTTTCGTGTTTCTTGATTTTTCTTTCTTTTCACCTCTTCTTCTTCTTCTTCTTTCGTCTTATTCCTTCATCTTCTTTCTTCAATCTTCATCTTCTTCTTCATCTTCTTTCTTTAATCTTCTTCTTCCCCTTCTTATTTCTTACTTCTGGCTTCTTTCTTTCTTCTTTCTTCTACTTCATCTTATTCTTCTTCTTCTTGCTTCATCTTCTTCCTCTTCTTGTTTCTTGCTTCTGGCTTCTTCTTCTTTTACTTGCTTCTTGCTTCTTCTTCTTCTTCTTGCTTTTTCTTCTTCTTCTTCTCCTTCTGCTTCTTCTTGCTTCCTTCTTCTTCTTCTTCTTTTACTTCTTCTGCTTCTTCTCCTTCTCCTTCTCTTTCTCCTTCTCTTTCTTCTTCTTCTCCTTCTCTTTCTTCTTCTTCTTCTTCTCATCCTCCTCCTTCCTCTTATTCTCCTCCTCCTTTTTCTTCCTCTTCTTCTCCTTCTTCTCTTCTTCTTCTTCTTCTCCTTTTCCTTCTTATGTTGTTTCTTCTTCTTCTTACTTCAGCTTCTTCTTCTTCTCCTTCTTATTTCTTGCTTTGGCTTCTTGCTTTTCGCTTCTTTTTCTTCTCCTTCATGTTTCTTACTTCTTGTTTCTTCCTTTTGTTACGAAGAATATGCTCAACTGGCACAATAATGCATTAAAACCATCATCACTCGTTATCATTAACAGGGAAAATTCCATTATATTCATTATTTTCAAAATAAATTATTCGTTGAACATGATTATCCATGCTTTTCAAAGTCCTCAAAGATCTAGGCAAAGAGATTGTCCAAGTTTTCAAAGTTCCCTTTGCAACAAAGGCTATGAAAGCCATAAGAAAAATATCTGGAAGTAAATTGAACAATGTTAAGTAGATCGGAGCCAAAGTGAACACATTACAATGCATAGAAATAGAGTGAAGATCCAAATATAGAGAATTGCAAAAAATTGAGAGCAGATAATGTTGAATTTCAAAGGCAACAAGAGAGTATAATGTTAAGTAGATCGAAGCCAAAGTGAACATATTACAATGCATGGAAATAGAATGAAGATCCAATTATAGAGAATTATAAAAATTGAGAACAAATAATATTGAATTTCAAAGGCAACAAGAGAGTATATACACATTCACACATGCAACAAAACTGACTAAGAGTATATACACACACTTGATGCCATTTATGTCTTCTTCTTCTACTTCTACTTCTTCTTCTTCTTTTTTGGGTTGCCTGCTACCATTTTTAATCTTCTTCTTCTTCCTTTTTGGGTTGCTTGCTGGCATTAGTGTCTTCTCCAACTTCTTCTTCTTCTTCTCCTTCTTTCCTTTCTTCTTCTCCTTCTTTCCTTTCTTCTTCTTCTTCTTCCTTTTTGGGTTTGCTCGTTGTCATTTGTCTTCTTCTACTAATTCATCATCATCTTCTTCCTTTTTGGTTTGCTTACTGCCATTTATGCGTTCTTCTTCGTTTTCTTTTTTTGAGTTGCTTGTTGCCATTTTTGTCTTCATCTTCTTCACCTTCTTCTTACTTTCTTGTTTGTCTTCTTCTTCTTCCTTTTTGGGTTGCTTTCTATCATTTTTGTCTTGTTCTTCTCCTTCTTCTTCTTCCTTTTTGAGTTGTTGGTTTCCATTTGTTTCTTCTTCTTCCTCTTCCTCCTCTTTTAAGTTGCTTACTACCATTTTTCTTCTTCTTCTTCTTCCTCGCTTCTTCCTCTTCCTCTTCTTCCTCTGCTTCTTCTTCTTCCTCCTCTTCCTCTTCTTCCTCATCTTCCTCTTCCTCTTCTTTCTCCTCTTCCTCTTCCTTCTTCCTCATCTTCCTCTTCTTCCTCCTCTTCGTCTTCTTCTTCCACTTTCTCTTCCTCTTCCTCTTCCTCTTCCTCTTCCGCTTCCTCTTCTTCTTTCTCTTCTTCTTCTTCGTCTTCCTCTTTCTTCTATTTCTTCATCTCCTCACCATCTTCTTCTTCATCTTCTTCTTCCTCCTCCTCCTCCTCGTCTCCTCCTCGTCTTCTTCCTCTTCTTTTTCATCTTCCTCTTCTTCTTTGTCTTCCTCTTCCTCTTCCTCTTCTTCTTCTTCCTCTTCCTCCTCTTCCTCTTCCTCTTCCTCCTCTTCCTCTACCTCTTCTTTGTCATCCTCCTCCTCCTCCTCGTCCTCTTCTTCTTCCTCTTGTTCTTCTTCCTCTTCTAATTCTTCCACGTCCTCCTCTTCCTCTCCCTCTTCCTCTTCCTTCTTTCTCTTCCTTCTTCATCTTCTTCTTCCTTATTTTTTCTTCTTCTTCTTTTTCGTTTTCTTCTTCTTCCACTTCTTCTTCTTCTTCTTCTTGGGTTGCTTGTTGCCAATTGTGTCTTATTCTTCTTTTTCTTCCTTTTTGGGTTGCTTGTTGCCAATTGTGTCTTATTTTTCTTCTTCTTCTTCCTCCACCTTTTTGGGTTTGTTGCTGTCATTTGTGTCTTCTTCTTGCTTCTTCTTGCTTCTTCTTTCTTCTTCATTTTCTTCTTCTTCTGCTTCTTCTTCTTGCTTCTCCCTTCTTGCTTCTTTTTTCTTCTTTCTTCATCGTCTTGCTTCTTCTTCTTCTTTTTCTTGCTTCTTGATTCTTTCTTCTTCTAGATTCTTCTTGCTTCATCTTTCTTTTTTTTTCTTCTTTCTTCTTCTTACATCTTGCTTCTTCTTCCTCTTCTTCTTTCTTCTTCCTTTTTCTTTTTCTTACTTCTTGCTGCTCCTTCTTCTTCTTGCTTCTTCATTTTCCTTCTTCTTTCCTCCTCCTCCTCCTCTTCCTCTTCTTCTTCCTCTTCCTCTTCTTCTTCTTCTTCTTCTTTCTTCTTCTTCTTCTTCTTCTTCTTTCTTCTTGCTTCTTCTTCTTCTTTCTTCTTTTTCTTCTTCTTCCTCTTTTGCTTCTTGCTTCTTCTTCTTTTCTTTTGCTTTCTTCTTGCTTCTCCTTCTTCTTTTTCTTCTTCTCTTTACTTCGTGCTGCTTCTTTCTTCTTTTCTTCTTCTTGCTTTTTCTTTTCTTTTCTTCTTTTTTCATTTCTTCTTCTTGCTTTTTCTTTTCTTCTTCTTCTTTCTTTTTTCTTCTTTTTTCTTTTTTCTTCTTCTTCTTCTTCTTCTTGCTTCTTGATTTTTTTTATTTTTTTTTGGGAAGTCAATGGGGGAGAAGGTCCCCTACCCAGTTTTTCATTAATTTAGATAAGAAAAGTAACACATTTATCATACAACCATATAATGGCAGTTGCGTTAGATCATGAAATATCAAAGGAGAAATAAAGTCTGGTGGACGACAACGCCAAATAGTAGTGTCGGGGCCAGAGGATGCACTCTTAGTGAAGGCATCATCAACCATATTTGCCTCCCGAAAAATATGTGTAATGGACCATCTGTTAGTAGATAGTCTTGTTCGGCAATTATCGGCAATCGTTTGTAGCCGCCATAGAGCACAACATCAATTTTGAATAACATTCACAAGTAAAGCCGAATAATTTTCTATATAGATTGGAAAGCAATCCCTCTAAAGAACTAAATAGATGCCTTCTACAAGAGCCAAGAACTCTACGAGGTTATTGGAAGCAATACCAAAATGTTTTGCAGAAGCAGCAATAAAGCCACCAACGTTAATCTTGATGGCCCCACCACCACTTGCTAAACCAGGATTTCGCATGAAAGCACCAGCGATATTGAGCTTGTAAGTGGTTGCCATAAATGTGTTAGAAAAGTATTTAATGATAAGACCCCATTGACAGAGAAATAAATTAGAGAACTAATACAATTGGGGCTAAATTTGCCTTTAAATTTCATATCATGGAAACAAATTGGTTTTTACTTCTAAATATATTGAGGTTGGTAAGGAGTTCCAAAAAATTTCAATTCTTGTTATAGTTTATATACCCTTTATGCAGAGTTGAACACCTTTGAATCAGGTCTTGAAGCTTACATATATAAATCTAAAAGGAAAATATACAAAGAAGTGGAAAATATTTATGGGGCCCGTACACCAGACTATATGACGGGGTATTGTCCACAGATCTGCTCTTTCTCAAATTGAACCTCAAGTGTGTCAAGTAATCAGAAGCATCTATCTCTTTGTTATGATGATCTCCAGACACATAGTAGAAGATGGCACTATTAGGGGCTTATACTGAGACGAAATATGGCGTCACTCTCCTCTTACTCTCTCTCCTCTATGTCATGACCAAGGGTGGGAAATATTAGGTGTGCATGAGAATCAAGGGGTCAGTTTGCTCTCTCAATGTGAAATCAGGTTTAAATAGATTTTTTTAATGGGATGCGGATGAAGGTCCATGGTGTTTATCCAAATCTTTAACTACAGCCAATCATCTCTCATGAGTTCGTTCAATATGATAACTGTTGCTTGTGCTTTTTTTTTGTTGTTTTTTTTTTTTTGTACTTTATTTGCCAAAAATCAACCCATCGGGTTTAGAGCTTCTGCATATAGCAAGTGGTATCAGAGCCCTGTTTGGGGTTGTTGGTAAAGCGGTAAAAGTTTCGAATGTAAAAATCGAAGTGGAGAAATTTGATGGCAAAAATAATTTTGGAATTTGGCAAATCAATGTTCAGAATTTACTAGTGCAACAAGTGTTATCAGAGCACAACAATAACGACGTAACTCTGTTCGAATTTGAAAATACCTCAAGATGGTTTCAATGATAAGCTCTGTCGTTGTTGATTATGTCATGATGCTTAACTTTGAAAGTAAACTACCAAGATCAAGTGCGATATTACATGAGAAAATTGAGTTGAGAAGTTATTTTGACCCATCGATGGTCAAACTGCATAACAGTTTTGAAATGTTTGAATGACATGTCTGAGTGTTTTTATTGTCGCTCTCTGATGAATCCTTTCACCGTGAAATTCTATGTAGATATAGAGAAACATACAAGGGAGATATTGTGTATAGAGATAGATGGCTTGGGGATGTGTAATGAAATTCGAGAATTAAGGCTAGGCCATATCATTTCTATAATCAACCAACTAAAAATCTAATAGACAAGAGTGAATGTGGCTTCTTTATACCAAAAGTATACAGTTTCTTTATGTACTTTTCCATATACTAAAAGAAATGCATACTCAGGAGGTTTGAACCTCTAACCTTTTAAAAAAGTATCATTCAAGCTAATTGGCAAAGGCATTGCAAATATAAAATACGGCAGTGATTTCATGCAACAGTTGTATAGTAATATGATGCAACAACCTTCAAAAACATTGTTAGGGCCAATTATTTGATTCAAATTTTAGAATATACACTCTTTCATTCTAATGGACAATTACCAAAAACAAAAAAGAAAACGCAGCAAGGTATTTTTTTACCCCAATTAACATAGGCCATCCATTTTGGTGAGATGCTTAGATCTTTACAATGATCTTTTTTTCTTTTCAAAAATTTTAAATAATTTTATTGTCATTAGATTAACAATATTAAAAAATAAAAAAATGATTTTGAATTCATAAATGTCTAGATCTTGAAATTCATTAAATGGACAGTCTAAATTCATTGTTGGATGAGACTCATTTTGATTAGAGATATAGTGCAAATTAGTTGTTTTTTTTTTTTAGATTGATTATTGAGATGGAGAGAGTGTGTGAGCAAAATTTTAGGTCATACAAATACCACAAACATAGTTTTCTAGAAGTATGGTTATATTATACTATGATACAACCGTTGCATGAAACAGTGTTCGTAAAATCGAACCGGAATGGTTAACCATATATGGGCCCGGAAAAGGTTTAATCGGCCTAACCGGTAAACCGGTCGATTTAACTTCCTTTAACTGGACAAGTCTCGGATGGTAAAAAAATTGTCAAAAAAATTAAAAAAAAAAGATATGAAAAAAAATCTACTAAAATATGAAAAGCATATAGAGAATGATTAAAGCAAAACACATTCAAATGAACTTGAAGATTAATGAAAAATAAATGGATTTTAACGAATCGATTTGTACCTAGGGGTATTTTTAAAATTTTCTTAAAAAGATGAAAAAATATAGAAGTGAGTATTAATGACCAAAACAATTTTTAATCTTTACCATAATGTAAAGAATATCAAAAAATTCATTAAAAATCAAATTCCTTATTTTTGAGAATTTATATACATTTTTTTTTAATTTGTTGATTTCAAATACTGGTTGATCACCGAAACCGTCCAAAATCGGAACCGGCCACTAGCCGGTTCTGATCTAACCGACTAGTTAACAGTTAAGTCACCCGGTTTTGCAAACACTAGCGTGAAATCATTGTCGTATAAAATAAGTTCTCTGTATTAAGTTTATAAACCAAATAATTAATCCTAAGGATAAGTGAATTTTAAATCACTGGTCCCATGGTAGTATTAAGAAGAGAATTAGCTATGCATTTTGACAAATTCATGCCGCCTTTCCCCAAGCATCATTACATCAAGGGCACATTTGGTTTGCATGAAAATATTTACCAAAAATGCATTGGGATTAACTTGTGTGAAAATATTTCCACACCTAAATACATGAAAGAATTCTTTCACGTGAAAATATTTTCATGTAAAACAAATGTGCACTAGCATCCTTTGAACCAAAACGTTAAGATCAAAAGGACAATGATTAGTGGAAAAGCCTTGAAAAAGTTGTTCAACATTTTCTTTAAGAGATAGGACAATATATAATCAGGATTATAGAGTAATATTATTGAGAAAGTAACATTAATGATGTCATGTTAGCATAGTCGTTATCATCATCATTAGAGCTTTTTCCAACTACTTAACATAATATGTAACAAAATTTTGAAATAAAAAAGAGGTTATTTTAAATAAGAGAATTTAATAGAGGGCCCATGCCATAAAACAATACGCCAAGCATTGGAAGACCCTCAAATTAATGATAACCTCGATGTTACAAGCCTAAAAGTCGTTAATCCTTTAACACGTTACCCGGACCATCTACGTTACCCTGCGGTCTACGTTCAAGTGTTGATAGAGCACCAAAGGAATCAGAGGCAAAAAAAAAAAAATTTTGGTTATCAAAAAGGTAATCAAGGGAAAAAATAGATGTTTAAGCTATAATAAGTTTTTCCAACATTGAAACTGTATTTTCTGGGAGAGTTTTAAGTGCTCCTTTACTTCTTTCATATATGCTTCTATGAGATTTTTTGATTGATTGATTGAAAGCAATGATTTCATGGATCCTCGTATTATTGGTTCCAAGTTCACTTGGTCCAATAACAGTTTGTCTAGACCAATTATGTCTAAGATAGACCATTTTCTATTTTCTATGGAATGGTTAGAGGAATTCATACTCTCGTCTGTAAAGACTATGCTAAGACTGAACTTTGATCACCACCCATTCTTTTGAATACATCCACGGTGCGTGGGGGTTCAAAACCTTTTAGGCCAAATTTGGAATGGTTGGAGATAGATGGGGTTTCTGATATGATCAAAGGGGCTTGGACAAATTATGTTTTTGAAGGTTCTATGGATTTTTAATTGCGCAATCAACTGTTGGTAATCAAGCACAAGCTGATTGACTGGAAGAAGGAGAATAACATTGATATCAAATGAAGACTAGAAAAGGTGTTACTTGATATTGAAAGTTTGGACCATAAAATCCAAGAAGATGTTTCTTTCACTGAGTAGTTCTTTTGGGGTAGGAGTGAGAAATTGAAAGAGTTGACTGAAATAAGAAGAGTGGAAGAAATTTGTTGGAGGCAAAGGTCAAGATCTAAATGGCTTAAAGAAGGGGACCTTAACACCAAACTTTTTCATGCGATTGTTAATGCTAGTATAAGGTACAATGACATCTCTAGCCTGACTTTTCTTAGAATTGATTCAGAAAATGATCAAGCTAGGATTTGGTTAAAGACGAGCTGTTAGAAATGGTAAAGGAACTCATGATCACATGGCAAGTTTTTCGTGGGGTAAATTCAACCATTTTAGCATTGATCCCCAAGAAATCAGTTATTTTGGAGATTTTGGATGTCAGACCAATCAGCCTACTCACTAATTTGTATAAAATTATTGCAAAAGTCTTGGCTGAAAGACTTAAAGGAGTTCTACCTCTCTTGATTTCCAACACATAGTCGGCTTTTGTAGAAAGCGTCAGATCACTGATAGTGTTCTGCTTGCGCATGAATGCATCCACTTAAGGGTTGTTGATAAAAAAATCAGGGGTTATGCTTAAATTAGATATGGAGAAAGCCTATGATAGAGTGGAATGGGGGGCTCTATTAGAAATTATGAAAATGATGGGTTTTGAAAATCAATGGCTGAGTTGGATTTGGGGATGTTTATCTTCCGCTCATTTTTTTGTACTCTATAAAGGAACTCCTATTGGTTTCTTTAAGGCATCCAGAGGTTTGTGCCAAGGAAACCCACTTTCTCCTTTCTTATACACTATATATGCTGAATGTTTTAGTTTGATGCTCTCTAAAGTGAAACGTGCTAGATTCTTTCGGGCTTTAAAATTGCAAACTCCTCAATCACAATTTCTCACTTGCAATATGATGATGATACTTTAATTTTCTACGATGCGGATTTCGCAAGTAAGAACTGTGGTGAGATTCTTGGAATGTTGTGAGGTGACTCTGGGTATTAAAGTGAACTTCAATAAATCTTCTTTAGTTGGAGTCAACTATCCTTTCTCCTATGTTGAGGTTTTGGCCAGCACAATGGGTTGCAAAGCTGGGTCTTTTCTTGTCATGTATCTTGGTATACCTCTTTCAGACTCTAGGCTTTCTATTTCGGTTTCGGATAAGGTGTTAGAAAGAGTGCAACTAAAACTTGATCTATGGAAACCTAAATATTTATCAACAGGAGGAAGAGTAACATTGTTGTGTTCATGTTTGGCCAATTTACCGGTCTATCAAATGTCTTTAAACTCTATTCCAAGCTTGATGACGAAAAAAATTGAAAAAATGATGAGGGACTTTTTGTGGGGTACTTGCGGTAACAACCGAAAATACCATTTATTAAGGTGGGATAGAGTTTGCACTCTTAAGAGTGAAGGGGGTTTGGGGATCCGAAAGAGTAAAACCTTCAACCAAGCTTTGCTATGCAAATGGTATTGACACAGTATTCATTTGAAAGATCATCTTTGGTACCAAGTCTTATGTGCAAAATATGGTTTGGATATATCACAATTATGTCATGAGGGTGGTAGGGATAACAAGTTATCTCCGCTCTGGAAATCTATTTTGAGCTGTAAGTCGATGATCTCAGGGTATTTCCAGCGGATCATTGGCAATGGGAAACAAGTATCTTTTTGGCACCATAAGTGGTTGGGGGATTATCCTTTGAAATCAGCATTCTCGGAGCTTTTCAATCGGGTGATAAGTGAGGCTATCGAGAGGCGAGGGAAAAATGTCTCTTGGGACATTCATTTAGCCTATAGCCTATTGAATAATGTGCTTTTAGCTCCATGGTCTCAACTTATGGAATTGCTAGACAAAGTTTATATCTCCACTGTTGCAGATGATGAATTAATTTGGGAAATTGAAAGTGATGGCGTTTTCTCGGTGAAATCATGTTATAATTTATTTTTTCATGATAGATGGAGATGATCTTGAAATACATTGCTCAAATCTGGAAATGGCCGATCCCACACAAGGTACATATCTTTATTTGGTTGGCGATGCAGGATAAAATTTTGACGATTGATAATCTGATTAAAAGGGCAAAAGTTTTGCCAAATGTATATTTATTTTGCAAGGAGGATGGTGAGACTAGAGCACATCTTTTTCTCCACTGCTATTTTACTGTGAGGTTGTGGAATTGGCTGTTTGTGATGGTTGGCATCCTAATGCCACTTCCACAAACTGTTGGGGAGATTGTGTCTTCTCTAAAAGTTCATTTTCTTCCAAAGGCAGGACGGATTGTGTGGAAAATTATAATAAGAGCTATTCTTTGAGAAGTTTGGAAAGAAAAAAATTGAAGAACTTTTGATGGAGTAGCCTGTCCCTTTGAAATGCTTATCTGTATTTGTAAATCCACAATCTGGTCATAGTTGTTTGTAAATAGAGAAGGTTGGGGTATTTCGAAAGTAGATGTGATAGCCAATTTGCACAATTTGTTCTCTCTTGGTTTGTGTAATTCGAGACTAAGATGTATTTGGATGGCTCCATGTCTAGGTAACTTTAAGCTCAACTTTGATGGAAGCTCATTGGGTAACCGGGGGTCCGCTGGAAGTGGTGGAGTTTTGTGAGATTGGTGTGGTAATGTTCTTTTCTCCTATGCTGGACCAATTGGAAATGCTACAGCTAATTTTACATAGTTTAGTGCTCTTTTGTGTCGCCTGAAGATCTTCATTGAGAAAAATTTGGGGGCTAGTTGCACAATAGAGTGTGACTCTTTAAATGTCATTAGATAGTGTAGAATGGAACAAAAAAACCCTTGGGAACTTCGACCCTTATGGCTGCAAGTGATGGATTTAGCTACATTTGGTGCGGTGTCTTTCACACATGTTGATAGGGAGGTTAATGGGGTAGCCGACCTTTTTGCTAAGGGGGGTACTTCTTGTTCTTCTGTTATTATTTCTGATGATGTAATTTCCTTTGAGTAACTTCTAATAATATCAAGATCCAATAATGTCAATGATCTTGGTCAAACAAAAAAAAAAAGAAATACCCCAAATTGGTACTTCCTAAGCAACGTTCCTTGCCCCTCAAATCATTTGATATCACACTACTAACCTAACATTTTCTATTTTTGCAACCATCCCATGAGTAGAAAAATTGACTTCTTAAAACCAAGATACCATCTTTTTAGGCTACATGTTTCACTTTCTATCTCTAAACCGGTTAGACACATTTTTTTATAGGACCGATACAATTTCAATATATGCCAATCCAACACATATTGTGACAAACCAGCAGAATTTTAATTGTGACAAACCAGCAGAATTTTAATTTTAGAAGCCGGCCCAACGCATATTGTCAGACACCAGTTCCTAGCAGAATACAATTTGGTCCAAAAGAAACAAAATGTGGAGTACTGCAGTCGAAAAAGGCATTTTGTAATGTATATTACGATACCATTTAATATAAGAATGTCATAATCACTTTTAGGCATTAGATGTGAAATCCAATAGATAAAAGTGTATCACAATATTTGAAAATTTTTATTGTAAACTTTGTACCCAAACAATAACACATCTACAATCACTCGATATTAAATTTAACAGTCAATAATGATTGTGACCTCTTTATATCAAAAGTAAAGAGACTCATTATATATATTTTCATTTCAATATAAGCTAGCCCGATACATTTGGTATTAGACCGGTAGAATTTTAATGTCAAAAGCCGATCCAACACATATTGTATCCGACCAATACAATTTTGTGCCGGGCCGATATATGTTAGATGTCATGTTTTAGAAACATGGTTAAATGAGAGGTACTTTGGTCCAAAAAATTGACTCTTTTACTTAGGTATTTTACTTAGGTATTGGTTGAAAAAAAAAAAATAAAAAATTAATTCATGTGGTATGAAAAGTGTTGAGGCAAAACATGCCTACAAATAAAAAGTTGGGGTATTAAAAATTTTCCCAAAATAGCATATCTCATGCCAACCGCCTATGGATAAGGTACAGTTTTTTGAAGGACATTGTTTTTTATCATGTAAACAGGGACAGGAATGGCGAAAAAAGCAACATGTCTACAGTACGCCGACAGTCCTTTCTTTGTTGAGAACAGCTCCACGGGTTGCCCTACACTGGGTTTCCTTCATGGAAGGACAGCGGTGTTTGCTTTCGCTTCTTCTCTTTCCTTCACTCAATGAAATTTTATTTGAGTTAAAAAAAATATATTTTCTTTTATCTAAAATCCGTAGTATCCAATACTAATAATGACTCTAGCACTGCACCAGCCAACAATTACTAATAAAGTATAATTACCGGATTGAAAATTTGTTTCATGTGCGAATGGACCGCATTTCTACAATACGCTTTTAATTCTCTAAAAATTAGAATTAAATTATATTTAAAAATATATTTATTGCCAAACCTGCATCTACAATAAGCGGGCTGGGCGCACAGAAACAGTGTCCTTATGGTTTTAGAGCGATTAGAATTTAGAAAACCAAAAGAAATTGGCAGAGACATAGAGCAGTGTGCCCATGACACAAAGGTTAAATTCAAATTCCATTGTACCGATTAAAATGGAAAAAACCAGCTTTTCTCTGAGATTTGATGAGACCGTTATTTGTATGAAAGCTTAATTGAGCTTTAATTATAAAAAAGAAAGCCCAATTATCCTCTGCTTGAAACTTTATTTGGCATTCTGTTCAACCTAGCATGACTGGTTCAGAAAAATACGAAATGTTAGTTGTATGCTCGATCTATCCTACCAATAATAATAATAAATAAATAAATAAAACAAAAGGATTATATATAGAGAGAGAAACAAGGACAAAAAAACTCAATTACCTTAAACAATTACCTTAAAAGATAAACCTCATAGAAGGGCATATAACGAGCAAGAGAGAGAGAGATTATGGGGAATAAAATTAGAGAGTGAGAGAGAGCTTATGGGGAAACAAAATTCTTGAACCTTTGGATTGATGGGCTCAATCTTGGTCTTGCTCGGGACCCATCATCAACCACTCATCCGGGCTTATGTCATGTGCATCAATGGCTCCCTCTTTCGCCTCTATGGAAACTCTAGGGAGTCCGAAAAGGGCACCCATGCCCAGGTCATCACCCATGTATGTGCATGGTTCATCCATGGATGGGTTCATGTCCCCCTTAAGGTCTAGTGTGTGTAGGAACCCCAGCCACCATGCCCATGCTGATTGGTCCTCACCCCAAACTTGGATTGGTGCACTCTCAACGGTAGGAGAGGGTGCAATAGGGTGCACCGAAGGTGCGGTTGTGGACCACGATGGTTGTGCTAGAGGCAAGGGATCCATGAGCCATGGCAAGCTCCCATGGCATGAACATGATGATGGTGATGGCATATGAGTACGTAATGTTGATGGGATGTGAGAGTAGGATGATGGTGTTTGTAGTCTTCTGTCACAGCATGGTGATGGTGATGGTGATGGTGGTTGTGCAGGGATGAATGGTGATGGTGATGGTGATGGTGATGATGATGGTGATGATGATGACCTATGGATGTGTAATGCATTGACAATCTCTCTCCTCGCTTGAGCAATGTTGAGAATAATGTCTTGGGGAGATTTCCTTGAGTGAGACCTTCTCCTCACCTGTTTTCTTGATTGGAGCTTCTCTTGTTTGCCTCTCTCCATGCCTCTAGAGAGAGAGAGTGAGTGTTCAAAAATCAAAAGGAGAGAGAGAGAAGGGGAAGGGGGGACTGCAAAAGAGTGGTGAAATATTGTTTAAATTTAGAGGGGAGGGAGGGGGAATAAATGATGAAAAGATGGGATAGAGGAGCCGAGATCCGAAGGTCAGATGCATAGACATGTATGCTGACACGTGTGTCGGTGACTGAATTATGCTCAGATATATGGTAACAGCATTTACACGCCCCCTCTAAAGGAAAATAGTTTGATAGGGCTGCAGCCCTATCAAAATAAGTAGGGCCTCTCTTTATAACTCCTTAAAAATTTCAATTCTAGAAAAACTTTTAAATTGGTTTTCTCAGCTGGTAAAAAATTTAGTATTTTAAATTTTAAAATAATGTATTTATATCATATTTCAAGTTTTAATTTTTTTATATTGAAAATTGATTTTAGAGCCATTATGAAAATTCCGGTGCTCAAAGTGCTTTTCTAATGAAAATTTGAGGTGAGGTTTTATTTTCTTTTCATAAAGCCTAAGTCAATAAAAACATGGGAAAATTTCGTATAGAACCCTAATTCTTCGTATTATTTCATAGTAAACTTTTTTTTTGTTTTTCTTTCAAGCCGCGTAAGAAAACCCCTGATGATTTCACCGTACCCCCTCATCTCTTATCTCTCTCTTTTATTGACTTTTCATCGGCATAAAAAAACCCTTAAAAATTTTACCATATCTCGACATCTCTTTTTATATCATTTCATTCCAAAAACATTTTTAATGGGTGAAAAAAGAACAAGAATGTTAAAAAAGTTATTGGAATAAAATGGTATAAAAAGATTTGTTGTGACTAAGTTTTATTATCAAAAATGAATAAAAGATGAAGATAAGATATGTGAGGGTATGGTGAAATCTTTAAGAATTTTATGATGAAAAAGTCAATAAAAGAGAGATATAGTATATGATGAGGTATGGTGAAATTTTCAGGGTAAAAGAGAGAAATAATATATGATGAGATACGTTGAAATCTTTAGGGGTTTTTTTGAACCACTTGAAAAAAAAATAAAATAAAAAGAAAGTCTACCGTAAAATAATATAAGAAATTAGAGTTCTATACAAAATTTTCCCTATAAACTTTATCCAAATTTAATTGGCCTTTACGCTCACACCAAGGATTGAGTTTTTGGCAAAATTGCCGTGTTGTTCCCGTAACTTTTCCGAAATCAGCTCAAGTACTCGCATGAGAGAGATAGTGCATGCCTACAAAAGAAAAAAGCATAATAAAAAAGTGTTGAAAGGTTATATGGCTGAGAACTAAGTAAATGGAAAGACTGATGGAATGCTGAATTCAAATGTTGGTTTAGAGAGAGAGAGAGAAAGAGATTGCAGAAGTGGTGGTTCTTGTAAAAAGGTGGACACTGATGTAATGGTTGAAGTCGAAATGTGCGTTTGAACTTTTCACTGAGAGAGAGAGTTTGGACTGTGAAAAGTTGGTAGAGACTGAGAGAGAGATCGGACTGTGAAAAGTTGGTAGAGACAGAGAGAGATTGGAATCTGAAAAGGTGGTAGAGAGGAGAGAGAGAGAGCGAAAGAGATATTGGACTGTGGAAAGGTCCTAGAGAAAAAGCAAGATTGGACTGTGAAAAGGTGGTAGAGAAGAGAGAGAGAGAGGACTGTGAAAAGGTGGTTAATATGCATGAGCAAGACTTGGACTGACAAGAGCCTTGTTAGGCAGGAGAGGAGAGAGAGAGAGAAAGAGAGATTGGATGGGGAAGTGGTGGTTCATGTGAAGAGGAGGTGGGCATGCATGCTGACAAAAGGAGGGAGGTTCTTAGGCAGAGGCAGGAGTG
>NW_006494943.1:1745387-1790237 GCF_000471905.2 Amborella trichopoda
TTTATAATGAATTTTAATAATTTTTTCGAATTTTTTTTAAGCTTTATTCTGACCGATTCACCTGATTCTCGATCCGGATCGCGGGTCCTCAGATCCGGATCTATTTTTTGGAAATCCCATCCGGATCACCAATCCGTTTTTTAAACCATTGGTGGTACCCATTCAGATCCACTTAAAACAAGGATCCGGATGAATACTAACTTAGAATGCCTTGATGACATCACAAAACGCCGAGTTCGTGGAAAAAAATTGCCGAGTCAGTCTGTTTTTTTAAGAATAAACAGTAGGGTTTCACGGGATTCACCTTTATGTTGAATTATTGAGCCCATTGCAGGTATTTTCAGTGCATTGTTGTCATCAATAAGTGGTTTTTGCATTATAAAAGATTGAAATCACAAGATTGAAATTACGAGATGCATTTTCCGGCCATGGTTTTGAAAACCAGTTCACAGCAAAAAAAAAACATTTCTGGCATTCCTTCAATTTCAGGCGATATTGGGTTCTATTTTGATTCAAATTAGAAGGGTTTTGAAGGAAAAAATGTTCTTCAGAAGATTGTGTATCGTCTCCTTTTTATTAAGCAAGTTTTGTTGCTCAATTTTTGAAGAAATTGATTTTCAGCTTTTTTTTTTTGAAAAACAGTTCACACGATCTATTTTATCTGCCACATTATTGATTCCAGGCGAATTTTGGCACTATTTTGAATGATATCATAGGGGTTTTAAAGATAATGGTATTCTTCAAATGATCGTGGTTGTTATTTATGTGATTACGTGAGGTTTGTTGGTTTATTTTTTAAGAAATCGCGATTGCCGAAAACCCTAATGTTCGATCATTACAAGTCGATTCAAATCCAATTGAAGTATGTATTTTTATCCTGATTCTTTTAATGTACATCCAGCAGTATCTGGATTTTTCATTTGTTTTTTTATATGAATCTTTATTTTAAATGCGTTGTGGTTTTCTTTACGATGTTTATTATTATGGCCTCAATTTTGAAGCTTGAAGCTACTGATTTTGTCCATAAGATCATGGAGTTAATTCATATGATTGAATATGATTTCTACGTCGCTTTTGCAAGATACATATTGATACATTGTAGAGTTTTTTGAGTAATTAAAATTAATTAGCTGATTGAAATTGAGAATTTCGACAAATATATGTTCTTGAGACACACAGTATAATAATACATTTTTTTTAATTTCTTGTAATTATGTTTAATTCTATGTCATGAATTTATAATTATCATGGGAAAAGAACTTATGTTTTTCAATTTTATTGTTAATTTTTTAATGAAATAAAATATATGTTCTTGGTACATAATTAAATAATTTTTGATACAGTAGAAGAATATTTTTTTCTTGTAATTATATTCAATTCTATATCATGAATTTATAATTATCATGAAAAAAATATTGTATTTTTTAATTTTATCGTCAATTTCTTTAATGCAATAAAATATATGGTCATGATGTACATTCAATCAGAAAAACAACTTTTCAATAATTACCTACTTTTACAAAGTAATGAAAGTGCATAATGCATCACTCTTAATTTCTTTTAGAAACCAAAAGGACACTATTTTGAGAGATTTATAGTGTTTTTTTGAAATAATTTCAGGACAAAACTTATCGATTCAGCCGATTTTCTGATCCGACCGTCGATCCACCGATCCGACATGGGTATGGGTGAGGACAATCCGGGTCACCGATTCGTTTTTAGACCTTCCTTCTCCCTTCTCTCTTTACTATCATCAACTCTACATTCTCTCTCCAACCTTGAAAGATTGAAGATTGAGGTTCTCTCTCTAGACACAAACTTGACCATGGGTTGCATTTCTCACTCATGGACACAATGTACATAAAGGAGAGCACGCATGAGTGTCCAGTTTTTTATTTCGAGAGGTGCTTGTGTAGTTATTGGAATCTAGGGAAATTTTGGGGCCGTTTGGATCCATGAAAAAATTACTGGAAAAACCTATTTTTTGTGAAATATATTTCAAGAAAAGTATTTTACATAAAATGAATTTCAGCTGCTTGGATAGTCATGGTTTTTTTTTTCATTTGTTTGTTAAATATTTTTTATTGTATAACCTAAGTCCATAGCTAAATTACATTTTGGTTCATTTTCGGAATTTTACGATGGGGTCTTTTTTAATGTTCCTTTATTTTTCTTATTGATACCCTCCCTTCGATGTTGTACAAATCAAATTACATTTTTTATTTATTTTTATTATTTACGATTTTTGGGCCAATCTGATACCCCATATATCAGATCGGCCTATTTTTGGGGCAGTCCGATATTGAAACATCATATTGCCCTATCGTTCGATATGGTGAGTTTGAATATGGTAGTTTGGTGTATGAAAACATAGGACTGGGTAGTTCAAATATTACTAACATCCAACCGTCCAATAATCAGACTTTTATTACTTTATGCTTTGCGTTTTCATAAATTTATGCCTTATGAAAGTAGAAAGTAGAAGACAGGCAAGGGTACATTATTCTAAACCTAGGCGCCATAAAAACTTAACAAACATGCTAACTTAAGACTTTTCTTGACATCCATATTATACTTTCTTTTTCTATGTGTTGTATTCATAAAATTAGACGTTAAATCTTATTGGTCTCAGATACTTTGATTTACATGTTGCATGGTGTTTTCATGTGGTGGTTCGATGTTAATACATTACACCGCCCAATTTTTCTTAGATATAATTTAAACAAAAAGTTTTATATATGATCCCACCAACATATAAAGCATATGTGACTCTTTCTCTTAGCCATCAGATAAAGAGTAGAGAGCTAGGATGACTTGAGTCCCAATGTCATACGGCTCTTGAGAATTTGATCTTGATCTGGTAGCTCAGGGTGTTTTTATTCTATAAATCATTTTGTAGTAAAATTGGGGCGTGCATACATCTACCAGAGGCAAATGATAAAAAGAATTTATGGTCATAAAAATTTACCAAAACACCTTGAAACTTGTAGGGGATTTTTTGCCATTTTTTGTCCTTTTTTTTTTTTAATAGATGCGCCCTAATAAGAAGAGGGAACACCCATTATTTCACTAAAATAAAAAATGTTGTGTAGAAAAAAGATTAAAAAAATTAAATAGTATTTTGGCATGACATTATGACATGGGCAACCCTAGCATTCAGATTGAACGACTGAGAAATGAGGTTACATATACTTTATATGTAGGCAGGATCACATTGGAAGCTTTCCGTAGTTTAAAAGCAGTGTGATGTTTAGGACCTGAGAATTCCCCATTCAAATCTACCATATGAAACTGTTTACGCTCGAATTTGAATTAAGATTTGAAATTGATCAACTCAATTCTCTTGCGAAGCAAGTTAAGTTTTTAAATCAGTAGAGAGTGGATGCCCCCTATAATAATTATAGACCAAGAAGAATCACTTATCTTGCCGATCTGGTTCTCTTCTAAGTCTACTAGCAGCACTAGCTCCAGAATCCATCCTTTTAGACCTTAAAAACCTCAAATTCTAACTAAATGAGGAAATAACATGGAAACTAAAAATAAACAGAAAAATAAATTAAAAAATAAATAAAAGAGAGACAAAGATCACATTCTTGGGAAACCCAAAGTTGGGGCCCGAATCAGGGCCGCAGGTTGATTTACTTATTTGAATTCTTTCTCTTGGTTTCTTGAAGTATGGCTTTAATGTTTTTTATTTGGATCTAGGAGATCTTGATAATAGGCTTTTTTTATGTTTATAGAAATCTTAAGAGGATTTTGGCTTAGGGCTTCTAGTCTAAGGCTTTCTATCATTTTTCTCAAGTTTTTAGAGGCTTTCCGTAATTTATTAGGAGTTTTATGATATTTGCTATTTTCATTGAGATTTTTGGATGAATTTCATATATTCCTAATTGTTTAGAATTTTTATATGGTTTTCCTAATTTTCTAGTTATTTTTCAAATTTTCTAGAAGGTTTTCCTAATTTCTAGAATTTTTTGAGAACTTCTTAATATTTCTAGGGATTTTCCTAAGAAATTTTTGACCTTTGTTTTTATGTTTTTTCAAGGGATTTTGGTGGGGTATTTATCAGCTTGAGCTAGGAGTAGGCTTAAAATTAATTGATCTAGTCTCCTAATCCTAATTTGATTAGGACTAGGCCAATTTTTGGATTTTTCTACAACATTTTGGTCAAAAACCATATTTATAAACATAATAAAAAAGTAAATTAACCACCTTGGACCCATCAAGTCGCATGGCCCAACTCTCTGCATTACGCGCAACCCACGAGACCAGGGATGAGTTGCGCTCAAGGGTATTTTGGTTATTGTTTACCATACACACTCTCGAGGCCCTAACGTTTCAACGATGCGTCCCATTCGAGTGATTCTTGGGCCGTTGGAAAGCTCTCAGGGTTGACTATGGATTAGGATAGGTTTCGGATGGTTTTAAGACAACCAAATTGGGTCTAGGTCACCTATATCTAACTAGGTTTGTGTGGAATTTAGGACGCAGAATTAAGATTTTTAGGAATTCCTTTAGCCAAAGTTTCGAGGGGGATATCTACAGTTGCTCCTCTTTGGCATTTACTGGGACACCAGATGAATGACAAAGAAGTAGACACTGCGATACAATGGAAGAAAAATTGATGGGTTATCCTTTTTCTCTGGGAAGGCAAGTAGTGGCATTGAGAGGCATTCGACAATTGGGCTCCGACGTGATAGTCAGTAAAAATTATGCTATCTTTGAGCCAATGATTTATCCTTGCTGAGGTTACCTCAATGCTAGCTGAGATGCCAGTGTAGTCATCTTTTACTTTAGTACTTTTGTTTTAGGCCTGGCTTTCAATTGAAATGAAGTTTTGAATTAAGATGAAATATTGTCTATTAGACTTTAATTCAAAATTCTTAGGATCCACAAGTTCAAGTTGAGTTTTTTGGCACCTATGGGTTGTTCTTCCTTAAAATGGGATTTTCCTGAAGTTTAGACTTTTTTAAAGAAAGGAGAAACACGGTAACATCATGTACGGGCTTGTTCCAACTCCTTCATTTTAGAAAACATTTTTAGCAATTTTAAATACAGAGAGAGGATATTTGAAAAATAAAACCAAGTGCTTGGGCATACGATGTTAACAAAGAAAGTAAGATTTTAAAAATCTAACCAACATATAAGGAAAAGTTTTTTAAAAGGGGGAGAATTAAGAAAAACATGTTGGTAAGCAATTTAGGCTCATGTTACTATAAAGTTTATTTTTTTCAATATGAGATTGTCGACCCTCTTCTTGGGAACTTTCATGACAGGGAATCATCGTGTGCTCTTCATCTTCCAATCTTGGCACTTGTGTCACAACTCAAGGAATAGTTTTCTTAAAGTTTCTGATCAAGTCGAATGATATGGGATATTGCCCTAAGTGGTCATTATCTCTTTGGATTTCCGATTTCATTGCTCCAGTACCACTCCTTTAATGTTCAGATAGTCAACGCTCTTCAGATCGATTTGGACTAATCCCTTCATAGTACTTTGCTTTTGGACACCATTTTGACTTAGGAAGAGTAGTTGAGAGGAATTCCAAGAGATATTAGAGAAGATACGAAAAGTGCGAGAAATTTTTTTTTTTTAATCTATTGCCCCCAAGGTCCCTTAGGTTGTTCAACCTGATAGATTCTTTTTTCTTTCTTCTTCTTTTTTTTCTCCTTTTTCTCTCTTCTCTTTTTTCCTCTTTTAAAGAAGATGACCAAAGAAGAGGAAACTAAGAAGATTTAATGGAACTTTTCCTTTTTTGGCACTTCATCCTAGAAAAAAATGAGAACTTGATCATCCTTCCTCCTTCAGGTGGCAAAGATGTTCTAATCTTGGTTATCTTTGAATTTTTCTTGCCCTTGGTTGGTATCCAACACTTCCTTGACAATGTTGCTGAAATTTTATTAATTTTTCTCTCCTAGAACTGCTTCACTTAGACATTGATCTTCAAATTTGGAGTCACTCTCTGCTTCCTAATCCTTCAATCTCTTATTGCTCAACTCTTTTTTATTTTTGAACAAGTGACTCTTTTCTTTCTTTTTTTTTTCTTTTCTTGACTCCTTAGGCTGTCAATGCCATGGAGTAAGGTGTCTAAGCAAAGAGTGGAAGCCCCACTTAGCTATTTGAAAGGGTACATAAGTGATCAACCTACTCCTTTTTGGTAATCTTTTTCATATATAATTTCATATTGGTCTTGGGGAGTTAATGGCCTTGTCGCATTGTGACAGTCGTCAGATAAGGCATGGGCTTCATTGATTGCCCTTGCTATATCAAATGGGGGTGCCCCTATCAAGTGGTTTGTTGGGGGTGCCCTTGTAGAGTCTCCTTCATTAGATGGGACCATCCCTATTGATAAATTGGATGGGATTGCCTCAACAACGTTTTTATCCAATGGGGCAATCTCTATCAAACTAGTAGATGAGATTGCCCCTATTGAATTTTCTTTCACGATTTCTATTTCAAAGGGTGGTTCCTCTTGAATACATGGCGCCTCAATTAATAGAGTCATGCCCCTGCCCATGTCGTCATGCCCCTGTCCATGTCTTCTTCTTGAGGTTCTTTATCCCATATCGGTGGATTGTCTAGAGAGTCTGGTGTGAGTGGCCCGGGTGGTCCCCTTAAAATCTCTAGGGGTTCAATTTTTCGTACACTCATGGGGTTATTGAACCTTAAGGGATAGTCAAGTCTGGGCCTTTTTCTTCTTCTATATTATTGACTCTTCTAGGGTCAACTCCTCGTGTCAAATAGGTATGTTTGCAAGGAAGTCTGGTGAAGGTGGCCCTGGTGGGCCTCTTAGGAGTTCTAGAGGTTCAAGTTCTTCCATAAACCTTTGAGGGGATAAGTTTTCTTTTGAACTTGAATGCTCTTCCCCTTGGTTTTCTCCTATTCTTTCTTGGACAATGACCCTAGGCTAAGGCAATCATTGACATCTTGTTTTTTAGATTCCTTAGCCACAAGGATTTGGATAAGTTTGTCATCTTGATTTACTAAATTTTTTGGTTGGCTTCGTCGCGTGCCCCAAGGCCATATTGGATGATCTTCATGCTTGGGCAGGGATCCTGACTTTACAACTTTTGCTCTTGAGTTGGTGTGGTGACATCATTTAGGTTCAAGCCTAGAGAGATATCCTTCTCCTTAGTAGATGGGTCTTTTTCTCTAACTTTTTTTGTACAGGATATCTTTACCAATGAAATCTTGGATGATGTGCCTAAGAACAAGGCATTCCTCAGTGTCCTGGGCATATTTTGATCACATTCGCACCATTGTGACTTATTTCTAACTTGGGAGCAATAATTTTAGAACACTACTCATCAAATCCTTGAAATGAGTGAACTCTCGAGATATAGTACCTTGAGTATGATATGTATAAAAGTACGCACTATCTGCATCCCTAAGTTGTTCTAAAGATGATTCAGACTTGGGATGAGGTTTGGCCGATTGATTGTTAATTCATTAATTTCTCGACTAACTAGAGCCTCATCTTGACTAAGCTCTTATTTTGAATGATCCCTATCTGTATCCTTAAGACATTATGAGGACAATTCTGGCATGGATGGGCTACAGACTCTTTAATTATTATCTCATCAGGATCAATGTCGGATGAATTGGTGATGTGGCTAGGACTTACTAGACTAGGTGATGGACATGACACACAGGGGTCTATGATATAGCTTGGGTTGGCTGAACCCTGGAGTTGAGGCATAGACAGAAGGGATTGGACTGGTGGGTAATGTGTTTGCACAAGTGGTGCGACTTAGGTTGGTTGAGTCAATACATTGTAGGTATGAACTAATGGTGTAGCCAGAACTGGCTAAGCTAATGGACAATGGGCTTGGCCCTGTTGGACCGGCTGAGCCTGACATGAATAAGTTTGGGCCATAACCGGTTGGGCTTGCAATTGAGGAGGTGCCCTAACCAGTAAGGGCCAACTGACTTGAGGGTATAGACCCTCTTAGGCTAACTAACTTGACTAGGTTGACCATGGGATTCAAAAGAACCTAACCATACCCCTGGGTTGGGACCTGAGGGGGTTTCTCATATGAATCCCCTAGACCAATGGCTTTTAGGAAAGCCAGGGTTGCATGGAGCTTTATAAGCTGTCTACAGCTTTGCCCTGGGAATATAGTGGGATCAAGCTCAAAGCCACTGATAGTGTTGGGTGGAAACCAAGCTTGATGAACTCTTGGGTTTGGGGGATGATGCCTAACTCTCTATTTTCTTTTGGTGGCTAGCCCTGTGTGAACCTAGCTCGATTGATCCTTGACTGACTGGTTATCAGGGTTAAGATGGTAAGAGGGCGACTAAGCACCGTAGTTAACTAGGTTTGGATCGACTGACCCAAGGGCTTCGAGATTTTGGATGTTTGACTTGTCTTGGTTATATAAACTTAATATTCGACAATACTCTATATCTTGCAGGTTAGCCCACCTGATGAATTCATCATTCAAGTTGTTATGGACTTTATTGACTTGGTGGCCCTTGGTTCTTGAACCATGGGCATGATGCATGGTTGTGGTTCCATGTGGGCTCTGACTGTACTTACAATTATGGGCTTTATATTTTGAGGATGCACCTTGATGATGCCCCAAAGACTACTCTGACTCCCTAGATCTATGCTAGACTAAAGGGTAAGATCTCATCTCAATCTGATCTTGAGCCATGATTCCAAGACAAAAAGGTTGGACCTAACTTGGACTGGACCTGAACTTAGATTGAACCTATACCTATAGCTGGACACCGACCTGGGTCTAGAACTTGGGCCTTGACCTCGAGTAGCTAGACTAGGCTTTGAGCCTTAAAGGTGGATCTAGGTGTGGGCTTAGGTTTAGACTTTAGATTCAATCCTATAGCAAGAGACCTAGACCTAAACCAAGACTTGCATCTAACTAGGCTTAGATTTGACCCTTACTGGACCGACACTCAGACCCTGATGATTTAGACCTCACTAGCCTAGACTCGAACTTAGCTAGACATATACTCGAACTTGGCTAGACCTAGGCTTAGACTTGGATAGAGATTTGGACTTGGTTATAACCTAGACTAGAACCTAGGTAGACTTAGACTCAAACCTAGATGGATCCAGACTTAGACTGGGCTAGAACTAAACTTGAACCTGACTAGACCTAGACTACAACCCAGAGCATATCTAGGCACACAAAAAAGGTTTGACGACAACTTGTCCTAGTGAACTATGGGTAGGATAGGTCTGGTCTAAGGAAAACACTGAAAATTTGACTAGGTTTGACGAGTACCTACGTAAGGCCAAACTACCGTTCAACTTCGGAGGCTGCGCTTTACCATTATAGGTTTGTATTGTAGTTAGGATTTCTGCAGAGGGGTGCTCGCTTTATTGATGGCGCATTCCCCATGTCCCACCATACCTATAGCTGAACTTAGATTGAACCTATACCTATAGCTGGACACCGACCTGGGTCTAGAACTTGGGCCTTGACCTTGAGTAGGTCTAGGCCTGGACTCTAGACTAGGCTTTGAGCCTTAAAGGTGGATCTAGGTGTGGACTTAGGTTTAGACTTTAGATTCAATCCTATAGCAAGAGACCTAGACCTAAACCAAGACTTGCATCTAACTAGGCTTAGATTTGACCCTTACTGGACCGACACTCAGACCCTGGTGATTTAGACCTCACTAGCCTAGACTCGAACTTAGCTAGACGTATACTCGAACTTGGCTAGACCTAGGCTTAGACTTGGATAGAGATTTGGACTTGGTTATAACCTAGACTCGAACCTAGGTAGACTTAGACTCAAACCTAGATGGATCCAGACTTAGACTGGGCTAGAACTAAACTTGAACCTGACTAGACCTAGACTACAACCCAGAGCATATCGAGGCACACAAAAATGGTTTGACGACAACTTGTCCTAGTGAACTATGGGTAGGATAGGTCTGGTTAAAGGTTCCTAACTAAGGAAAACACTGAAAATTTGACTAGGTTTGACGAGTACCTACGTAAGGCCAAACTACCGTTCAACTTCGGAGGCTGCGCTTTACCATTATAGGTTTGTATTGTAGTTAGGATTTCTGCAGAGGGGTGCTCGCTTTATTGATGGCGCATTCCCCATGTCCCACCATAAAACTTAAGTATCATTGTAGGGGGTTTTAAAAAGTATTTGAAAACTTTCTTGGATATGTCTGAAAGAGTGTGATAAATGTGTGGAAAATCAATACTCAAGTAATGGGTGCAAGTGATGTGATCAAGCAGGTAAATGCATTTAGCCTAATCTACTAATGCAAAAGATATTGATAAAACATACATGTAAAGATCTAAAAGAAATCTAATCTAATAAGATCAGACCAAGATTTATAAATTAAACAAATAAGATCAAATAGATAAGATTGAAAGACCAATCTACTTATACATGTAAGCTCAAGAAAGCCTAATCTAACCCTAGGACCTATCACCTCTTTTTTAACTTTTTATTTTTTGAAATTTCAGAGCACTGGAATTAGAAACCAGAGAACTTAAAAATCAGTAAGGACCAGAATCGCGCTGAAAAATGGGAATATCAAAAAAATTTCCAGCAATTCCATGTAGCACGACACGTGCAGAGTCGAACTGCGCAATACGGTTTGGCTAGCATTGGGCCAACGTGACTTGATCCGAGTCACGTTGTACTAAAGGCCCTGAAACCAATTCGGTGTCTTTTTCGGTGATTTTTAGGTGTTTTTCGACTTCTATAATAATTTATCTTTCTGGAAAATAACTATTGTAAATTTACATAAGGATTTTTTTACAATCTTAAATATATGGATTCGAAGCTCGAGGGCCCAAAGGTGGGGCGCCAATCTGTTTATGCTTGAATTTGGATCGATCTTTGATCGAGATCAACTCAAATCTCGTGCAAAACGTGTTAAAATTTTAAATTAGTAGAGTGAATGGGGTAGTTCAAATTATAGATTAACATGCATCACAGAGCTCGCAAATTTGGTTCTCTTCTGAGTCTATTGGCAGTGCCAACTCCACAATCCTGTTTTTAGACCTTAAAAAGCTTGAATTCTAACTAAATACGAAACAACTAGAAAAATAAAAATAAAATAATAAATAAATAAAAGACATAAAGATCATATACCTAAAAAACCAAGAGTTGGGGCTTGTATCAAAACCATTTGGATGCCTTCTCTTGCTTTCTTGAAGTATGGATTTGAGGTTTTTGGCTTGGATCTAGGAGATCTGGTTCCTAAGTTTTTGAATTTTAGAGAAATTTTGACAGGATATGGGCTTAGGGTCTCGAGCCTAAGGCTTTCTAGGAACTTTCCTTAAGTTTTTAGCTGTTTTCCCTAATTTTCTAGATTTGGTTTTAGGATTTTTCCTATTTGTATTTTGGACGAATTTTCTAATTTGTTTCTAAATTTCTATGAGTTTTCTAGGCTTTTCTTAAAGTTTTAAATATTTCCTGATTTTCTTGAGGGTTTACTTTTTTTTTTTTTAGAATGTACTAATATTTAGGGATTTTCTTAAGTGTTTTTGTACTTCTTTTTGGATGTTTTTCCACGGATTTTGATGGGGGTATTTATAGGCTTGAGTGAGGATTAGGCTTGAAATTCACTGATTTAATCTCTTAGCCGTAATTTGGTTAGGAATAGACTAAATTTTAAATGTTTTTGGAATATTCTGGTAAAAAGAACAACCTTAATAAACTTAATTAAAAAGGGGATTACGAAAATTAGCCCACCTCGGCCTATTGTGTCTGCATCCCGACTCTCCACGTGGCATCAGCCGGACTCTCCACGTGGCGTGCAGCCCACACTCGACACCAGATGAGTCACACTAAGGGGCATTTATGTAATTTTTACATCGTACACTCTCGAGGGCTGAACTTTTCAATGGTGTGTCTGATTAGAGTGGTTCTTAGATTGTTGGAAACCTCTTGAGGTCTTCTACGGCTTGGAATAAAATTTGGATGGTTTTAGCATAACTAAGCTGGGTCTAAGTCACCTATAGCTCACTAGGGTTTATGTAGTCTTTCGACATAATTAGGATTTATAAAAAATCCCTTAGCTAGAAAGATAATATTTCTAATATCAAAAGACCACAAAAATGCGTTGGTCTAATATCTGAGGCATCTGACTGCCTAAAAAATACAAAAATCCAAAAAGTTAATAAAAATATGGTTCAATGTTTACAACATAGAATCATGGGCAAAATTGAAAAATATAAAAAACATGAAAAAGAAAGAACCCACCACTAAAATTTGAAAATTATGGGCCAAAGTTAATTCCATAAATTTAACGCGGTCAATACGTAAATTTCCCTAGAATCTATATAAGGCACCATTCTTTAGGACGAGAATTAATTATTAAATTATTAAACAAATATGCCATATAAGTCCTAAATCCTATACTAAAGGCATGTTTGATAACATGAAGTTAGAGGAAGAAGGAACTTCTCCCTTACTGTATACGTTTCGTGTTTGATGCACTTAACTTATACAGTAAAGAAGTTCCACCTAGAACTTCCTTAGTCCCTTGTGTTTAAGAAATAAACTTCTATTTAAAATGATGGAACTTATAATAGGAACTTGGCTCCTCAAATCCTATTATGCCTCCCTCCTTATATTTATATTTATATTATTAATTTATATTATTAATTTATATTTATATTTGTATTATATTATATTATAATATAGTTTATTATTTTATATATATTATATAATACAAATAAATATTAATAAAATAATTTATCGTATTATATATTACATTACATTATATATAATATAGATTTTATATTTTATTGTATAATATATATTATATTTGACTATATAATACATTTTATTTATATAAAATGTATTTATAGTATTATATATAATAAAAATACATATTAAATATAAAATACAATGTCTAATACATTATATTATGTCATATATATTATATATTTATATCTAAATTATTATTATATTTGTATTATATAGTATATACTTATGTATATAATATATTTTATTATATATTTTATAATATATAATAAATAAATATAAATACACTATATTATATATTATATTATATTATATATTATATATAATATATACAAATTTATATTGTACGTTATATAATAAAATAAATGTAAAATACACTACATTATATATAATATTATGTTATCAATATCATATATTTATATTTAAATTATTAGCGTATATTTGTTTCATATTATTATTCATAATATATATTTTATTTAATAGAATACAACATATTACATAATATAAAATATAATATAGTTTGTTGTATATATATTTTTATGTATGTAATAGATTTTTACAATACATTCTATTTTATTTATATCTAATATAAAAATAATATTTAATATATAATATTTAAATAAATATGACTTCATATTTCAACCGGTTGTTAAAGAAGAACTTCCTTAACATTCAAGTAAGTTATTAGAACTTCTTTAAATAACTTTTTTCTTTCCAACAAAGAAGAACTTCCAATTTTCAGTAGACATTTACCTTTTAGTTATCAAACAAGCCCTAAAGGTACACTTCAAAAACTTCATGAAAAAGTTGTTTCGATCGTGAAAAATCTTCTATGTCAACCCTGAGAAATCTGAATTTGAAATTGAAATTGAAAAAATATGAAAAAAATAGATTTTCTAATTAGTGTGGTCCTATTCGCTTCACTTCGGCCGAAACCTTCGGATTTTAGGCCTAGACCGAAGTGAAGTGAAGCCTAGTGCTGCTGCTTTGGTCAACATCAGGCTGCTTTGGCCAGCTTCGGGCTGATTCAGATGAATTATAAAAGTATTTTTCATTTTTTCCATTTTTTTTATTTTTTTTAAGTTTTAATTTTTAATTGTTTCATCATTTTTATATTTTTATATATAAATATCTAATTTATTTATATTTAAAAAAAAAGTCAGAAGTCTTTCCCCAAATCAATTGAAATGTCGAGCTGCTTCATTTTTTTCACCAAACCAAAAAAGACTCTGAAACAAATCTGAATGGCGGACTGACACCGTTTGGAAGCGTTTTCATAGATTTCGATGTACATGTTGTAAGGTGTTTTACATGCTGCATGGTATTTTGAAGTGGTGGTTCGATGTTTATACATAAGATGGCCCAACTTTTCTTAAATATAATTTAAAAGTAGTGAACTGTTTTGGGCATTAGACCACCCCGTCCAAATTCACCACAGGGAACGATAGGGCTGTACGATGTTTTTAATATCACCACATGGAACGATAGGGCTGTACGATGTTTTTAATATCGGACGGCCTACACTGGTCTTAGTGCGTTGGACTATAGTATTAAAAAAGAATAAAAATGAGTTTTAATGTTTGCAAACTAAAACCAAGGAAAAAAAAAAAAAAAAAAAACCAAATGAGGGATGAAACCTCTCCGTGTAATTTTAACTTGTACATTAATTTCCTTGGAATCTATACAACGCTCCATTCTCGAAAACGAGTGTGGACTGCACTCCTAGTAAAATTAGGGACCCATGTTTTGAATCAAAATCTTGTTATGTCGAACCTTGGTTATGTTAAAACCTTTGTTTTGAATTAAATCTTGTAGTTATATGTACATAGGCTAAAATTTTTAGATAAATATGATTAGTATAATAATTATAAAAATTCAAATACTACTGGACAACTATGATCATGTTATGAATTTTGAGGGATGATGAAGTGTAGGTGAAGTACTGTAGAACTTCACCTAGGGGCCATTTGGATACCTGGACATACTACATTATTGCGCAATACATTACTTACAAATGGATTGTCACTGTTTGGGTAGTATTTAGATGCAACTTGGGAAATACATTGTTATTGTTTAGCTATGTCCAGAAGAAATATGAGAAATGCATTGCCAACAATTTTTTTTTTTTTTTTGGCTTTATACCAAAAACATGGTTAAGCGTACAATCCTTATTAGTATGTAGCTTAAATTTTATCCTTATTAGTATGTAGCTTAAACTTTATAATTGCATCAGGCATCAGAATTAGCCACACCTTTTGTATGCCTTTGCATCTTGACTTGGAATCACATGTCTTTAAGATGTTAACTCTTTGGAATAGCATACGTTTATTATAATAAGCTATGATATTTTTTATGTTTTATTTTTTGTGCTAAAGCCTTTCGATCATCTCTTTCCAGAAAACTTCCATGTGCAAATTCAAAAGAATTAAAAAGTTTGGAACAATTTGGATGGTAACCTAGCAGGCTTTATGACTAAATGAAATGTATTGAAAGAGAAATTACGTTCGAGTATTAGAAGAAATTGAAAAGGTAAATTAATTTTAAAAATATCTAAAAAAAAGGACAATTCAATCACAGTGATTTGACGATTCTCTATGAGTGAACACAAGTATTTCAAATTTATCAGCAAACAATAGCAGTAAAAAAAAAACAATAAAGCCAAAAAAATAAAGCCAAAAATAAACAACGGATCTCGGGAGACAACCCAAATTCCCTTATTTTTTTGGTACAACAGCTTAGCAGAAACAAAAAAAATAAATCTTCTATATCTAGAAATAAATGCTGGCAGAAGATGGGACACTGTGGTTGCAGAAAATGGGGCTGAGAGTTTTTGCTTCTCGTTGAAGAATTTTTTTAATTTTTTTTCTTTATGGTTTATTAGAAGGTGAATTACCAGATTTTTGTGATTTTTTTGGAAAATCTAAGGTAATGTTTTTCTAGTTCTTTACCCCAAACCATAAAAATGTCATATTTTTGTGTAATCTATTTTCATGTATTAGATTTTCAGGTTCCCAAAACCCCCTATAGGCATTTTGTAGGTGCTTCAACCTTGAGTTGACGTGCTGAGTCCAAACTTGAATCTATACCCCAACTTGGACCGGGTCAGGGTAAATTCCAAGCCCTATCCATGTATCGTTACCTAAATTTGGGACCAAAATGTATCCCTGATACATAAAATTAGTCCATATGTAATTTTTCCTCTTGACTATTCAATTATCTTTAATTTATTTCTTAAAAATCTAGTCCAATTTGATTTGATCAATAAACAGAGACTAGAGCAAATATCTCACTCGTTCGGTGGCAAATCAAAATCTACTACACTGATTCAAATTGTATTATGGATTTCTCTTTTTAAATATTCCTTTATTTATCAGGCTCTTCTAACACCGTGCGCAACACACATAAATCCACTTACTAATTAGAGAGAAAACCGTACTGAAGATCTTGGCTCAAACATGCGAAGAAAAGTTGGAATTTTGGCTAAAAAAAGATCGAATCTCAACTAACCACAACAGCATAGATAGAGTCCTTTGATTAAGGAGAAGTATGAGATTTCAACCACAAATAAGAAGTCCGAAATAGAGAGCAAGATTATTACGAATGTTTGCATTCTTTGTAAGGAAAATGATGAGAATGGAGATCATCTTTTTCTTTATTGTCGTGTCTCTTTTCACATATGGATATGGGTTTTCAAAAAATTGGACATATGATGGTGGTGCCGAGTAGTCATATGAATATTTTGGGTAACATGTAGTTGATTAAAAGAAAAATTATGCATTTGGTTTGGAGGTGGTTCTTCGTGACAAAAGAAGGGTTTGGAGTGGTCAAAGCGAATGTTGAAATTAATTTACATAATTTGCTGCTTCAAAAAGTAACGAAAGTAAGACCAAAAGGTAGGTGGAGCTTACCTATGCTAGGGAGTATCAAACTTAAATTCGATGGAAGCTCATTAGGAAACCCACGCCTATCTGAAGTTGGAGGAATTTTGCGAGATACATTTGGAGAGGTGATTTTTTGTTTTGCTGGCCCTTGTGGGGAGATAACGGCTTATGAAGCAGAATTGACTGCGTTAGAGTGTGGAGTTTAGATTGTGAGTCAGAAGAATATCAGAATGCCATGTATTGTTGAGGGGTCTATCTGAATATAATAAATTGGTGCAATAAGATATCCAGGCCACTATGGAACTTGAAGAGGAAATGCCTAAATATTATGGATATATGTGAGAGTCTCCCTATCTCATTTCAGCATGTGTATAGGGAGGCTAATGATATTGCCGATGGATTGAAAAAAAAAACGAGAGATGTCTATGCAAAATTTGTTTATTTCATATGTTTTCTCTTTTTGATTGGCTGTAACCTTTGACTAACTAATAACGCTTCAATACCATTGTCAAAAACAAAAAGACAAAAAAAAGAAAAGAGAGAGAGCCCTTTGTCATGGGTTTGAACCTGAGTGATAATCATTTCCGATAAATTTCTATTTAAATCAACCTATTGCGATATTTTAATTTTTCTTTTTATTATCATGTTAAAATATTCTCCTAAAATTAACGTGTATTTAATATGAAATTTGAACGAGGCACAGGGGGATAAACTTGCAAGAGATTGATAATTTACATGTTCTTTATTAAAACAATTGATAATCAATATAAGATGTACTATTTCAATTTTTTTATACATCAAAAATTAATATCAATTTTTTCATTTACATAATTTTTAATATATTAATATTTCATATGATATAAAATCTAAATTGGAAAAATATCATTAAAGGGTTTAAAGTTTTTTACAAAATTATTAAGAGATCAAAACATCTCAATTAACATTAAAATGACTAATTTTTTTTTTAAAAAAATTACAAATACGCCCCTCCACTCCCAACATTGGACTTTCTAGATAACCTCCCCCCAATCAGTTTTTTTGCAACTTTTACCTCAAAACACACTTTTCTAGCAAATACCTACCAAGCAAAAAGTCATCATTTTTTTTTTAAAAAAAATACCCTTGTCCGTACAAGCGCACGTCACACACCCCATAGGATGCCCAATGACTAATGGTTAACTGTTGGACCGATGTCACCTTTTGTCGGATTGTGCTCACATTGTGCCAGATCCAATATGAAACTGTGCTCACATTCTACATGACCGATGTCACATTTTTCCGAACTGTGCTCACATTATGCCGGACTGTGCTCACATTATGTCGCACCCAATGCCGGATTGTGCTCTCATTCTGCTGAACCAATGTCACCTTTCGCAGGACCGATGTCACCTTTTGCTGGACTGCGCTCTCATTCTACTGGACCATGCTTACATTCTGCCGACCGCATGCACACTATGCTGGACCGAGAGTACAATGCCGGACGGACAATTTGGAAAAAATTAAGTCGTGGGTGCAATAAGAGAGCGAGGGCATTTTGTTCCAAATTACAATAGCTTTTTGACTTGTAAGGGTATTCAAATTACAATAACCTTTTGACTTGTAAGGGTATTTGTTAAATAAAAAGGTGTTTTGGGGTAAAAGTTGTGAGAAAAAATTTGGTTGGGGGAGGTTGTTTAGAATGTCCAAAGTGCGGGGTATCTACAATTTTTACTTCCTTCTTTCTTTCTTTTCCTTTTTTTTCATTTTATTGGTTACAAATATCTTCAAATGTATAAAAAATGCCTTTATTTAATGTTAGAAACCATGAACAAGTAGAGATATTTTAGTAATTTGACCCACTAAGAGTAAGTCGAAGCCTCTTAACAATCACATTGTTAAATGCCCAACTTTTAAAATTTTCTAACATTGAAAATGGACATTTTAGAGATATTTAAGTTATCTTTTAAGGAGGTATGAGAAATTCATTTACCCAAAAAAAAAGAGGTATGAGAAATTTTAAAAGTAAGTTCTCATAAAATTAAGAATTTGCGCTTGGACCTTAGTAGTTAACCACAAGAGATATTTAAATTATTTTTTAAGGAGGTGTGAGAAATTTTAAGAGTAAATTCTCATAAAATTAAGAATTGGGCTTCTCAATTCAATTCCACCTATCTCCCCAAAAAAAAAGAGAAAAAAGGAAACAACTTATTAAATGGGACCTAATGGTTATTACCAATGATATTTTCCCATTTGAATATATATTCAATAATTCTAATAAAAAAATTTATTCTGCAATAAATAATACATTTTTAAATCCCACTAATTATCCTATAAATTGGAGATAATAGAACTAATCACGATTTTATCCTCATAATCCGCCGTAATTAATGCATAACAACTTGGACAGAGGTTCGAAGCCAACGTGCAAACTTTCCAAAACCTTTGATTTTGATCTCAAACCTTCTAAAACCCATAAACATGACAAAAAAGAGATCGAAATACGCGGCCACCAGTAAGAAGAGAGAAATTCAAATGATCAAATATTCTTGTTGCTCATGTGGCATCACTTTATTAGACCACGTTTTTGGACCCACCCAACGGAGCGTATAAAATCTTCAGGTTCTTTCTCATCAATTCTACCAGCTTCTTTCCCTCAATCTCTACCTTCTCTCAATATCGCTAAACTCTCTCTCTCTCTCTAAACTTATAAGACCTCTACCTTCTCTCTATCCCTAAACCGTTCTCTCTCTGAACTTATAAAGATCTCTACCTTCTCTCTATCCCTGCATCTCTCTCTCTGGTTTCTTCGTTCCCGGCCTTTCGTTTTTCGTTGTTCATCTACGTTTTGGATCCCCTGTTTCAGTAAGATCTCTCTGCGTTTTTTGTTGGAGCATGATTTTGGTGGGTGAGATGAGCATCCGCAGGGGAAAGGGTTTCTGCTTTGGAATCGGAGAACACGTTGTCAAGGTACGCTCTCTTTTTCTCTCCCAGCTTTTTTTGTTGGAGCATGACTTTGGTGGGTGAGATGCGTTGTTCCTCTACTTTCTTGGTCCCATGTTTTAGCAAAATCTTTCTCTCTCTCTCTGCGATTTTTTGTTGGAGCATGTATTTGGTGGGTGAGATGAGGTTGCACAGGGCAATGGTTTCTGCTTTGGAATTGGAGTACACGATAAGTTACGCTCTCTCTTTCTCTCTCCAAGATTTTGAATAATGTTAACCATGTTGAATTGCTCTCACTTTCTCTCTGAGGAAGAGTTAATTATCTGTTAATTTTTGAGAACCAGTTGAGTTCTTTATATCCCTGTTGAGTTCTTTATGTCCCTGTTGAACACTTGTTTCTTTCTCCCTGCTGAAGAGCTATCTATCTGTAAATTTTTTGATAACCAGGTAACTTAGATGGATCCCTCTCTTTCTCTATATCTCTGTTGAATTGTTTATATCCCTGTTGAAGCCCTCTTTTGTTTACTATTGGTTGCACCTTTGATGCAGGGAGAAAATAAAACCAGAAAACCAGAAAACCTTTGAAGCACGGAGAAAATAAAACTAGAAAATAAGAAAAATAACAAGAGAAAATAAAACCAGAAAAATAACAAAAAAATATTAAGAGAATATAGCCAGGTCGGTAAGGGAATCTCCCTCCCCCCCCCCAAATGATCTTTTGACGAGACAAAATTTTATTCAACTCATTCAATGATTTACAATAACTAAGAAAAAAACACCTCTCTACACTCAGACTTTTTGTATTTTACCTCTTCTCCCTATTTTCTCTCTTAACTTATTTTCTCTCACCCCTTTTTTCTCTCTTACTTTATCTCTTCTCCCTATTTTTTTCTTTTAACCTATTTTCTGTCAACCCTATTTTCCTCTCTTAACTTATTTTCTCTCATCCCTATTTTCTCTTTTACTTTATCTCTTCTCCCTATTTTCTCTCTTAACCTATTTTCTCTCTTTCTCTCTTAACCTATTTTCTCTCATCTTTACATTCTCTCTTTTAACTTCACACGCTTAGCCTACATTTTACCTAAAGCTTCTTATTGTTATTGTTGAAAAGATAAATCTTCTAGATTTATTTTTATCCTATTTATATTCCTCAAACTAACCAACCCAATTGATCAATATTTATATTCCTCAAACTAACCAACCCAATTGATCAATATTTATATTCCTCAAACTAACCAACCCAATTGATCAATATCAATCACAAGATAAACTCATGCCCACCTAATTATTCTTGCGCACTCCCTATTCTTAAGAAAAATAATTAAAAGAATAATAAAATAAAAAAAATTAAAATAAACTTAATAATCCCTCTTATTACATCATTGCCCCTTTCTTTCCCTCTTGGGTCTTACGACCCTTTTTGGCCCAACCACGAACTATCGGTTGGGGCATGACTGTATCATTCTCCCTAGTTGAACGGAACTCGACTCCCGCGAGTTGGATTCAGTATAGGATGCAATATAAGTCTGGATCGACCCTTTTGAACTCTTGCTCAGAAATCCACGTGCTATTAGAGTATGACCTACCCTTCCATTTGACTAGATATTGGGGATAAGAACCCTTTTGAGTTTGAAAGCTTTATCTCCAAAATTTGCTCAATTTCCTCATCTTTCTTTCTCGGTAATTGCTTCATCATATCAACTACTTCTTTTTCGACTTCTAGAGGGTCTCCGTGAAACTCAAATAAGTCAGCAACATTAAATATCGGGGAGATATCCAATGCCTTTGGTAATTCCACTTTATATGCATTGTTCCCATATTGCTTCAAAATACGGCAAGGACCCACTTTCTTGGACTTGAGTTTATTATAGGTTCCCAATGAAAATCTCTCCTTTTGCAAATACACCATTACTAAGTCACCCTCCTTGAAAATTTTTTCTCTTATATGCTCATTTGAGGCTTTTCGATCATTTTCATTGCTTTGCTCAATTTTCTTCTTGATTTGAGCTTGCAAATCTCGAATATGCTTAGCAAAAGCATTGATATTATAACTTATCTTTCCTGGCATGGGTAATGGCACTAGGTCAAGCACATGATTAGGAGTTCGCCCATTAACAATTTCAAATGATGATTTTCCTGTAGACTGATTTACTGAACTGTTGTAAGCAAACTCAGCCCGGGGCAAAGCGAGGTCCCATTGAGATGTACTATCACCAACAATACTCCTCAAACTTGCACATTAGAAGACAAGTTAAGCACAATACTAATTGATGGTGGGAGCAATGAAAACATTGTGTCTAAAGAGATGGTGGATAAACTTCAATTGAAAGAGCATAAACACCCTCGCCCACATCACATCCAGTGGTTCAAGAAAGGAGGTGAGGTACCAGTTCTTCCTCGATGTTTAATATCTTTTTCCATTGGTGCTAATTATAAAGATGAAGTGTGGTGTGATGTAACACCTATGGATGTTACAAGAACATTCATGCACTTAATGATTGAGGTACTTCATTTTTTTATTGGTAAATTTGTTGTGGTTTATTTTGATAGTATCTTGGTTTTTAGTGCTAACCCACACGATTGTCTTAACCACTTGGAACAAGTTTTTGATGTGCTAAGGAAGGAATCACTTATTTTGAATTTTAAAAAATGCTCAACTATGACGGACAATGTCGTCTTTCTGGGGTATGTTATTTCATTTGAGGGAATTACGGTGGATCAAGAAAATGTGAAGATTGAAGTTTAGTTCCCATGCGCTTCCACAAAGTGCGTCAAAAATGACTTAAAGAATTTTGTATCCTGGTCAGATGTAATAGGCTTAGGAACACCATGTAGCCTTACAATATCTTTGGAAAAGAGATTGGCGTTATGTGTAGCATCCATAGTTCTCCTGCAAGGAATAAAATGTGCAATTTTAGAAAATCGATCAACAACAACAAAAATAGAGTCCATACCTCGTGTGGTACATGGAAGTCCAAGTACAAAGTTCATAGAGATAACAACCCATGAGTCATCTGAAACAGGAAGAGGAGTATAAAGACTTGTATTTTGTCTGTGACCTTTAGATACTTGGCAAGTTTGACATCGGCTCACAAATCGTTCAACATCCCTTCGCATACGTGGCAAAAAATACTTTTCTCCAAACATAGCCATAATTTTCTCCTTCCCAAAGTGCCTGCCTAAGCCTCCACCATGAAGCTCCATGATTATCTTCTCCTTTAGGGAGCAATTCGGTATACATAACCGCACACCTTTAAATAAACAACCATCATGCATGAGATACTCACCCATAGGGTCTCGCCCATCAACACACCTTTCAAGGACCTAACTGAAAATTAGGTAAACTTTATATTGGTCTTTTATCACTTCAAATCCCAACACTTCCATAGACAAAGTTCTAAGCAATACTACCCTTCTACTTAAAGCATCAACTGCCTTATTTTGGGTTCCAGCCTTGTGCTTTAATAGGAAGGTGTATTCTTGAAGGAAGGCCATCCACTTAGCAAGTCGCGCTTTCAAGTTCTTCTGAGAACTCAAATACCGGAGTGCTTCATGATCTGAGCATAGAACAAACTCCCTATGAATCAGGTAGGGCCTCCAGTAGCGCAAGGCTTATACCACTGCATAAAACTCGAGGTCATAGACCGAATACTTCTTACGTGCTTCATTCAACTTCTCACTAAAGAAGGCCACTAGTCGCCCCTCTTGACTTAGAACTGCCCTTATGCCAACATTTGATGCATCGGTTTCAACCTCAAACACCTTAGATAAATTTGGTAAGGCAAGTACTGGTGCTTGGATCATCTTTTGTTTAATTAGAGTGAAGCTCTTTTCAGCAGCGGGACTCCATGAAAACTTTTCAGCTCTCATACAATCAGTCACTGGTGTTATTAGAGTGCTGAAATTTCTGATAAATCAGCGATACAAGGTCGCTAGGCCATTAAAAGAACTCACCTTAGTGAGTGACTTTGGCATCGGCCACTGAGCTATGGCCTTCACCTTTTCTGCATCCATCTTAATTTCCTTAGATGAAACAACATATCCCAGAAAGACGACATTGTCCATCATAAATTAGCATTTTTTCAAATTCACAATAAGTGATTCTTTCCTTAGCACGTCAAATACTTGTTCTAAGTGGTTAAGATGATCATGTGGGTTAGCACTAAAAACCAAGATATCATCAAAATAAACCACAACAAATTTACCAATAAAAGAACGAAGTACCTCAGTCATTAAGCGTATGAATGTGCCTGGTGCATTAGAAAGCCTGAATGGCATCACAAGCCACTCATATAGTCCACTTCGCGTTTTGAATGCAGTCTTCCATTCATCTCCAGGGTGAATCTGAATTTGATGGTACTTACTCCTTAATTCAATCTTTGAAAAAACCTCGGCTCCATTAATTATATCTAACACATCCTCGGTGACCCATCTTTTTTTAGAGTCAGTAATGCAGGGACAACACATGGTGATAGGCTTTCTCGAATCAATCCCTTCTTAAGCAAATCAACAACTTGTCTGTGCAACTCTTCATGTTCCATGAGACTCATTCGATAATGGGCCTAATTTGGTAGACTAGAATCAGGCATCAAGTCAATGTGATGCTGAATATTTCTCATTGGAGGAAGACCATCAGGTAATTCTTCAGGCATCAAGTCTTTATACTCCTCAAGTAGAGGTTCAAGAGCCCAGGAATTGCAGTCGGTGCAGAATTTTCTTTGCATGCAACACATAAATCACATCCATATCCTTGCTGCCCCCATTTAATTTTTGCACATTAAACAACTTTGAACCCTCTTCTTTAGTGGATTTGGGTGTAGGAAGTTGCTTCATAGGGTGGAGTGTGATATTAATACCATCCTTGACAAAAGAATAAGTGTTTGGTCTAGTTTTATGTACCATATCATGATCATAAAGCCATGTTTTACCAAGTAATATGTGACATGCATCCATAGGTGCTACATCGCACCACTCTTCATCTTTATAATTAGAACCAATGGAAAAAAGATTAAACATCAAGGAAGAACAGATACCCCACCTCCTTTCTTGAACCACTGGATGTGATATGAGCGTGGGTGCTTATGCTCCTTCAATTGAAGTTTATCCACCATTTCATTTGACACAATGTTTTCATTGTTCCTACCGGCAATTAGTATTGTGCATAACTTGCCTTCTGATGTTCAAGTTGAGGAGTATTGTTGGTGATAGCATATGTCAGTGGGATCTCACTTTGCCCCAGGCTGAGTTTGCATACTACAATTCAGTAAATCGGTCTACAGGAAAATCACCATTTGAGATTGTTAATGGGTGGATTCTTAGTCATGTGTTGGACCTAGTGCCATTACACATGCTATGTATGATAAGTGATAATGCCAATGCTTTTGCTGAGCATATTCAACTTATTTCGCATTTATACTAAAGCCAACTCGTAGGAGTCGAGTTCTTTTCGACTGGGGGGAATGAGACAGCCATGCGTCAGCCGATAGTTCGTGGCTGGGCAAAGAAGGGTAGTAGGACCCAAGAGGGAAAGAAAGGAACAATGATATAATAAGGGAGATTATTAGGGTTATTTTAATTTTTTTTATTTTATTATTCTTGTGGTTATTTTTCTTAAGAATAGGGTGTACGCATGGATAATTTGGTGGGCATGAGTTTATCTTGTTCTTGATATTGATCAATTGGTTTGGTTAGTTTGAGGAATATAAATAGGATAAGGACAAATCTAGACGTTTATCTTTTCAACAATAACCAACGTTGGGAGGCTTTGGGTAAGATGTGGGCTAACTATTTTAAAAGCAAATCTTTGGCACGTGAAGTTAAGAGAGAGAAATTAGGGATGGCAGAAAATAGGTTAAGAGAGAAAATAAGTAGAAGAGATAAAGTAGGAAACGTTCGTGTGTAGAGAGAGGTTTTTTTTTGCTTAGTTATTGTTGATCTTCTTTTTAATCTATTTAAAGGGAAATCTCCCTTCATTGTAAATCAATATGTGGGCTAACTATTTTAAAAGCAAATCTTTGGCACGTGAAGTTAAGAGAGAGAAACTAGGGACGACATAAAATAAGTTAAGAGAGAAAATAAGTAGAAGAGATAAAGTAGGAAATGTTCCCTTGTACAGAGAGGGTTTTTTTTGCTTAGTTATTGTTAAGCTTCTTTTTAGTCTATTTAAAGGGAAATCTCCCTTCATTGTAAATCAGTGAACGAGTTGAATAGAATTTTGTCTCGTGAAGAGATTGTTTTGGGGTGGATTCCCTTGCAGACCTTTGAGAGAGGGTATATTCTCTCAACCTTTATTTTTTTTATTGTTATTTTTCTGGTTTTATTTTCTCCTTGCATCAAATTAGTATTGTACATAACTTGTCTCCTGATGTGTCAGTTGTTGGAAAAATATTGTGTTGTGGCCACTTCTCATCCTGACTAAGTCTTGGGGTTGATAGCATGGTTCGCTGGACAACTAAGGCTTCATCCCTTTCATCTCCATACAATACCTCAATCTCACCTTTGAAAGGCTCAGTCCCTTCATAAGACTGGCTCGTCCCAATATCATCTTCATAGACTTCAACTTCATAATTTTCTTCTGCGAAGTTAACTTTGACAGGAAGTTGACGTGAGGGGCAATTGAATGCTCTATGCCCAAACACACAATTTGTGTATCATCACGAGGTGTTTTAGGTGCTCCCAGCCCTCTCCCAACACCACCTCTCCCAGTATTAAGATTTGGCCTAGTTGGGAAACTCTAAGAGGTTTGGTGTCCACGCCCCAAAGGTGGTCTTCTAAAGGTTAAAGCTTGCTGCCCCAGTGTTGAAGTAGAGCTTCTTGTCACTGAGCTGTTTCTCCCAAGGCCCAAATTGACTATTTCCTCGTCTTTGAGGGCCAAAGTATGGCATTAGACATCTTATAGATTTCTTTGAAGGCCAATTCATTCTGAATGCCTTGATTTAGCTCATTCAAGTAGCGATTTATTTTTTGACCTTCATACTCTTGTAAATTTACCCTAGATGTCAAAATATAGAATTCTTTAGTATAGTCACTTACCGACTTTTTACCTTGCTTGAGGTTTTGACACCTTTGGTACAAAGTTTGGGCATAATTTACTTGTAAAAATTTTCGGCGCATCTTTGTCTTCATCTTTTCCCACGAACTAATTTTTTCCTTACCTTGTCGAAAACGATCCTATTGCAAATCATCCCACCAAACCAATGCATGGCCCGAAAATTTTGTGGCTATTAATTTTACTGTTTTTGTGATCTGCAATATCTTTGTACTCAAAACACTTTCTCTTCTTTACTTAGCCAATCAAGAAAATCATCTGCGTGCAATCGACAATGGAACTCTAGTCAATTTTATTCCAGGTTCTCTTTCTCTTTCCAACAATCGAAAAATTCATTCATTGAATTTGTCATTAACTGGGGCCACCCGAGGTTGGTTAGGAACAAGATGTATACCTCTTTCATCTCTGTTGCGTTGAGTTCCAACACCGGTCTCCGGATTCCTTCCATCTTGAAGCTGAGCGAACTCAGTTACTGGCATGAATTTGTCTACTCTCTCTGCTAGGGCTTGAACTACTTTAGTCAATAACTTTAATCCATCGAGGGATGTCTCTTTTGAAGCCATCGGAACCTCGTTTTGATACCAATTGATGCAGGGAGAAAATAAAACCAGAAAAATAATAATTAAAAAAAAAAGGTTGAGAGAATATATCCTCTCTCAAAGGTCTGCAAAGCAATCCACCCCAAAACAATCTCTTCACAAGACCAAATTCTATGCAACTCATTCACTGATTTACAATGAAAGGAGATTTCCCTTTAAATAGACTAAAAAGAAGATCAACAATAACTAAGCAAAGAAAAACCTCTCTCTACACACGAACTTTTCCTACTTTATCTCTTCTCCCGATTTTCTCTCTTAACCTATTTTCTTTCATCCCTATTTTCTCTCTCTTAACTTCACGTGCCAAAGGTTTGCTTCTAAAATAGTTAGCCCACGTTGTACCCAAAGCCTCCCAACGTTGGTTATTATTGAAAAGATAAACCCTCTAGATTTATCCTTATCCTATTTATATTCCTCAAACTAACCAGCCCAATTGATCAAATCAAGCACAAGATAAGCTCATGCCCACCTAATTATCCCTGCTCACTTCTTATTCTTAAGAAAAATAAACATAAGAATAATAAAATTAAAAAATTAAAATAAATTTAATAATCCCCCTTATTACATCATTGCCCCTTTCTTTCCTTTTGGGGTCCTATGACCCTACTTGGCTTAGCCACAAACTATCGACAGGGGCATGGCTGCCTCATTCCCCCCAGTTGAATGGAACTCGACTTCGACGAGTTGGCTTTAGTATATATGCGGTATAAGTTTGGATCCACCCTTTTGAACTCTTGCTCAGAAATCCACATGCTACTAGAGTATGGCCTACCCTTTCATTTGACTAGGTATTGGCGATAAGAACCCTTTCGAGTTTGAAAGCTTTCATTCTTCAAAACTTTCTCAATTTCCTTATCTTTCTTTCTCGATAATTGCTTAATCATATCAACTACTTCGTCTTCGACTTCTAAAGGGTCTTCATGAAACTCAAATAAGTAAGCAACATTAAATATCGAGGAGATATCCAATGCCTTTGGTAATTCCACCTTATATGCATTGTTCCCATATTGCTTCAAACTGCGGCAAGGGCCCACCTTCTTGGACTTGAGTTTATTATAGGTTCCCAATGGAAACCGCTCCTTTCGCAAATACACCATTACTAAGTCACCCTCCTTGGAAATTTTCTCTCCTCTATGCTCATTTGAGGCTTTTCGATACTTTACATTGCTTTCGTCAATTTTCTTCTTGATTTGAGCTTGCAAATCTCGAATATGCCAAGCAAAAGCATTGGTATTATCACTTATCTTGCCTGGCATGGGTAATGGCACTAGGTCCAGCACATGATTAGGAGTCCGCCCATTAACAATCTCAAATGGTGATTTTCCTATAGATTGATTTACTGAATTGTTTTAAGCAAACTCAGCCTGGGGCAAAGCAAGGTCCCACTAAGATATGCTATCACTAACAATACTCCTCGAACTTGCACATCTGGAGGCAAGTTATGCATAATACTAATTGATGGTGGGAACAATAAAAACATTGTATCTAAAGAGATGGTGGATAAATTGTAATTGAATGACCATAAGCACCTACACCCATATCACATCCCGTAGTTCACGACAGGAGGTGAGGTACCAATTTTTCGTCGATGTTTAATCCCTTTTTTCATTGGTGTTAATTATAAAGATGAAGTGTGGTACGATGTAGCACCTGTGGATGCATGTCGCATATTACTTGGTAGAGCATGGCTTTATGATCATGATATGGTACATAAAACTAGACCAAACACTTATTCTTTTGTCAAGGATGGTATTAATATCACACTCCACCCTATAAAGCAACTTCCTATACCCAAATCCACTAAAGAGGAGGATTCAAAGTTGCTTAATGTGCAAAAATTAAAAGGGGGCAGCAAGGATATGGATGTGATTTATGTGTTGCTTGCAAAAGAAAATTCTGTACCGATTGCAATTCCTATGTCTCCTGAACCTCGACTTGAGGAGTATAAAGACTTGATGCCTGAAGAATTACCTGATGGTCTTCCTCTAATGAGAAATATTCAGCATCACATTGACTTAGTGCCTTATTCTAATCTACCAAATTTGGCCCATTATCGAATGAGCCTCATGGAACATATACAGTTGCACAGACAAGTTGTTGATATTCTTAAGAAGAGATTGATTCGAGAAAGCATATCCTCATGTGCTGTCCTTGCATTACTGACTCCAAAAAACGATGAGTCATGGAGGATGTGTGTGGACAGTCGAGCAATCAACAAAATTACAATCAAGTACTGATTTCCCATACCTAGGCTTGATGATATGTTAGATATGCTAAATTGGAGCCAAGGTTTTCTCAAAGATTGATTTAAGGAGTGGGTACCATCAAATTCGGATTCGCCCTGAGGATGAATGGAAGGCCGCATTCAAAACTCGAGATGGACTATACGAGTGGTTTGTGATGTCATTCGGGCTTTCTAGTGCACCAAGAACATTCATGCGCTTAATGACTGACTTACTTCGTTCTTTTATTGGTAAATTTGTTGTGGTTTATTTTGATGATATCTTGGGTTTTAGTGCTAACCCACAAGATCATCTTAACCATTTGGCACAAGTTTTTGATGTGCTAAGGAAGGAATCACTTATTGTGAATATGAAAAGATGCTCAATTATGGCAGACAATATCATCTTTCTTGGGTATGTTGTTTCATCTGAGGGAATTAAGGTGGATCAAGGAAATGTGAAGATTGAAGTTTAGCTCCCATGCGCTTCCACAAAGTGCGCCAAAAATGACTTAAGAATTTTGTATCCCGATCGGTTGTAATAAACTTAGGAACACCATGTAGCCTCACAATATCTTTGAAAAAGAGATTGGCGATGTGTGTAGCATCCATTGTTCTCCTACAAGGAATAAAATGTGCTAGTTTGGAAAATCGATCAACAACAACAAAAATACAGTCCATACCTCGTGTGGTATGTTGAAGCCCAAGTACAAAGTCCATAGAGATATCAACCTATGGAGCATCTGGAACAGGAAGAGGAGTATAAAGACCTGTATTTTTTGTGTGATCTTTAAATACTTGGCAAGTTCGATATCGGGTCACAAATCGATCATCCCTTTGCGTACGTGGCCAAAAGTACTTTTCTCCAACCATAGCCATGATTTTGTCCTTCCCAAAGTGCCCACCTATGCCCCTACCATGGAGCTCCATGATTATCTTCTCCCTTGGGGAGAAATCTGGTATACATAACCACATTCCTTTAAATAAACAACCATCATGCATGAGATACTCACCCCTGGGGTCTCGCCCATCAACACGCCTTTCAAGGACCTTGCTGAAAAATGAGTAAACTTTATATTGGTCTTTTCTCACTTCAAACCCCAACACTTCCATAGACAAAGTTCTAAGCAACACTACCGTACTACTTAAAGCATCAACTGCCTTATTTTGTGTTCCAGCCTTGTGCTTTAATAGGAAGGCGTATTTTTGAAGGAAGGTCATCCACTAAGCATGTCGCGCATTCAACTTCTTCTTGGAACTCAAATACTTAAGTGTTTCGTGATTTGAGTATAGAACAAACTCCCTATGAATCAGGAAGTACGTCCAGTAGCACAAGGCTTGCACCACTGAAAAATACTTCTTACGTGCTTCATTCAACTTCTCACTAAAGAAGGCCACTGATCGCCCCTCTTGACTTAGAACTGCCCTTATGCCAACATTTGATGCATCGGTTTCAACCTCAAAAACCCTTAGAAAAATAATGTAAGGCAAGTACTGGTGCTTGCGTCGGAATTGCCCTTATGCCAACATTTGATGCATCGGTTTCAACCTCAAACACCTTAGAAAAATCTGGTAAGGCAAGTACTGATGCTTGCATCATCTTTTGTTTAATTAGAGTGAAGCTCATTTTAGCAGCGGGACTCCTTGAAAACTTTTCAGCTCTCATACAATCAGTCACTGGTGCTAATAGGGCGCTGAAATTTCTGATAAATCGACAATAAAAGGTCGTTAGGCCTTGAAAAGAACACACCTCAGTGGGTGACTTTGGCTGTGCTATGACATTCACATTTTCTTGATCCACCTTAATTCCCTCAAATGAAACAACATACCCCAGAAAGACAACATTGTCTTTCATAAATGAGCATATTTTCAAATTCACAATAAGTGATTCCTTCTTTAGCACATCAAAAACTTGTTCCTATTTGTTAGGATGGTGATGTGGGTTAGCACTAAAAACCAAGATATCATCAAAATAAACCTCAACAAATTTACAAATAAAAGAACGAAGTACCACAGTCATTAGGAGCATGAATGTGTTTAGTGCATTAGAAAGCCCGAATGGCATTACAAGCCACTCATATAATCCATCTCAAGTTTTGAATGGGGTCTTCCATTCATCCTCAGGTCGAATCCGAATTTAATGGTACCCACTCCTTAATTCAATCTTTGAAAAAACCTTGGCTCCATTCAACATATCTAACATATCATCAAGCCTGAGTATGAGAAATTGGTACTTGATTGTAATTTTGTTGATTGCTTGACTGTCCACGCACATCCTCCATGACGCATCTTGTTTTGGAGTCAGTAATGCAGGGACAGCACATGGTGACGTGCTTTCTCGAGTCAATCCCTTAAGCAAATCAACTTGTTTGTGCAACTCTTCATGTTCCATGGGGCCCATTCGATAATGGGCCAAATTTGGTATACTAGATTCAGGCACCAAGTCAATGTGATGCTGAATATTTCTCATTGGAGGAAGGCCATTAGGTAATTCTTCCGGCATCAAGTCTTTATGCTCCTCAAGTAGAGGTTCAAGAGACCTAGGAATTGCAATCCGTGCATAATTTTATTTTGCAAGCAACACATAAATCACATCCATATCCTTGCTGCCCTCTTTTAATTTTTGCACATTAAGCAACTTTGGATTCTCCTCTTAGTGGATTTGGATGTAGGAAGTTGCTCTATAGGGTGGATTGTGATATTAATACCATCCTTGACAAAAGAATAAGTGTTTGGTCTAGTTTTATGTACCATATCATGATCATAAAGCCATGGTCTACCAAGTAATATGTGACATGCATCTATTGGTGCTACATCGCACCCCAGTTCATGTTTATAATTAGTACCAATGGAAAAAGAGATTAAACATTGAGGAAGAACTTGTACCTCACCTCCTTTCTTGAACCACTGGATGTGATATGGGCGATGGTGCTTATGCTCATTTAATTGAAGTTTATCCACCATCTCTTTAGACACAATGTTTGTATTGCTCCCACCATCAATTAGTATTGTGCTTAACTTGCCTCCTGATGTGCAAGTTTTAGGAGTATTGTTGGTGATAGCATATCTCAGTGGGACCTCGCTTTGCCCAGGCTGAGTTTGCTTACAACAGTTCATTAAATCGGTCTACAGGAAATCACCATTTGAGATTGTTAATGGGTGGACTCTTAGTCATGTGTTGGACCTAGTGCCGTTACACATGCTATGTATGATAAGTGATAATGCCAATGCTTTTGCTGAGCATATTCGAGATTTGCAAGCTCAAATCAAGAAGAAAAATGAGAAAAGCAATGCAAAGTATCGAAAAGCCTCTTTTGAGTGTAGAAGAGAGAAATTTTCAAGGAGGGTGACTTAGTAATAGTGTATTTGTGAAAGGAGAGGTTTCCATTGGGAACCTATAATAAACTCAAGTCCAAGAAGGTGGCCCATTGCCGCATTTTGAAGCAATATGGGAACAATACATATAAGGTGGAATTACCAAAGGTATTGGATATCTTCCCAATATTTAATGTTGCTGACTTATTGAGTTTCGTGGAGACCCTCTAGAAGTTGAAGAGGAAGTAGTTGATTTGATGAAGCAATTAACAAGAAAGAAAGATGAGGAAGTTGAACAAGTTTTGAAGATTGAAAGCTTTCAAACCAATATTTTAAAATTCGGCCGCATCGCCTCATATGCGGTCGCATCATACGGGATGCGCTCGCATCTGCATCAGAAACAGGCGTATATGCGCTTTTGACAGATGCGGCCGCATATGCGCCGCATCAGGCCGCATATGCACCGCATTGTAGCCGTATACCGCATCGCACCTCGTCCCACTGTTACAGTGTTTGTCGAATGTTTTTTCTGTTTTGCCCTCGAGAAGGGGTAAAATGGTCGTTTTGACCATCCAAATGTTGGGGAAACTGTTTGGGGGGGGTATTATGGGCCCTAAACGAAGATTTTCTGCCACTTTTGTGGTGTTTTTGCATCAAATCGAGGTAAAAAATTTAGGCGGAATTTTTTTTATTGAAATCTTCGATTTGGCGGTTGTTTGATACTTGGATGTTCATTGAATGCCTTTGATTGCTGATTTGGAGATGTTAGGGTGAATTTGTGATAAAAAATCGGGGGTTTCAGAGGTGGTAAAGAAATCGAGCAGTACTTCGCAGAGTCGGTAAATTTCTTTTCCTTCTTGTAGAATATTACTATTATACATATTTTTGGGACAATATCTTCTTCCCAATCTTCTAGTAATAAAGATACGGCTTGAAAATATGCTAAACTAAAAAATCCCAAAGATAGAAATTGTGTGATATGCTTGCTCTGTGGAAATACTTATATGGGTGGATAACTGAATATAGAATCTCCGATAGCTGATAGTTTTGAAGTTAGTCATTAAACTAAAATACCTACTATCACATATTTCACCTTCATATTTTTTTCTTTGCATTAAATTATTTTTTAAAATTTTTTAGAATTTTTTTAAATTTATTGACCACATCATCGCGATGCACCCGCATTCGGGCCCCCACTGCATCAGGGCCGCATCCCACATTTTAAAACACCCTTTCAAACTCGAAAGGGTTCTTATCGCCAATATCTAGTCAAATGGAAGGGTAGGCCATACTCTGCTAGCAAGTGGATTTTTGAGCAAGAGTTCAAAAGGTGGATCCAGACTTATACCGTATCTATAGTGAAGCCAACTCGCTGGATTCGAGTTCTTTTCGACTGGGGGGAATGATGCAACCATGCCTCAGCCTATAGTTTGTGGCTGGGCCAAGAAGGGTCGTAGAACCCAAGAGGGAAAGAAAGGGGCAATGATGTAATAAGGGGGATTAATAGGGTTATTTTAATTTTTTATTCTTTTGTTTATTTTTCTTAAGAATAGGGAGTGCGCATGGATAATTAGGTGGGCATGAGTTTACCTTGTGCTTGATATTGATCAATTGGGTTGGTTAGTTTGAGGAATATAAATAGGATAAGTATAAATCTAGAGGGTTTATCTTTTCAACAATAACCAACATTGGGAGGCTTTGGGTAAAACGTGTGCTAACTATTTTAGAAGCAAATCTTTGGCACGTGAAGTTAAGAGAGAGAAAATAGGGAGAAGAGATAGAGTAGGTAAAGTCCGTGTGTAGAGTTTTTTTTTTTTGCTTAGTTATTGTTTATCTTCTATTTAGTCTATTTAAAGAAAAATCTCTCTTCGTTGTAAATCAGCGAATGAGTTGAATAGAATTTGGTCTCGTGAAGAAATTGTTTTGGGGTGGATTCCCATGCAGACCTTTGTGAGAGGATATATTCTATCAACCTTTCTTTTTTTTATTGTTATTTTTCTGCTTTTATTTTCTCCCTGCATCAGTTAGTTTTGTGCATAACTTGTCTCCTAATGTGCAAATTGTTCGAAAAGTATTGTGTTGCAGCCACTTCTCTTCCTCACTAAGTCTTGGGGTTGATAGCATGCTTCGCTAGACAACTAAGGCTTCACCCCTTTCATCTCCATATGACTCCTCAATCTCACCTTTGAAAGGCTCAGTCCCTTCATAAAACTGGCTCGTCCCATTATCATCATGGCCTTCATGGGTGTATCCCTCATCGACTTCAATTTCATAATTTTCTTTTGCGAATTGAACTTTGACCGGAGGTTGACGTGAGGAGCAATTGAATGCTCTATGCTCAGGCTGTTGACACTTGAAACACACAATTTGTGTATCATCATGAGGTGTTTTAGGTGCTCCCAGCCCTCTTCCAACACCACCTCTCCCCATATTAAGGTTTGGCCTAGTTGGGAAACTCTGAGAGGTTTGGTTTGCACCCCCCATAGGTGGTCTTCTAAAGGTTAAAGCTTGCTGCCCCTATGTTGAATTAAAGCCTCTTGTCACTACGCTTTTTCTCCCAAGGCCCAGATTGATTATTTCCTCTGCTTTGAGGGCCAATGTATAAGCATCAGACATCTTATAGACATCTTTGAAGGCCAATTCATTCTGAATGTCTTGATTTAGCCCATTCAAGTAGCGACTTATTTTTTGATCTTCATACTCATGTAAATTTTCCCTAGATGTGAAAATATAGAACTTTTCAGTATAGTTACTTACCGACTTTTCACCTTGCTTGAGGTTTTGACATCTTTGGTACAAAGTTCGAGCATAATTTACTTGTAAAAATTTTCGGCGCATCTTCGTCTTCATCTTTTCCCACGATTTAATTTTTTCCTTGCCTTGTTGAAGACGATCCTGTTGCAAATTGTCCCACCAAACCAATTCATGGCCAGAAAATTTTGTGGTTGCTAATTTTACTTTTTTGTGATTTGCAATATCTTTGTTCTCAAACAATTTCTCTTCTTTACTTAGCCAATCAAGATAATCATCTGCATGCAATCGACAATGGAACTCTGGAATATCAATTTTATTTCAGGTTCTCTTTCTCTTTCCAACAACCGAAGAATTCGTTCATTGAATTCGTCACTAATCGGGGCCACCCGAGGTTGGTTAGGAACAAGATGCATACCTCTTTCATCTCTGTTGCCTTGAGTTCCAACACCGGTCTTCGGATTCTTTCCATGCGGAAGCTGAGTGAACTTTTGCGCAAGCTCATCTACTTTCTTAGCTATGGGCATGAATTTGTCTACTCTCTCTGCTAGGGCTTGAACTACTTTAATCGATAACTTTAATCCATCGAGGGGTGTCTCTTTTAAAGCCATTAGAACTTCGCTCTGATACCAATTGATGCAAGGAGAAAATAAAAGTAGAAAACTAATAATAAAAAGCGAAAGGTTGAGAGAATATACCCTCTCTCAAAGGTCTGCAAGGGAATCCACCCCAAAACAATCTCTTCATGAGACCAAATTCTATTAAACTCATTTACTAATTAACAATGAAGGGAGATTTCCCTTTAAATAGACTAACAAGAAGATAAACAATAACTAAGCAAAGAAAAACCTCTCTCTACACTCGGACTTTTCTTACGTTATCTCTTATCCCTATTTTCTCTTTTAACCTATTTTCTCTCTATTAACTTTACGTGCCAAAGATTTGCTTCTAAAATAGTTAGCTCACGTTTTACCCATAGCCTCTCAACGTTGGTTATTGTTGAAAAGTTAAACCCTCTAGATTTATCCTTATCCTATTTATATTCCTCAAACTAACCAACCCAATTGATCAATATCAAGCACAAGATAAACTCATGCCTACCTAATTATCCCTGCGCACTTCCTATTCTTAAGAAAAATAAACTACAGAATAATAAAATAAAATAATTAAAATAACCCTAATAATCCCCCTTATTACATCATTGCCCCTTTCTTTCCCTCTTGGGGCCTACGACCCTTCTTGGCCCAGCCACGAACTATCGGCTGGGGCATTTGCTGCATCAACGTCTCTTATTAAAATCGGAGACTCACATCTGGGCTTGCCTTAGTCGGCTTCAACTTTGTGGTGAATCCCAAGGAAAACTCTCGACTTCACCTGTGATCGGTGTTCTGCCGAGTCCCATTTGGATCCCCATTGTGTTTAATGAATCCAGCTGGATCCCCATTGTGTTTAATAAACACTGCTGAAGAAGGAGGAGGAGGAGGAGGAGGAGTAGTAGTAGCAGTAGCAGCAGCAGCAAGAAGATGCAGAAGAAGCAAGAAGCACGAAGAACGAAGAACGAAGAACGAAAGAAGAAAGAACAAGCAAGAATCCATGTGGTTGCCACTTTAGTCTCTGACTCCATTCTCACCAAAGGGTAGGGGTCCAAATCCCCACCGACTTACCACTTTAGTTTATGACCGTGAGGATGGTGAGCTTGTGCTGCAGCCATATCCGTGAGGTCTTGTGATCTCCGTGTGGTTGCTTTGGGTGGTCATGGTTATGTTGAAGCTCTTCCTATGGATGGGAAACCACCAGATCTGAGGACTCAAGTGGAAGAATATGGTGGTGGTTCTGGTTCTGGCAACAAGGCTTGTGCGGCTGGTTATGGTGGTCACAAGGATGGAAAAGATGTTCCTGAATCTGGTGTTTACGACAAGGAGGATTATCGTGCTGTGGTTTCAATCTGTGAAGGAGGATTTGGGGTTTGGGTATTGTGTATTGACTGGATCTGGTTATCATTCAATGGCTAGATCTGGAAGTTCTCTTGTTGATGCTTCTGGCCTTCGTGACCATGGTTTCACACAACTCTCTGCTATGGATCTGCTAAACTATTGTGAAGGTCAAGCTAGAGGTTATGCTGATGAATCTCATAGTTTAGATGCTGGTTTAAACCTGGTTGGGGGAGATCGAGGTATTGTTATACCTGTTGATCCTGCTGGAGATGTTCAAGGGCTTGCCTCTCGTGAAGTCTCTGTTGATGTGTGTGTTCACCATAGATCTGATGATCAAGATGAATTGGGTGAGACCCGTGACTGTTTTTTGGGTGCGCATCATGAGTCTTTCAAAGATCATCGTGCCCTTTATTTGGATACTGCTGATTCTTCAATTAAGTCTATTACATCTGATGCTGCTGGTATTCTTCGAATATGGTAGATATTTCTGATTTTGCCTCCTCAAAATTGTTAGGTGGACTTATTCATCACAAGGTTTCTGGTGTTGTCAATGGGCCTGGTCTTGTCCATGATCGTGAGGCTTCTTGTGCTCGTGATAAGGGTAAACATGATGTACCTTTGACTGAGCATGATGTTCTTGCTATGGGTGCCGATGGTTCTGCACATCGGCTTTCTAAGGATGTTAGTGTTAATGCTTCCTCAAATTTGCACAATAGTTCTGGTATTTTGATCACAAATGCTGTTCGCAGCAGTGGTATTGGGTTCAATGGTGTTCTTACCAGCAGGAATTGTCGTCAAAGGAACAGCCGCACTTATGGTCCTATGGAGGAGAATGTTAATAATGCTAAAGCCATCATAGGCAAAGGCAAAGGCAAAGGATCTGCTGCTGATCCTATTTCTCTCACAACTATGAATTGTAATAACTCTTATAATCTTTCCAATGGAAAGGAGGAGTTCCCCCCCTTGTTAGCTGCTCCAAAGAATGGGGAGGTCAAGGATTGGGGCCCTAGTAATTGTTGGGACTTGGGTAAGTCCAAGGACCTTTTGTTTGGTCATAAAGGGATTCAAAATGGTATGTGTTATTTTGAGAATCTCGAACTTACTCCAACTGAAACAATCAATGAAAAGTGTTACATGAAAATTGAAGAGGAGCTGGTTGAATCCTGCTTGGAAGAATGGGACAATTGTCTTTTTGGATTTTTTTGGGTCGCAGACCTGAATGGAGGTATATGAAGGACATGTTGCAAAAAAAGTGGAGGTTGAAGAATAACCTTGAAATTTTCTCACTTCAAGATGGTTTTTTAATTTTTTGTTGTAAATCTATGGAGGAAATGGAGATAGCACACACTGGTGGACCATGGCTTGTCAATAAAAAATGCTTGGTATTGCAGGAGTGGGACCCTTCAGTTCGACCCTCGAGACATACATGACAGGAATTCCTAGTATGGATTAAACTTCCTAACCTTCCTCTTGCTTTGTGGGCACCTGGGATATTGTTTAGAATTTCATCCAGTGTAGAAAAGCCTAATTTTATGGATAAACTGACGCAGCTCAGGTCTCGGGCTGAGCCTAGGATCTGTGTTGCTATGGATTTGAATAACCCTTGTTTGAAAGAAGTTTGGTTTGATATCATGGGCAAGGAATATTGCCAACAGATAATATATAGTTTATTCCAACTTCTTGTCTCAAGTGTAATCGACTTGGCCATAGTGCTGAGTTAGGTCGTGCATCCTTGGTTTCAAAGGTTCCATTGAAGTCCAAAGGGGTAGCAAAGAATAGTAGTGATTCTAGTGTTGTTTTGCCCTCGGGTGAGGAGGGTAGGAAGGTTGTGAAGGGAAGAAAGCAACTTGTATATAAAAAGGAGGTGTCTTCATCTTCTAATGGATTTCAGGTTTTGGCTGAGCATAATATTGATAATGGTGAGACGAATTTGGGTGCTGCTGTTCCACACCAGCATGGTGCTATTTTGGAAGGCCTCGAGCATGGTAAGGCAAATTTGGCTATTGCTGCCCAATCTATTGTTGAGTGTGGTGTGGGCCCTAATTTGGGAGACACAAGTTCAATTGCTGGGTACTTTGGAGCTGAGGCTTTGACGAGAGTAGCAGCTGCTACTACTTTGGAGGCAAGAGAACATTCGGGTGTTGAACAAGTGGATTTGTTGGGCGTTGTTGAGATTGGTGTCATGAACAAGACGGTTGTTGCTCCTCTTAATGAGCAAAGAGCCTCTACGAAAGTTGTCCCTGATGCAACTGGTTGTGAGCAGGAGCAAGTAACCGCTGATTTTCAACAGTTGGCAGTTGTAGACGATGTAGGAGAGAAAACCTGGTTGTGACTGATGTTGGTTCTTTGGAGGATAATCCGTTGCCTCAAGTGAAACATATGGATGTTAGTGATGGTATGGGTGTGTCTAATGCTCTCATGGTAGATTATCAGCAGCAAATTGACGTTGAAAACCCCACAGTCACGTCAGTACTAAAATCTGGTATGGCTTTGCCAGATGGGGATGATATAGTGGAATGTCCTAGCAAGTGAGTGCAAGATCAGGCTTTCGGTAAGGGACAAAATAAAGTTCTAACTCGGCTGCAAAAATAAAAGGGTCTTTATTGGTTATTGGCAGAAAGAAGGGGATTCCTGTTAAGGCTCAATGTGTTCCATCAGCTAATGAAGGTAAGGCTTCCTTTATCAAGCAACTTAATCTTTAATATTTTTTATGTCGGTAGTTCCTTGGAATGTCAGAGGCCTTCAAGGTCATGGTAGATTTTTGGATATTGGGGTTCTACAAAATCAGCACAATATTGGTCTTTTACTCTTGTTAGAGTCAAAGCTGCCAATAAATTTGCATCGTGTGTGGTCACGCAAATTGGGATTTTATAATAATTTTATTGCCAATGAGGTTGATGGTAGATCCCTAATTCTTTATTTATGGAATCCTTTAATTTACTGAATCAAAGTGATTAATGTTAATGCTCAAATGATAACTGTTGAGGCCACTAGATTATGCAATGGTAGAATTTCAGTGATTTCAGGGGTTTATGCTTTTAACTTTGTGGTCAAAAAGCTTGTCTTTGGGATCACATGAAGATTATCAGGGCTGCTATTGCAGCTCCTTGGTTGATAGCTCAGAAAGAATGGGGGGTAGCAGTTCTTTCCCCCCAGATTCATGTGATTTTGCTCATGTGATGGCTGATTGTGCTTTAACTGATCTTGGAGTAGTGAGAGGGTGGTTTTCTTGGTTTAATAGTCATCTGATCAGAAGATGCATTAGAAGGATACTGGACCATGCAATAGCAACTATTAACTGGGTTTTGGATTATTCAGAATCCAAAGTCGAGTTACTTCCTAAGGGTACTTCCGGTCATTATCCTTTACTGGTTTATATTTATGACCTGAGTTCGGTTGGTCCAAAACCTTTCAAGTATTTAGAAGGTTATCTCTGCTTCTTGGCAAGGTAGAGTGGGGGGTACGCCCATGTATCGATTTGTTTCAAAGCTAAAGAGGTTAAGGGGTGATTTGCATACATGGAATAAGTAGATATTTGGTTATGTTGGGGAATCTATTGTAACTGTTAGGCAACAGTTGTCCACCTTGCATGAGATACTCATGACCGAAGCAAAAGAATGTACACAGAGATTATAGTTACTGTTGGGATAAGAGCAAAGTTTCTGGAGGCAAAAGTCAAGGCGGATCTGGTTAAAGGATGGGGACTCCAATACCAAATATTTCCATCTATCTTCTGTGGTAAGAAGAAATGACAAAATGATTCTGCGAGGGTTGGTGTACACAAGATTTATGCAAATATTAATGGAGCATGTGAGTGGGGCAAAGGGTCTATGTTTCATCCAAACAGACATCCAAAACCTTTTCCAGAGCACCCGAAGAAAGGCAAGTGTCAAGGGAAAAGATGGACATCCTCTTTTGGCCTACTTTCATGAGCACGTTGAATCAAACCCAATGTTCTTTTACAAAATATAACTTCACGAGCAAGGCCAAGTGTGTAATGTGTTATGGATTGATTTGCACTCGTGGATCTCATACAAACATTTTGGTGATGTAGTCATCTTTAACGCAACATACAAAACAACACAATTTTTTAGTGTGCATTGATGAGCCACGAGACAAAGACTATCTACTAACAGATGGTCCATTGCACATATTTTTCGTGAGGCAAATATGGTTGATGATGCCCTCGCTAAGACTGCATCCTCTGGCCCCGACACTACTATTTGGCATTGTCGTCCACCAGACTTTATTTCTCCTTTGATATTTCATGATCTAATGCAACTGTCATTATAGGGTTGTATAATAAATGTGTTGCATTTCTTATCTAAATTAATGAAAAACTGAGTAGGGGGGCTTCTCCCCCATTGACTTACCCAAAAAAAACGAATTAAGAATCAAGAAGCAAGAAGAAGAAGAAGAAGAAGCAAGAAGCAAGAAGCAAGAAGCAAGCAAGAAGAAGAAGAAAAAGAAAAAAGAAAGAAGAAGCAAGAAGAAGAAGAAGAAGAAAAAAGAAAGAAGAAGCAAGAAGAAGCAAGAAGAAGAAAGCTAGAAGAAAGAAGAAGAAAAGAAAAAGCAAGAAGAAGAAAAGACGAAAGAAGAAGCAAAGAGAAAAGAAGAAAGAAGAAGCAAGAAAGCAAGAAGCAAAGAGAAGAAGAAAAAGAAGAAGGTGAAGAGAAGAAGAAGAAGAAGCAAGAATCCAAAAGAGGAAGAAGAAGAAAAAGAAGAAAGAAGAAGCAAGAAGAAGAACTAAGAAACAAGAGAAGAAGAAGAAAGAAGGCGAAAGAAGAAGAAGAAGAAGAAGAAGAAGAAGAAGCAAGAAGCCAAAAGATGAAGAAGAAGAAAAAGAAGAAAGAAGACGCAAGAAGCAAGAAGAAGAACTAAGAAACAAGAAGAAGAAGAACAAAGAAGGCGAAGGAGAAGGCGGAGAACTAAGAAACAAGAAGAAGAAGAAGAAAGAAGGCGGAGGAGAAGGCGGAGAACTAAGAAACAAGAAGAAGAAGAAGAAGAAGAAGAAGAAGAAGAAGGCGGAGAACTAAGAAACAAGAAGAAGAAGAAGAAAGGAGGTGGAGGAGAAGGCGGAGAACTAAGAAACAAGAAGAAGAAGAAGAAGAAGAGGGAGAAGGAGGAGCAGAAGGAAGAAGAAGGAGAATGAGAAGAAGAAGGAGAACAAGAACAAGGAGAAGGAGAAGGAGAAGACGTGCAAGCCCAAAATTGAAGAAGAAGTAGAAGGAAGGAGAAGGAGAACAAGAAGAAGGAGAAGCAGAAGGAGAACAAGAAGAAGGAGATGAAGAAGATGTACATGCTCAATATTGATGGTGCTTCCATGCAAAATCCTGGTTTTGCAAGTGGTGGTAGGGTCATCAGGAACAACACTGGTGGCTTTATTGCTGCTTTTACAAAACATTTTGGTATTGCTTCCAATAACCTCGCAGAGTTCTTGGCATCTACTTAGCTATTCAGAGGGATTGGGCATCTACTTAGCTATTCAAAGGGATTGCTTTCCAATCTAAGATAGAAAGTGATTCGGCTTTGCTTGTGAATATCATTCAAAATCGATGCCGTGCTCTATGGCGGCTACAGACGATTGCTGATAATTGCCGAACAAGACTATCTACTAACAGATGGTTCATTGCAGATATTTTTTGCGAGGGAAATATGGTTGATGATGCCCTCACTAAGAGCACATCCTCTGGCCCCGGCGCTACTATTTGGCGTTGGTCGTCCACCAGACTTTATTTCTCCTTTGATATTTCATGATCTGACGTAACTGCCTTATTATAGGGTTGTATGATAAATGTGTTTCTTTTCTTATCTAAATTAATGAAAATATGGGTAGGGGGCCTTCTTCCCCACTGACTTACCCAAAAAAAAAAGAATTAAGAATCAAGAATCAAGAATCAAGAAGCAAGCAGAAGTAGCAAGAAGCAAGAAGAAAAAAGAATAAGAAGATGAAGAAGCAAAAAGAAAGAAACAAAAAGAAGAAGAAGAAGAAGAAAAAAGAAGAAAGAAGAAAGAAGAAGAAGAAGAAAGAAGAAGCAAGAAGAGGAAGAAGAAAGAAGGAGAAGAAGAACAAAGAAGAAGAAGAAGAATGATAATGAGACATCTTTCTTCCCTCCATTGTGCACTAATGTCAATGGAGAGTTCGATTTAGCAGATTCAGTCCCCCCACCTTGATTGTGTAATAATGCCACTAGAGAACTTGGTTTATCAAATTCAGTCATCCCACCATTTTCCTTGCCTCTATTGTGCACTAGGGGAGCCTTTAATAGTGAGACAACGATGCAAGAAGAAAGAAGCAAGAAGAAGCAAGAAGAAAGAAAGAAAGATGAGGAAGAAGAAGAAGAAGAATAAGAAGAAGAAGAGAGAATCAAGAAGAAAGAAGCAACAAGAAGAAAGCAGAAGAAGAAGAATAATAAAGAATCAAGAAGAAAGAAGCAGCAAGAAGAAAGAAGAAGACATCTTCCTTCCCTCTATTGTGCAGTAAAGCTAATAGAGAGCTCGATTTAGCAAATTCAGTCTGTCCACCTCCATTGTGCAGTAATTTCAATAGAGTGCTTGATTTATCAAATTAAGTCCCCCCACCGTTGAAGCAAAAAGAAGATTCTCTTATGCTTGGAAGAAGAAGAAGAAAGAAGCAGAAGAACAAGCAAGAAGCAAGGAGACGAAGCAAGAAGAAAAAGAAGCAGCGAGAAGCACGAAGCAAGAAAAAGCAAGAAGAAAGAAAAAGAAAAAGAAGATGAAGAAAGAAAAAGAAAAAGCAAGAAGATAGAAGAACGAAGAAACAAGAAGCAGAAGGAGAAGGAGAAGAAGAAAAATGAAGAAGCAAGAAGAAGAAGAAGCAACAAGAAGTAAGAAAAAGAAAAAGTAAGAAGAAAGAAAAAGAGGAAGAAGAAGCAAGATGCAAGAAGAAGAAGAAGAAGAAGAAGAAGAAGAAGAAGAAGAAGAAGCAAGACGAAGAAGCAAGAAGCAAGACGAAGAAGAAATAAGAAAAAAGATGCAAGAGGGGAGAAGCAAGAAGAAGAAGAAGAAGAAGAAGAAGAGGAAGAAGAAGAAGAAAGAAGAAGCAAGAAGCAAGAAGCAAGAAGCAAGAAGAAGACACAAATGACAACAAGAAACCCAAAAAGGTGGAGGAAGAAGAAGAAGAAAAATAAGACACAATTGGCAACAAGCAACCCAAAAAGGAAGTAGAAGAAGAATAAGACACAATTGGCAACAAGCAACCCAAGAAGAAGAAGAAGAAGAAGAAGAAGAAGAAAAGAAGAAGAAGAAGAAGAAGTGGAAGAAGAAGAAAACGAAGAAGAAGAAAAAGGAAGAAGAATAAGGAGAAAAAGAGGAAGAAGGAAGAGAAAGAAGGAAGAGGAAGAGGAAGAGGAAGACGGAAGAGGAGGAGGAGGAGGAGAGAGAGAAGAGAGAGAGAGAGAGAGAGAGAGAGAGAGAGAGAAGAGAGAGGAGAGAAGAGCGAGGAGGAGAGAGAC
>NW_006494943.1:1800253-1876025 GCF_000471905.2 Amborella trichopoda
CCTTGAAATATGTAATGGGCATCATGGATATGATCAGAGGCATTAATAGACCTCAAAAACACAGTCCCTGCAGGACAATTCACAAGCAAATTCATCTGACTTCTTTTCTTCCTATCACTCCAAGCATTGGTCATAATAGAAACCCCATACTGAGCCCATGCACCATTCTTAAGTTCTACAACTTCCTTCATGACACTCACTGCCTTTTTTAAAAAAGGCTCTGAAAGCTCATATGGGGTTGGAGGTTTCATCCCAGGGCCAAATTGGCTAACGGCCTCTATCGCAGCATAGAAACTGCTTAAGCGAGCGGTATTGAAAGGAATGCTCGCCTCATAAAACCATGTATCAAGATAATACGCAGCATTATCTCTCTCTTCCTTCTTGATTCTATTTTCAATGGTGGTTTTCTTTTTTGTTTTCTCTCCTGCAACCTCAGGGTCAGGCCGAGGTAAAAAACTATCCATAGGGCCTTTAAACCAAGGCTTCTTAGTCTCAGAACCAAAAACAATTACAACTCCCCTCCCCTCTCCCTTAATAATGGATTGCTCAACCTCTTGACATCCCTCCATTTTCTCGTCACTATCTTCATCATCAAAATTGACCTGAACTCCAGACCTAATCTCTGCTATAGAGGCAAATCTCTCATCTTTTTTCATTTTCACCATGTTCAAAAAATTGTTTATTTCCTCTTTAACAACATCAGAAGTCTTTTTACATGGGGCAACCTCCCCTCTGATACCGGCAAGATGTTTCTTGAAACGGTTTATGCCCCTTTTTGTATCCTTTTCACAAACTTGCATCTTATGCAATTTTTATCATTAGGATCTGGGTTATAGCCATATTTCCAACCGGGATCACCACTCCTATTAGATCCTGAAGAAGACATCTAAAAAATAATGCAAATTACTAAAGCAATAAAAAAATCACTTTGAGTTTGATTGCTCAATCTTCAAACTTCACCTCAAAGATGCTTCTAAATACTCAAAACCTTCTAAAAAACCCCCTAATAACTTTGCAAAACATCAAAAAGTAAATCTAATATCAATGGGTGATGTTTTGATCAATTTTTGTCAACTTTGAGAAACCCTTCGATCCTAAAAAATTCACCAAAAACTAGATTTTTAAGGGCTTTCTCTCTCTAAAATTAGCTCCAACAAGTTTTAGGGTTCAAATGAATCTAAAACCTAATTATTGGCCCTTAAAAACAAAAAAAATGACCAAAATTGCTCCTACAAAAAAAAAAAAAATGACCAAATTTTCCTCCTAGGGATCGACCGCCCAGATTGGCCGCCTAGGCACTGGGCAGTCTACTTTTTGACTCGAGGGGAATTTGATACTACCATGGCTATAATGACGAGAAGTGCATTAGATCCAGGTTAGCCAACAAACGTCATGAATTACTATTTTCTAATATAACTAAGTCTGTACAATTGCATTTCTTGTTTTAGTTATCAAATGATTAATATTCTATCTTATTTCGTGACAGCTGCATAGTTGGATTTATATGGACTCTAAACTCCACATTTAAAGAAGATTGCAGTTAAGGTCCTAAGACAAACCTATTCCTCCTCTAGATGTGAGAGAACCTTGAGCATGTTACAGTGGATTCATACCCTAAGGAGGAACAAGTTGAAGATAGAGAGGCTGTGTCAGCTGCTTTATGTGCCCTATAATCACAACCTAATGCAGAGGATGCTAAAGAGGGAACCCTCATGTTACGACCCAATTAACTTGGACTACATTTTTTAAGAGGATCTTACAGAGGAATGGGTGGTAGAGGGGAAGCAATGGGAGGGGCAGCCACCGACGGTGAACATGGAGTATTTAGAAGAACAAGTTCAAGATTTAGATGATGATGTGGAAGCCTTGGGGAAAGACGTGTAGGAAAAAGAGGTGGGCGACATCCATACACGATAGAGAGATGTAGCTGTGGGGATCGTAGCCCATCTGGTGAGAGCCGCAGCAAGCGTTTATGCCAGCGTCATGGCAAACAACATACTCAAGGTACTGAGGGGCAAGGCGCCGCTGGTGAGGGAGGGTGCGATGATAATCCAATCGGGAGGGAGCATGAGGGCCGGATGAGTCTTGGGGACTATAGCTTAAAGAACAGTTTATCGAATATTCTTGATTGGTAGTGGGGCACATCCGGGACTTAATAAAATGATAGTTTCTTGATGATAGTGAGATCGATTGAAGTTCAATTAGCGAATCAAGGAGATTGTCTAAGTCGTTCGTGTTCGACAATGCCGACAAGACCACAAGAGTTGGTGTCAAATGTGCACATGTTCTCTTGTTTCCTTGGATATTATGGTGTTAAACCTGTCTTCGACCACTGGTGTTACACTTTCATTTTTGATAGTTGATTCTTCACGGAGTTGGATGAAGATGAACAAGGGAATAAACCTAGATTTCACTTTATGAAAGACAATCGTTGCTATGCTAGATTGGTAAGCAGTCATGCTAATTTTAACATTTTTAAGCATCTGAACGCGATCACAAAATGACTTTTAGGCATATACACGTTTATGACTTTATGTAACAAGACCATCAAAAGGATAATGTTAGACAACCAAGAGCCAAAATATTTTCTAAATAAAATAATGTCACAGCAAGATAACTTTAGATAAGTCTATCCCATGCAACTAAAAATTACTTTAACCATGAAAACAAATCAAGTAAGAGACTAGAAAAAGAATATCATACATCTGAGAACTTCTTACTACAAAACCTCCCTTCTAGATAGCCTTTCAGCATCAAGGGCCCTCTTTCATTGCAGCAACCCACATGATCTGAAAATAAAGAGATAAAATACCACTTTAAGCATTTAGCTGAAAAGCAAAAGACTAAAGAAATGTGTTTCAATATAGAGAGAAAATGCACAATTATGCTCGTATTGCTTGCAACAAAGAAATGTCTTCGCGGTGAACTGCTCACTATCATCATTGATGTCTTGGCGATGAACTGATCACTATCTTTCACCTCTGCCACATATGGCACGGCAACACGATGGGCAGAACCAATCTCCTTCAGGCAAATCCTACAGAAAAGCCACATATCAGATTAGTAGAAATGATTGACAGGCAACCCAAAAGCAACAAGTGCAACTTAGAAACTTGTATGACTAGCATAGAAAGTTCCTTCTACTATTATTCTATTCAATAGGCTATTGACAAAAGAAATTCGAACATAAATGCCACTACTTACAGTCAAATATTGCAAACACCCAATGCACTTTAAAAAGTTTTACAAGGGAAAAGATATTCCATATTTTTAAGGACATTGGATACTTCATAATAAATTTCTATCCCCTGTCCAAGGAAAATATTGATCCCTCAACCTAAGCAAAAAGAAAACCCTCTGTCCGTGAATCTCTAATAAGAAACCAGAAGAGTAAGAAATATTAGAGGTAGAAAGTGAAGATTTGAAGAAGTGGATGGCCCTGGTGTTCTCCCTTCCTGTACAAAGAAAACAGAGCATCTAACTGTTCTTTTTGCTCTAATTTTTCACTGCATTTTCCTTTTATAGAAGCTTGGAGCTGCTAACAAGTGATGATGCTTATTACAGAAGTCCATGAAGGTGGTTTCTTTCTCTGTATTACTTTGGCAGTTTTTGGTGAGTGTTTTTATTGGATTAGTGGTGTCCACCATTGGTATTTCCTCCTGTATTAAAGATGAAATAAATTACCTATCAAGAGTACAGATTTGGTAGTAAAAAGGACACTTATCATGTCATATGCCCTGTTTATAGAAATCTACAAAATAAGAGTCATAAAAGAAGACATTTCATATGGGAGAGTGCATCAATCACCAGTCATGTATGTATGTGCACACCTAGGGGACATTTACCATACATCCTTTTAAGGAATGGTGAAGATTAAGTGCTCTAGTTTTACACCTAGGGCTAAAATTGCCCACTATCCATATGAGGAACAGATGGTGGAGGACCTTATGGTTTACCATGAAGCCATGTAACATATGTGTATGGAATAACTTCTCATGACCTTGTCCCCTTATGCCCAAAACAGTCATGATCTTTGTTCACAATGACATGAACTTTAAACTTCTGACCTCATGAAAGAGCCACTACCAGCATTGCATTTAGCTCAAAATTATGGGGAAATTTATTATGAGCCATATGATCACATAAAATATTAATTCCTCAGGGTCATCACTATCCAATCGTGTTTAGCAGGTCCCACACTCATTCCATCGCCATCCAAGCCATTGGACGGAGAGTGATGATTCTTACAACAACACTGATCTTGTCATATGGATCTAAGTATAGTTTACAAAGTATTCATGTCCCTAAGATTTTCTAGGATGGATGACAGCAACAACCTGATCATTGTTGCAGGTCCAAAGAGCAACCCTGAAAATTATCTATTTCTTTAGTGCAAATTACTTGGACTTACTAGCCAACCTACTGTTTTAAGAAACATAGGGATGTGACAAACTGATATCTTAGCTACAAGAAGTAAACTAAATGGCACAAACTATGCAATGTGGCCACCTTCCTTAGAGCATTTCATAAATGCACAGAAAATATGAGGATAAATAGATGTAAGAAAATAGCATACTAGCTGGGAAATATAATTCAATGATTTCCATATGCATACAAAGCTATGTTGAAAACTGACATACCCCGCTATTTTTTTTTTTTTGAAAATTACATACCCTGCTATTTATACATGACAAAACAGGTCCAAGAAAGCGATATCATCTCTTTAACTTTTGTGTACAATCACTTAAACATTTCCAAATGCTGTGAGCAAGACAACAATTGATAACCTTAAATTTATAGTGAGGAGATTTGACATGATAGCTATTCAATGAAAGGACAGAGAAAGATGCGTAAATCAACTTATTTCATTGATAATAAGCAAGTTAATATATCTTATTTTGCTAATTCCGTTGCCATGAATTTTGGAATTTGTCAATACAAAGTTTGTCAGAAACAACTTTCCCGCAAGATGAAACTTGATAAAACAGAATCAAGAAAAGTGGGATCATCTCATCAAGGTTTTTGGGGTCCGTTGTGTACAATCAATCAATCAAACATGTCCAAATACTGTGATCAAAACAACAATTGGTATTTTTTAAGTCAATGAGAGAAAATTTCGCAAAATTATTCTACCAAAAGACACTGAGAGATCATTGCTTATTGGAAGCAAACAAATATATTTCACTGCTAACTGGAGTGAGTGTCCGCAAATTAAGCATTTGTCATTGTTATCCACTCCATCGATTAAACTATGCATGAACATATCTGATCGAAGAGCTAATGAAGATAACACACAACTCTTTAACCAAGCATTGTTCATATAGGACAAATAGGATACCATTTTCCTAATATAACATACCAGTATTTAACAAAATAGTACATGAAACAAGATTGATGATCAAATTTCTAAGAAACTAATTAATACAATCATTGTACAAGGTAAATTCGGCAATATACTTAAAGAAAAGAGAAAGGGAAGACATACATTTAGGTGGAGGCAGTCCAAATGATATGCAGAGTAGCAGTCGTCACTTAGCACAAGATCTCCTCCACTGTGGCAGATTGAGCATATTTCATCACTTTCACACTGGTTATAATCTGCTTTCTTTCACTCACAATATTTCAGCTTTAAATATTTCAACACACTCTGATCCAGAACTTTCCTTTGGCAATCATAAATTGATTTCCCATCCTCCACAAAAATTTTTGTAAATGGGGTCTTGACATGGGCGTCAAAATCAGCAATACTATAGACTTCAGTACAACAGTTACACTTGATCCCAACTCTAGTGAGTCTTGCTTCTCCTTTAACACAACTATCCTCGACACCCACATTGTAAGATAACTTTTACCTTCCTAATACCACATTATGATCTATCATCTATGACAAAATAGTTCTAATAGAGGGCTTACCAGATCTCAATGGCACATTCTTTGGCTTCTTTTGGGTGCCTAGTAGCCTACGAAGCTCACGGCAAAGGCCTGATTGGTCGTCATCAGGCTCCAATCTGTCAATAATGTACCTCACACCTTGCATGCTTTTTGGGTGATTGCTTTGACCCTGTCTATATTGATAATCCGAGTTAAAGAAGAAGCCCGAATACATTATAGATATAAACATAAACATAGATATCCCAATAAGAATAAGAAATTAATAGTAAATTATGAAATATAATTTTAAATTTAGAGTTACTTGCCGCATGTGTATGGCAATGTAACTGCTTGGCCCACCTAAAGTCAATAATCTCCCAAACCTTGTCATAAAATATACAATTGTCCATGATAGCCTGTTTTGCTTGGTCTAGTGCCTCGTAGAGTAATCCCATGGCTGGCCTCTGATCGAAATCAACCAACCTCATTACTAGCACTAGTGGTGCAGTCGTCCAAAGCACATTGTGCATCTAGCCCAGAAGCAAATCTTGTTCGATTGGGTTTTTATGAACCCAAATTGTATCATACTGATTATATTGTTGTTAAAACACAAAAGGTTTCCCGATTTATCCATCCAAATCGGTTTAAAAGTTTGATTTTTCACATCAAAAAACTTTCTCTATATGATTTGCCCGAGTTTATCACCAAAAAAGTCATACTCAGGTGAGTTGTGCAAATCTGGGCTGAGTCTTGCAAAAATCGTCCTGAGTCTTGTTCATTCCATAGGCATAAGGTCAGTTCCACCATGTACTCCTCAGCAATAGGGTGATGCCGAGTCTAGGAACAGTGGCTTTGATAATTCATATGTAAAAATGTTGGTTTGGAAATTCTTTCATATGGGAAACTTTTCTGCTTTTTATGCCTTCATTTATTTATAATGAATAACTTTGTTTAGCTGAAAACAGTGAACTTGTTAGCCAGGTTAATTTGGCTCTTTTCATGGGGTACTGTTTGTCTTGTAATTTGGTAATTATACACTTCATCTTATGCAAGTAAGATCATCTCCACGCTTCTCAATTTGGTCTAATCTTTTGTATATGCAACATAATAGAAGTTTTGAATCACCATGCATCTAAAGACGGTTCCCCTCAAGTGTGAGAAGGTTTATGGTGCTCTCTTTCATACACAAGCAAATGCATCTTGGTTTGTCTAACAGATGGATCTACTTAATGTCATCTAGATGATGCTCGTATGGATGGAGACATGATTGGCATTTCTAGCTTTTAAGTTGACATTGTAGGTTGCTGCTTTGTAGTTTTGCTCATGGTGCTTATGAGGCAAATAGGTTTCAAGATCAGAATCAAAATTTGATTATGGAATCTAGAATTCAACAAAATTCTGGTATTGACAGATAAATCTTCTGTTAGGTGAAGGATCTGGGTCAAGTAAACATTGTATGTCTAAATAACAAATTAGACGGATTCCTCTTCAATAAAACTATTTTTGGCAATTGTTTTCTTGTACATTTTCCCTTGCTTTTATCTGTTTCTATTATTCATACTTCAGGAGCTATTTGATGGTGAACAAAAGAGGAAAGAGATTTTTTTTTCCTGGTAAATTAAGAGACAAGGGAGGAAAGGGAACAACATGCTTTAGTACCACCTTTTTATACGTGTCAAGAAGAGAGGAACATCATTAAACATTTTTTGGTGAATGAAGAGACGAGAAAAAGGAGAGCAGCATTTCCTGTTCATGTGAGACCTTTTTTTGGTAAACAGGAGAGGAAAGGGTCAAGTTATACATAAAGTGAAAAAGACATCTCTCTCTCTACTCTTTGGTCTCTCTCCTTTCGGGTCCTAGGAAATTATATAAAGTAAAAAATGACATCTCAGTCTCTACTCTCTCTCCATCCTCTCCCTTTTAACTTAATAGATGAGAAAATGACATGCTCCCATTTTTAGCCATGGCCTCCCTCTTTGTCACTCTTCTTCATAAAAAGGGGGGTATTTTTTTAATCTTCTTCCTGTCGGATATTTTAGGCTCTATGTCTATATCTCTTTCCTTTTAATGATACTTGCTTTCTAAATGACCTTTCTTCATGGAAGTTGATTGGAATAGGCTATAAAGCTAGGTGATTGTTCTATCTAGTCTAATGTTATCAGCTTTTTCAAATTATTTGAATTGTCTGATATTCCTAATGCAATATAGGATTGCAATTACGATATCATCTTTTAACTCATAGTTTCTATGAGTTTGAGCATCTTCAATCTTTATTTTATTAGCCTTTCTCTGACATTTTGTCAGACGTGTATTTTGAAATGGAATGTTTTCCTTGTAAGAAGTCAGAGCCATATGTTATTCATCCTTAAACTATGAAAATAAAAGTACTACGTGTTTGTATTTGATTGATGTTTGGGGCCTTCTTCTCTGCTCTCGAAAGATAGTGCTGTTTACTCTTCACAGGTGAATTTTACCATTCACTTCAGATTTCTTCATGAAAGACAAGTCTGAAATGTAGGACACCTCTATCGAGTTGTTGCTATACCCAATATAGACTACCTGATGCATAATCAGCCTCCCTATACATCATCTCGACAAACTTAAGTTATAGTTTACCAAGTCATTAACTTGAGAGGAAGTTTAATTATTCAGTAGACATAGACTCTTTTGTAAAGGAATTACTGCCTGATTAGTATAAAGGACAGTTATGTTTCTTTCAGTTAGACATCCTGATGGGGAATCACAACATTAATGTGAAGGATAAAGATCTCTTGTGCCTTTACTCGATAATTGTTTTTATAGAAAATTATAATATTGTCTAATCTACTATGCCATTTTAGCATCTTTTCTATGATAGTACTGCAATCGGATGCAATTTTCTTGTACATTGCTTGTTATGCTAACTCGGGGTTTTATAGATTGAGATGTATCAATTTTTTTGTTTCAGGAAGATCCTATATTTTTGTGGAATCGAAATTTGTTAGAAGAGCTTATTGAGTCCAAAGTATGGATTTTGCTGCTTCGTCCGTTTTTCATGTGTCTTTTGAGTCTTTCGGAGTTCAAGATATCACGCCCTAATTTTTATTGTCTTCCCTGTTGTTTGTGTAGTTTGATAGTATGTCATTCCATTGGTTCAAGGAAATATCCTTATAACACTTGCCTTGTGTAATCTTATGGTCTCCCTATAATTTCTCTCTCAATTTGTAACACAGTATTCATTTTGGCTGGACAATTGCCTTACTCCGCAGAGTGATCCTGTATTCTGTAGTGTTTGAATTGTTTATCTTAACATTTGCCTAAGTTTTCAGACTGTGCAGATCACAGTGAAAGATTCACCTGCACAGATTACCCTAATTTCAGGGAGCTGCACACGCCATCTAGGTAAGATAGTTCTTTGGAAACCGATAAAGAAAATGTTTATATTACTAAATTTGACTTGTTGTTATATGTCATCCAGGCCGAGTTATAAAAATTTGGGTTTCTGGAAAGTGAATGGAACCTTCAGTTCTTACTATTATTCTTGATATCATTTTATCAGAAACAAAAAAAAGGGACAAAGAAAGAAAAACTTATCACTTTTCCTTTCTTGATAATTTAAAGTTCAGCCCTCAAGGAAACTGTTTTCATGGTTTTATAAGAGGATTTAGTTTGGATTGATTTTGGATTTGGGGGAGTTAGAGCTGGGTGGGCAAAGTGGAGATATGCAAACTTAGTTTTTTGTGATCGTCGCATACCAATGAAGCGAAGGGGACGTTCTATAGGACAGTTGCAAGACCAGTTTTGCTTTATGGGGCTGAATGTTGGGCGTTCAAAAAACAAAATACCCATAGGATGAGTATAACTGAGATGAGGATGCTAAGATGGACGAATGACAAGACAAAAAGTGATATAATTCAAACTGAACACATTAGAGAGAACTTAGGTGTGACTCCAATAGGCGATAAGATGAGAGAAACTATACTTAGGTGTGCTGGCTATGTGCATAGCAGATCCAATAGAGTACCTGTTAGGAGGTGTGAGTTGGTTCAAGTAGAAGGCTCAAAAAGGGTAAAGCGTAGGCTCAAAAAGATACAATTGGATATGGAGACTTATGGCGTCACTGAGGGTTTGGTCCTTGATAGAGTAGAATGGTGGACCGGAATTCAAATAGCCAACCCGAAATAGTTGAGAAAGGCTTTGATGATGATGATGATGATGATGATAGTGATAATGATGATGATGACTCTATAGGGTTGCAATAGTGCCTCTCAGTTTACTGTTCCAACGCATAAGCTCCACGGTATAGCGGCTAAGGTTTGAATCGCGTTATACCTTTATCAACAACTACTCCACTCCTCCCTCCATCTACATCCTCCTCATTTGAGAAGAAAAAGGACAGAAAGGATAAAGTAAATGAAAAAGTGTTGCATTTGTGTTGTGCGGTGTCCTGTATTGAATTATGTCTAATATCCCTACCCAATAAAAATGATCCTGTGTTTTGTATTGTGAACTGATTTTGGCTCTAATGACAAGTAGTAGTTGCATTTTGAACTGTACTGAAGTTCAACTTTGTATTGGATTATTAGAACCCATAATGTGGAGAAGAGGAGCTACCTTAATCAACAACAACTCCACTCCTCCCTCCATCTACATCCTCCTCATTTGAGAAGAAAAGGGCAGAAAGGATAAAGTAAATAAAAAAGTGTTGCATTTGTGTTGTGCGGTGTCCTGTATAGGAACATATTGGTTATGCCTAATATCCCTAACCAATAAAAATGATCAAGTATTATGTATTGTGAACTGATTTTGGCTCTAATGACAAGTAGCAGTTGCATTTTGAACTGGACTGAAGTTCAACTTTGTATTGGATTATTAGAACCCATAATGTCGAGAAGAGGAGCCAATTTGGCCGGAGACACTGCTAATTTTATCGAGACAGAACAGTTGCTCATTATTGAAGGTTTTCAATAATTATATTTACAGGTATCTTCTGGGGAAAAATGTCTGCTCTGCCTGCTCTTGCAATTTTATTTTTTCTTTTGTGAAAGTTAACTTGGGAACCTAGTGAGAATGGATATCTAGACATGATGTCATAACAGTGCCACTCTGACCATCTTCGCCTAGAGCCCATTCTCGCCTGCTGTTGCATGTTTCTAGAAGGAATTCACTAGTATATGATAAGTGAATGGACAATTTGAACTATCCAGTTATCCTTTCAGAGATTATGGTTATGATTGTATGCAAGATTTGGTTTGGAACAGCCTTAATGAGAATTTTTTTGTAATGTGCATGTTCTTGGTTTTTATTATGTTCAAATTATACTGTAGTTAGTGAAGCAATGATCAGTCGTTTAAGAGCTGTGAATAATAATAACAGGAAGCCAGTATTTACCCACAACTTTATCTTTTATTTCTGCATATTATCTGAGGTTCCTTGCAATTGTTCCCACATCCCTTGTTTCTCCTCGGTTTTCTACCATCTAAATTATTCTCTGACCCCCCATACTTCCTCTCCAGCCCTTTTGGCCTGCTCCTGAATACCAGTTCATGACCTCCCTATATTCATCTCAATGAGTGGGTACTGAATAGTGCTCCTTGATGAACCTTGAAGATCCTAGTATTTTGGTTTATATTTCACCTCACATGCAGAAACCCCCACACTAATTCCCAAACAAAAAAAAATAAAAATAAATATATTGCTTTAGCTGCTCTTGGAGACACCTTTCTGCAGTGGTGACAGCCCCCTAATTTCCCTGAACTGTTGAGCCCCTAATTAATCCTGAAAAGGTGGCTCTCTAGGCTTCCAAATTTTGAAATTGATACAACGTATGTCATAAATTATGGCTTTACCCTGTAAAACTGTAAATAGGTCAGGTGTGGTTTGCATAAGGCTGCAACCTTCAACAATTAAATTACGGCGCACCTCCAAAATTTTATCGTAAATGTAATTTTAGTGTTAAAATTTATTAGGATGGCTTGAGAATCTATTTGCATCTCCAATTATAAAATATTAAACTTCAAAAATAGTTCCAATCAAGTAGATCTATAAATATATGAAAATCTTGAAAATGGGCGGTCCAGATAATGCGTTGTAATTTACACTATTTTTGGAACTCTAAATCTTTTTGTTTTTTTATATTTATAAATCTCGATATCGAGATGATCAATTAGAGGGTTTTCCAATGTCAAAACGACCTTTTATGATAGATTTTTTTTTGGTACACCTTAGTTCTACATTTTAAGGTTGCAAACCTTATTTAAACTTTTTTTCAAATGGGACATCATAGCTTTGACCCATTTTGGAGAGCTACTGTAAAATAACGCTTAACCCCTTTCTGCAGGACTTTGACTAATCAATTTGCTTCCTGTTTGGCTACTTATGAAAATGAATCTGCATTTTTTTATTTTGAAATGCAGATGGCCATCAGCTGGATTTTCAAGCTAACTGCATTTGAACCATTTTGTGGTTGGGGGTATTTTGGCTTCCTTTTAACAGCTTACTAACATCAATCATCCCCACTGCCAAAAACGATCTTGAATTTCTACCATCAACACCATCTTAGTCATCACTGTAATCACTCTAAAACCTTCACTAACCTTAGCCCCCTTCCTGAAGCAAAACTACCACCATCATAGAAACTAAAACTAAATTATGCTGCAGAAAACCAAAGCTACACCAAATTTGGTCCACCAAACTAAACCCAACCAATTTGTAAACAGCAAACAGACCCAAGGGATCGACGTAGAAGCACAAGACTGGAGCATGGTTGCCATTGTTGAGAGAACCAGAAACCTGCAACTCTCTACAGGAAGCCTTTCCTTACTATTTATCGTCATGATACTAACACCTCAAACTCCAAATTTCGTCTAAGAGCTCCCCTTCCCAATACTCTCCCACAAAAAATGTGAACCATCAATGAAACCACCAAGAAAAAACTGAATTAGGAAACAATAGGACACCAACCTGAAAACCAACAGAACAATTTCAAGAACAAAGTACTGTTTTCCTTATGTGATTGAAGTTTGAGAACAGGTCAAAATGGAAACCACCCCATGAAACCAACAAACAAATTTTATAATGAGAAATTTTTTGCCAGCCTTTCAGAAACATGGGAAATGTTGCTCTTTAGAGATTGGATCATATCCTCCATTGAGACTCTTTATAAGATGGTTCATGCATTTTGCCCCCTATTTCTCTCTCTAAATTGACCAAGCCAAGCAAACATTAAGTTCAGGCCTTCTAGCTCCATTTGAGAACCAGTACTGAAATGGAAGAGTGAACAGATCAAAGCACACTCTACAACCCCACTGATTTCTTGGCATTCTCCATCATCAGAATCGCCAAGCAACCATGCCTTTGTTTCTCAGAGCCCTTTGAATCAAATCCAAGAAAATGAAATCCTAGAGGGAGAAAGCATACAAATAACACCTCTGATTTACTCTATGACCTGAAATCATGGACGTGTTCTTCTGAGGATATCTCAGATCACATATGTGTTCTTTTGAATATGTATTAGGAGTGAGCACCGATGCCATGGTAGATGTGGATGCCATCTACTACTGGAGCAGCCAGCTTGTTCTGAAACTATCTTGTTCGGCTTCATTGCAATCTAGTTCTGCAATTTGAAATATCATGTTTGGCCTTACAAAGGAATTGCCGAAGTGATGTAATAATAGCAGATGTGTCCCACATCCGTAGTACAATTGACACAACAGACAATAGCACATTTAATTCAATCTGTGTGTCTTGTGTCGTTTATCCCTCCCATTAGTTAAATTCTTCAACCAAGTAATCTCAGTGATAGAATTGCCAATAAATTTGTCTAAATATTTTACTAGTGGTTCTCATCTTTTTTGTCGAAACCTTTGATTGAGCAAATTGAAATGGCATAGAGGTTCGTCTTGTATCTGAAGAACTTTGTATCAGGCGGTATTTCCCTTTTACAATCTCTTTCTTTATTTTTCTTTTCCTTTTTTTCCTCTCTTTCTCTCTCTCACATTTTCATTTTTACCATTTTTTTCTTTTTCTGTTTTTTTTCGGGGGGTTTGATGTTTGGGAGAATGAAAGGATTTTATATTCTCTTTACTTGGTTGTGCTCAGAGTTGTATTTAAATCTTTTGTATCTGAGTGTATAGTAAATGTCCATTCTATCTTGACAGGTCTCCATGCATCTCAAGATTATTTTGTTATGTTCATCTTCTATAGACTTGTCCTACAATTGCAACAACTTGATCTATCGAAGCTAATAACGAAGATTAAACTTTATTCAAGTTCGCTTTGTAGTTAAAATCTTTAATTGTTATTCCCAACGGTGAAATTTTTTCAACTTCTTTTATGCAGATTCATGGTTATATTCCACTTCTTTGGGAGAAAATAGTGGATTTGAGCTATAAGCCAAGGCCGATAATTATAAATCATGGGGAAACAGTAAGCCCGGATACGTCAATGCATTTTCTTCTATTCATTTGAACAAGACATGTATAGCATTTGAAACTTTCATTTTGCATCCAAATGTTGTGCCACACCATTTTCAGGATCTTACACAACGCTATGGGCAAGTTTTGGTTTGACTTGACTGATCAGGTATGGCCTTTGTATTTTGTCATTCAAAAGATTTATGGCTGCGTATAATTTTTTTTGTGTTTAACATGATGCTAAAGGACTTTCCAGTTTTGGTTGGCCTTTGAGTGTTAAGAAGCTTCTTGATTTCCTTTTTCTCTTAGAGAAATTTTAATTGGTGACTGCAACTTAATGGGGTAAATGTTAATTTTGAACTCATGTGCTCGAGGTGCGAGGAGAAATGTATTTTAAGAGAAATTCTGAATGTTTTTGTGCAACATTATTGTTAGCTTCCCTATTTAAAGTTTATATAGAACCAAGGCTCTAAACAATCAAATTAGAGCCTAACTCAAAAATTTCACTAGAAGAGGTTGTTTTGATGCCCAAATATCCTCAAATTGATCATCTAGACATCAAGATGCATGGACATGAGAAAAAAATGGATTTCAAGTTTCTGAAATAGTGCCTCTTGTAATGTATATTTTTTACTATAAATTTTCAAGATTTTCAAGTTTTCATAGATCTGCTCGATCTACACTATTTTTGAAGCTTTAAATTTTGTAACTAAAGATGAAAATATATTGTAAGGCAATCACAAAGATTTTTAGTATTGAAACCACATTTCTCGACACTATTTTTTAGGCACGCTTTACTAATTATTTAGAGTCTCAGCTTTATATAAACTGCACCCTTTAGATTGGGTCTAGTCCTTCTAATATGTGAGAATGGTGTAGTCATCATTATCATCATCATAGCCGTTTCCCAATTATTTGGGGTCGGCTGCACGAATCCTGGTCTGCCAGTCTATTCTATTAAATGTCATACTCTCAGTGAGGCTATAAGTCCCCATATTCTTTCAGACTACTTCCAACCACGTCCTTTTAGGCCTAATCTTTGCCCTGTTCAATCCTTCCACTTGAACTAACTCTCACCTCATAACAGATATTGTACTGGGTCGACACCATACATGGCTTGCCTAGCGAAGTCTACCCCCTCTCATATTATCGCTGACTGGTGCCTCACCTAAATTTTTTCAAATGGATTCATTTCGAATTCTATCCATTCTTGTCTTGCCACTCATCCATCTCAACGTTCTCATGTCTGCTACACTCATTCTATGGGTATACTATTTTTTGTCTGCCCAACATTCTGCACCAAAGAGCAAAGCTGATCTCACAGTTGTCCTATAGAACTTCCCTTCAGCTCTGTAGATATGCGGTGATTACGTAAAATTTCAGTTGCACATCTCCACTTCACCCACCCAGCTCTAATTCTTTGTGTGACATCTTTCTCAATCTCTTCATTTTTTTAGATTATCGACCCAAGATATCGAAAGTGTGGTCTTTTTTGTACTTCTTGGTCCTCAATCTTAACTACTTCCTTGTCTCTACTCCTATTATTACTAAACTTGCATTCCATGTACTTTGTCGTAATTAGACTAATTTTACAACCTTTGGATTCTTGAGCATCCCTTAAAAGTTCTAACTGTGTATAGATGATGTTTCGGGTCTCATTGATCAAATCTATGTCATTTGCGAACACCATGCACTATGGTACCTCATCATGTAGGTGCCTAGTTAAGTCCTCTATAACTAAAACAAAGAGGCATGTGTTCAATGCTAACCTTGATATAGACCTATTGTCAATAAAAACTCACTCATCTCCTTACTAGTTGTTCGTACACTAGTGAGAAATATTATTAGCTTGATAACTTAAAAAGGTTGGATGTTTTCTGTGACACTCTCAATTGGAACATGGAGTACCAATATTGCCTTCTTCATGTTACTTCCTCTCTCCTTTCTCAGTCTACTTTCTTTATTTCCTTATCTATGATACTTGTTTTTGTTATGGTTGAGAAAGCCGATCTTGCTCTTCTGACTCTTAACTTCTTTGTGATCCCTTGCTTATTTTTTCTTTAAAATTTCTTCTCCCATATCTGTTACCTTGCCAATTTTTTATACTAGAAGAAAACTTTCAAGTGCCCTGTACCGGTTTCTTTGTGGCTATTCTTGCACTTGCTTTCCCCTTATGGCTATTCTCCTGTTTCCCTTCTCTTTTTATGTTCTCATTTCCCTTCGCCTCCGTCCCATCTCCACTTTTTCTTCATTATCACTTTACTTGCGTTCACTCTGATTAAGGTGCATTCATCATCTTTCCTGCCTCCTTTCCAAGAATGCTTTGGCCTTTGTTTTATGACACCCTTCTAAGCAGATATTTATCATTTTTAATGAAATCTATTTTTCGACCAAATTGTTCGAAGGAATTTCTCCTACTTTTTGTTGGCTATGTGGCCTTTCAAAGCCGTAAAGCCAAGAGTCTTATGCTCAGTGGGAGTTAGAGAGAGACTAAATCTGGGTGCTTGGTGTACAGGGGCCCATATTCATATACTCCGAGTATTTGAGGCATCGAGAGTATGCGTTTTGAAAGTGTGTATTCTCACGGAGGTGTGAGGGTTACCTCCTAGTCAGGACTATATTAATTAGAATGTCTCATAGTTGATGTGATAAGTCAAGGCTTGGAGAATCCAATCGAGAATAATAGAACCCGAGTATTTAAAAGAGTATTCATCCTGTACGAAATGGTCGGATCATGGGACATGAGCCCGTATCCTGACACGAGACCATTCCATGGCATGTGCACCCACAGTCGTATGGGGAAGCCACTCTTTTATAGTATTATCCTACTTAGAAGAGCTAGTGCATATGTTCTTTGAGAGGGCCCTTGTATATGAGTAGGAACATGTCCCACAGGAGTGCACCAGTAATCCATTGAACTCCCGGTGACGGGAAGCTCTAGCTCAACGACTTTGACGTAACCAATTGCGCATCTGTATTATAAACTGTGGAGCATAGGTCCATTAGATTGGCTTGAGACATGGGTGGAATGTCATTGGGGTTAGCCCAATGAAAGACTCTGATTAGTATTATAAGTCTAGAGATCACATTTACCTTTGGTCCAAATTAATCTAAAAATGATGAAAAAAGATTTTCTAGTGATGAGAAAATGTGTAATAATGTTGAAAAATCATTTGGAGAATTTTTGGGATTTTTGGAAATACTTTCAGAATTTTTAAACAATAAAAAATGTGATTTTCAAATTTGTTTGACATAAATACCAAACAAAGACATCCTATGAGGTTGCTACGTGGATCCCAAGTGGCCGTTGGGATGCCACATGGATCCAAATGGCCATAGGGATGCCATGTAGCACCCCCACCTCTCCACTTATGGATGACACCATGCTGCCATCATATCCATGTGGGAACCTATTTGCCATTAGTTATTTTGTTGGTATTATGTTATAACATGTTATCTTGTTATTTAAAGTGTTATGTATTGTTATGAACTTAAATTTGATTTAAGTCACATGTTTTTGTGAAGTCATGGGATTTTGAGAATTAATTTGATTTATATTATTATCCACATGTAATTTTGTCGCATGTGGATATATTTTATGTGGCACCACCTTATGTGCTTGACCCATGTGAAACTTTAGTGTTGTTGAAATCCTATTAGTGGTATCATAGGATATTTTATTTTCATGTGTGGATGTCCCATATTACTTTTATGTTTATGTCCTGGTCTTTTATTGACTCTTACAAATTATTCAAAAACCATGGGCATAAGTGTAAACATGAATTTGGACTTAATGACAATAAAATGTGGAGCTAAGGGCTTTAAGGTAAAATGACTGTAAACTTAGGTATTAAGAAGTGAAGGGTGTCAAAAACTCATCCATTGATCTTGGTGATAAGATATGGATGAGTGGCTTGGATAAAAGCCTCTCATGTGTCATTGATCTAAGGCATCAAGGATCAAAATCAAATCCATATTTATGATGTAAGTATAAAAGTAACTTATGGGATCAATTATAACCCTAACTTGAATATTCATTTCAAAGAGAGAGAGAGAACCCTCTCGACAAAAACGTGGTTACCCATGAGACTATCTTATTCCTTGAGCTTTCATTTGAAACCCTTCCATGGACTAGTCTCTCATATGTGTAATCAAGGCAATATTATTGCTTCAATAAGGTATTGAGTTTCTTCTTATATTTCAATTCCTACCTCATTTTCTTTATCAAAGTTTGCTATAATTCTTAATTTACAATAGTTTTCTTATCTTTTGGTCATGAAAACTTGATATTTGAAGAGTCTCAAAGCAATAGTACAGTCGATACATATGATATGTGTAGACTAGGTTGCTTACTCCATGATTTTGAGTAGTTTCACCTAGATTTTTTTTATCTTATTTTTGTGGAATTTTTACTGAGATTACACAACTGATGAGAACTTTATTTCATCATATTTGAACATATTAAATAGTCCATTGAGTTCTTTTTTTAATGTTGAAAAATTCATGTGGTCCCTTATGGACCACATCGTGTAGTTTTACCATAACTCCCTTATTTTGTATAGTATATCTCTCAAACTTTGAATGAGTATTTTGATACATGTGTCTCTCATGATTTGATTCCCATTAAGTGAAATAATAGTGTGATCATTTGCTTCACATTGGATTGATCTCTTTGAGTTATTATTATCATCCATGCCTTAAACAACGGGATAAAATGAAGTCATCAAAAGGCTTTTTCGTGGTTCGGGCCCAAGGGGTTCGAACCATGGCTTCCCCCATATATACTTGCATGTTAATTTGATGTATTTACAATTATTAAGTGATTTATGATTGATTAAATTGAATATGTTATATGAATATTGATATTGTTTTTTAATCTTGTGATATGAGCTTTAATTTTATGCTTTATTGTTTATATGAATTGAAATCTAATTGGATTATTATGATCAAGTGTATGATGTGTATGAGACATCGTGACATATGATGATGATGAAGAATGAAGATAAAATTATCATATAATTTTAATATAATGAGGAATTGTGAGTGCAAGTCATGTAATTCTTTGTAGAAATATATATTGTGAGTATTTGAATATTGTATTGAGCTCAATTTTATTTTTGAGTAAGAGATTTGTAAGGGAGCTATTAGGGTTGAATTTTTATTATTTAAATGTGTATAAATCATGTTTGTAGGCTGGAATATATGTATCATGGTTTGTATTAAGATATTCATGCATTTAAACACTTGAGTTTTAATACAATAATTTTTTTTTGAAAGATTGCATTTAGCCCATTGGTTTTATACCACCAACACTTTCTTCTCTCCTCCCATTTCCTTCGTGCTGCCCCCTCGGTCTTTCTTGATTTAATGTGAACAACCCAAGTGGTTGGAGGAATTGATGGACCACGTGGAACAACTACATGCTGGTTGTTCTTGGTTATGTATGCATATTTTGAGAGAGTTTAAAAATCTTGGAATTTGGGCAACCTCGAGAGCTTTCCGTCTGATCATTTCAGTGTTTTCCTTTTCTTATTATAGAATTTTATGGTGGAAACGAGATCAATTCATAAACGTAAATCTAATTTTGATATTCATTACACAACACAGTATTCTGGAAAAAAAATATTTTAACATGAAACGACTTATTATTATTAATGGAATTTTTTGTGGATTTTGGCCTTGTAATTTTATCCTGAGATGGACGTACTTAAGTTTGTCATTCTTTGGTTGTTTGTATAATTAATTTATAGCTGCAATGGAAGTTCTTTAGTTGATGAATCCTTGGGATAGAATTTGGTTTCTATTAGTTCAAAAGAAAGTAAAAAATGATGAAGTCAAATTTTGAAAAGCCTCTATGCACTATAGTTTTACTTTGAGGATTTTGTGCCCTACTCTTGAAAACATAATATGATACAAACTAAGCAAGATGAAATATAGTTTCCCTAGAGTTAAAACTTATATTTTTTTTGTTGCAAATAACAATCTAGAAAAGAGTAAAAAAAAACATTTATGGGAATATCAATTCTTGTTTATTAAATTAGTAATTTACGTTTTATGACATCGGACTTGTATCATATTAGATCTATACAAATCCTGCTTTAGTTGTGTTCTACTATTATGATAAATGTTTGATGTAAAATGAGGCTATGTTTAGAAAACTTATTTTCCCTAGCATCAAATATTTTGTGCTATTTCTTTGGGAAGATTTTTGAGCAACATATTTCAAAATAACGATATCTATTTTATACTATAAGACTATTTATCTTTAATACAAGGACGTTGCAATCACCTATAGTCATCAGATGTGATATCTGATAGCTTAGGTGTGTCACATAGTTCGTAGAATTTCTTTTGAACTTGAGCCTGGTCAAAAGAACAAATGTAGCAACCCAATTTCTCATTCAATGGTCAAGATTAATTGTTGTCTCTATGTACCAAATATAAATGGTTATATTGTATATTTTTTCTTATTTTATTACATTTTTTTGTGTTTGTTTACCAAAATTATTATCATGTAGTTCTTGGATCATAAATAACTTCATGTATAAGAAGTTTTGTATTGTATCTGCAATTTTTTAGGAATCTCACTACAGAACTTTCATGGACTAATATTTGAAGTAAATTTCGGGGAATGGAAGTACATATGGTCAATTTCACATGCAAACAAATATCTTCTTATGTATACGTGAAGGAAAAAGCTTATATGTTGACACTTTAAAATGTAGAATTAAGGTAAACCTATAAAATCCTTCAAAAAAGGTTGCTAGGATATTAAAAATACATCTTAATTGATCATCTTCATCGATATAAAGAAAAAAAGAAATTTAAGTCCTAAAAATAATCCGAACCATCCATTTTCAAGATTATCATATGCTTGTAGATGTGCTTGATTTGAACCGTTTTTTGAGTTTAAAGTTTTATAATTAGAGATAAAACTAGATTCTTGCGCCATCTAAGAATTTTCACACAATTTGATTATTTAAGGTTGCGACCTTATGCTAACTACACCCATTAATAAAAACTCGTTTTCAACTTGAAAAAACTCTTTCAGTCAATTCGAATAGTCTAGTGGCTGAATTTGTAAATGATAAACTCAAAATGTGCCTGAGTTTTGGTTATATATAATTTTATCTATTGTTTTGATGAATTCAATGGCAGTCCCATGTGATAGGAAATTGGTTTTCACCTGGTGACAACTCGGGCTCAAAATTTTATCTTTGACACTTTGTTTTATTCAGAACTCTTCATAAAAATTTGAAAAACTCATGGACCTTTTCCAAGACAAATTTTGAACTTTGGAGAGTTTACTTAATCTTGGCAGTGACTGAGTCAGCCTCGATGTTCAAGTTTTTGGATGCTAATACATATGATCCTACATCAGGCATCTGTCAAAGTGAGTCAATGGCCCTATGGAACTTAGGAATTGAGGATTGTTTGGGGCCTATTTTACCCAGTGAGAATTTTTCCTTAGAAGTTCTTAGAGTTACTCGAGCTTCTCATTTTTCTTGTTATCTTCTAAATTACAAGAATAGCATCGAACTTTAGGTAGAGATAAATCGAGGAAAGGTTCTAAATGGGAAGAACGTCTCTATGTGGAAGCTAGTTATTTGAATTATCCCCATAGAGAAGGATGTTAAAATTTCCATCAATGCTCTGTTAGGTGGTCTACTGAACAGGTCGTTATGTTTGTGGTTGTAGCACGACGAGTTGGCCCAATGGATCAGAGTAGCCTAGGCCATTATACTCTAGAGGATGGTTAGTTGTTTCGTTTCTGATAAGCATAATTATATTTGTTTTCTGCTAGATAATTCATGACCAACTATAGTTCATTTGAATTATAGTTTATTTGAATTAAAACACAAAACTGGTTCAATTGCGTTCACAAATTGAGCCACACAAATTCAACATAGTCTCTTCTTATAAAATTAAAAATTCAAGAAATCGAAACTATGATCTAATTGACTGATGCGGTCTTGAAAACCTTTGGGAAATATTAGTAAAAAATACTCAGAAAATCAAAGCGAAAAGCTCTTGGAAACTAGATCAAATTATGCATGGATGATGCCTTCAATTATATGGATTAAGAGGGATCAAAGTAGATTCAAAAGATCAATGATCTAATCATCAAAGGATGAAGATAACTTGCTATACTTGAGAATTTACAATAAGAAGAATCAATAAGAATCAAAGAAAATGAAAGAGATCTTACTCAATTGTTGAAGCCTTCAATATTAGATCATCGATAGCTTGAATTTGAGCTTTGAATCACCGTTAATGGAATAGTGAGGGAGCTTCAATGGAGTTTTCTCTCAGCTTAGCATGAAGTCAATTTTCTGGAGAGAGAAAGGAAGAGGTGAAGTGACTTGGGTGTGCCACTATGAGTGAAGAGAGTGTCGCGTGCCGTTTAGAGAGAGAGTGGATGTGAACTTTTGAAAATGAAGACTCAAGAGGGTATTTATAGGCTTCTAAAGTGTAGAGATGCTTCTAGATTGATGAATTTTGACCCTCTATATCATCATCTAGTGGCTACAAAGAGAGAGTTGATTCTAACCCACCATCCACCATCATGCCATCAAGATGTGTGGTATGGATTTAAAAACCTTTATTGTCCTTTAATTCACTCCAATTTCTCTTATAGTCATAATAGCCATGCTCTTTTACATTTAACTAAACCAAAAACCAAGATGGAAGGTATAACCATGTGGCAATTTGACAAAATTCTAGCAAACAGAAAATTTCAAAAGTTTCCTTCATTTTATAAGAGCGTGGGGCTAATGAAATCTTGCTACACAAGTGAGGTGGTTAATTGCACATTTATTATAGCCCTTTAGGGTTAGGCTTATAATTACAAACCCTTTACCCCTTCTAGAAATCTTCACACATGTCTACAAACCCCTTGCTTTAAGCTTGAAACATGTGCTAAAATAACTTTTCTAAAATCACAATATTTCATAAAATTCCAAAATTCAATGCCCTTTAGTTAATCAATCCAAATGCAGAAAGACGGAGGGATCCCCTAGGGGGTTGAAGTCAGCTCCACGTCATCCTCAACATGGGATGATGTGCGACCCCCTAGGCCTTTACATGGACAACCATTGGCCATTTGGGTGTCCCATGTGGGTCTCGTTGGACTGTAGTTATTTGTCATTTATTGTAAACAATTATAAAAACTGCATTTTCCTGCAAAGAAAAAACCAGAAAAATTCTAAAAACTCCACCAAAATCATTTTAATTATTTTCCATCAAAATAATACATATTGTCATTGTTTAAAAACAATTACAAGAGAAATTAAGATCATTAGAGTTGAATTATGAATCAAAGCACTCCACTCGGCTAGACTTAGAATCCAAAGCCACCTTCTCAAAATAACCCAACAGCCACATGACCCAAATTGTATAATTAGCGGTTCATGATCTTAGTCTATCAAAGTTAAACCAATGAGTTACTCTGAATGCCCCAGTATCAATGGATTTCTGGTGCACCTCCTAAGGACATGCACACACATGATTAAGGGGTTTCTCTCTTGGCACATGTACATACCCCTTACCAGTGGATCCTTAGAAGAGAGGCTTGCCATGCATTGTGATTGTATATGCACATGCTACGAGATGGTTCTAAGAGTCACGGATTTAGGCCAATGCCCCCTATTGGACATATCCTTCCCGTACAGGGCTATTTTATCATCGAGCACATATTACATAATCACATAAACATATAAATCATATTGCCCTGGCCCATTACTTAGTCACGAGGCACAAACATAATAACTGACCACCTGACAAGAGGTAACCATCAACCGTCTCGGTACCTCCACGTATATAAATCCTCCTCATGACTCACTTGGGGTTCCTTGACTCTCGATCTTAGTGCGCCAAGATCTTAGAGTCATGTCGCATTTTTACTTCCATTGAAGTTAAAAGCAATTGAAAATATAGGAATTTTAAGTCCTTGAAAGGACAAAATTCCAACAGATATTGGGTTTCCTATCTTGTGGGATTACAAGATATTGAGTTTCCTATTCTATGGGATTATACTTTTAATGAACTTGTTTCCAAAAGCTAAAAATTGTAACTTTATAAATCTCTGGTAAACCAGAGTAATCCGTATGAATGTGTGACTGTTTTACCCTTTGTAGACGTAAACACCATTATCGGACCATGTATATGCCTTGTTGATCTATTTCTCTCTCCCTCTCTCTCTCTCTCCAACGCAGGCTCTCTCTCTTTTATCTATTTCTTTTATTGTAATTTTCACATGGTATCAGAGCAAGACGATTGATCTCCAGCGTTCTATTGCTAGCTGGCAACAAGTTCCTCAAGGCGTTCTTCTTTCGATCCATGACTTGGATCATTCATTGTTTGGACAGCAGCTACATTCAAGTAACATTGGGCAAGGTCGTTCATCTCCTTTTGTAACACTTTACCTAGTATTTGGGCATCAACTGCGCACCATAACCTTTCCTCTGCCCCTTTTACCATTGATGGTGGTTTAATGAGAAAAGTAGCCTTGTCAAAAGAAACCAACGAGCAAGAGAGTTAGCTAATGAAAGGGGAGCTTTGAGAGGATTTTTTCTTTTGAAACTTATTATGGATCCACACTCTCTCTCTAACAGATCTTGCACGCATCTTAGCACCCACAGGCTGTTGGATGCAGATTGGTGAATTCTAAAGAGAGAAACAACAATGCTCATTGGGGTTTTTGGTTGGTTCTAATTGAGGCATCTTCTATTCTTTAATCGCCTTTGTTTACTACCGTCGGGTTAGTTTTCTGGTTCCTCTTAAGTCTTCGTAATGGCAAGTTCAAAACCTAACTCAAGTATGAAATTTACTACTGTTCCTTCGAATGGATCTTGCTTGATCGAAAGTTGTTTCTCGTTCTCACTCTGGGAAATCTAAACTTGGGCACATTAATGGGAGGAAAAAGGCTTTAAGCAAGGATGACCCCTCATTTGAATTCCATGGAACCTAACCTTTCAGAAATTTTTTCTTTTGTTGAGAATGCCCAAGATTTATAGAACTCCATTGAGAAAATGTATGGCCAACAAAACTATATCGCTCGAATTTTCCATTTAAAATAGGAAATTTCTCAAACAAAACAAGGGGATAAAACAATCACTAAATATATTGGCAACCTAAAGAGCATGTGGGATGAGCTGACAATGCACTCACCCACAACTACCGATTTGGCAATCTTTCAAAAACATGTTGAGCAGGACAAAATATTTCAATTTTTTATTGCATTAAAGAATGAATATGAATCCATATGGAGTCAAATTTTAATGACCACAGAATTTCCCTCATTTAGCAATGTTTTTGCTACTATTCAATGTGAATTCAATGTGAGGAAGCTAGGAAGAAAATCATGAATCTTGATTTCAGAACCTCTGAATGAACTGTTGAGAAATCTGCCATGGTAGCTAATTATGAAACAAAAAACCTCAAAAGTGGTGGAGGCAAAGGCTCTTACAATTATCGTAGTGGTGGTAGAGGTCGAGATAATAGAATAGCCCACCAATAATAGGACATCCAACAGATCTACTGCTCAAGCCACAACTACTCAGACCCATCATTGCAAATGTAATTATTGTCAGCAACTAAGTAACACAAGTGGTTGTTCTTCTACACAGGATCCTCCTTCCTCCTCACAAGACATAGGTAATCCTTGTGCTTTTATGTCTTCCTGTGGCACTTTTCCTTAGATAATAGACTCAGGGTCATGGATCATATGACTAGTAGCTTAAATTGCATATCCAACTTCAAAAACAATGGTAATATGAACCCTGTGTTTATTGACCATGGTTCTTTGATTGCTATTCATGATATTGGTAAGACCAATTTTTCCACTAAGTCTCATAACTCTAAAGTTCTGTTTATGCCATCATTCCCTTCTAACTTGATGTCTGTTACTAGAATTACTCAAAGCATGAAATGCAAATAACTTTCTCTCAATTCTGTGACTTTTCAAGATCGGATCACAGGGAAGATTGGTAAAGGAAGACTGTCTCTTAGACTATATCAATATAAACAGGAGAATAAGGCTTTGGTTGCCAGTTGAGATAATTTTCTTTCAACAAATTATTGTCTTGAAGATTTGGACACCCTTCCAATAAGGTTTTTAAATTTTTAATTCCTTCTTTATCTTTAAATTCTCATTCTTTTGAAGTTTGTAAATTCTCAAAATAGACAAGACTTCCCTTTCAGTTTTCTATGCATGTTTCAAATGAAGCCTTTTATTAGATATATTCTGATATGTGGAGACCAAGTCTAGTTGATTCTTATGCTGGTTTAAAATATTTTGTTACTTTTATTGATGATTGATATCGCGCTACTTGGGTATATTTATTTAAATTAAAAGCATAAGTTTTCTTATATTCAAAGAATTTTCCACTCTGATTTCCATTCAATATAATGCCAAGATTAAAATTTTGCTCATTGATAATGGCACAGAGTATGTGAACAAGGTTTTTCTTAGCATTTATGTAACCTAGGTATTATCTGTTAAACATCATGTATTGGGACACCTCAACAGAACGTCGTTGCTTAAAGAAAAAATAGACATCTTTTGTAAGCTATGAGGTCTTTGATATTTCATATGCATGTTCCAAAAATTTATTGGCCTAAAGCTATCTTAACTGCTTGTTATCTTATTAACAGACATCTGATTAAAGTTCATAAGTACAAATCTTGTCTTGAAGTTTTGAAGAATAGAAAAATTGATTTCTCATTTGCGTGTATTTGGGAATGTGTCGTAAGTACATGCGGCTTAATACAACATAGATAAACTTGATAAATATACCAGTAGATGTATCTTTCTTGGATACTCTTCTACGAAAAGGGGATACAATTGCTAAGATCCCACAATAAGAAAATTGTATGTTTGTAGAGATGTTCAATTTGTTGAAACTGAGTCCTATTCCAATGACACCCTTGAGAGTGGTTTGGAAAATAGGTCTCAGGGGGAGTGTTCCATAGGTTGTTTTCTCTTGCCTAATATTAGTACTAATGATATGTCTAACTCACCCGAAACAAGTCATATGAAATAAAATAGGCATGATGATCAAGCCAAAGCTAAAGATACATCTGAAACTCACCAAGTTGTTTTGGAAGAATAAGACTTTGTTGTGGCCCCACCTGATCCGCCTCTACGTAGGTCTTCCCATATCTCTCAATTTTCTCTAGACTTTAAGATATTATACTTATCATGCAGTTTATTCTTCTATTCAAAATCATATTTCTTATGATAATATCTCTTAGCTATTTTAGTTTTTTGAATTCCATTTCTAATAATTTTGAGCCAATTTTCAAAATGTTATTTCTCAAGCTGTGTGGAGGATGGCCATGAAAGAGGAACTTCAAGCTCTTAATAAGAGCCATACTTGGGACATTGTCAATTTACCTATAGGGAAGAAAGCAGTTGGTTGTCGATGGAGTTTTAAAATCAAATACAATAGTGATGGATCTGTTGAGAGATAGAAAGCAAGATTGGTGGCTAAATGATTTACTTAAACTTATGTAGTTGACTAAAAATTGCACCAGTTGCCAAATTGAATATTGTTCGAGTTCTTTTGTCTATTGTAATTAATTGTGGATGGTCGTTGCTTCAGATGGATGTTAAAAATGCTTTCATACATGGTGACCTTGAAGAAGTAGTGTATATGAGTCTTCCTCCTGGCCAATTCAAAGGAAAGGAGAAAGGTCTTGTATGGACTTAAATAATCACCCCGTACTTGGTATGCCAAACTCAATTTATCTTTGCTAAGTTTTTGGTTTCTAAGAAGTTCAATTAATTCTTTGATGTTTATAAAAAAAGGTACTTCAGATACACCAGTTGTACTCATTCAAGTTGATATTATCATTACAGCTGATGATAAAAAAAGAATCATGAATTTTAAAAATTATCTTCATAAGAAATTTGTCATCAAGGATCTAGGTCAACTAAAGTATTTTCTTGGCATTAAAGTGACACATTTTAAAAAAAGTCTCTTCATTTCTCAAAGGAAATGTGCCTTAGATTTGTTGAAAGAAACTGGGAAAGAAATGTGTCAACGGGTTTGACTCCCAGTTTTCCAATTTCTTTCAACAAGTCTAAGACATATTTTCTTTGAAAAATGGAAAGTCATTTTTTTTAATGTGCTATTTCAATACCAAGAAAATACTTTAATTGACCAAGGTCCTTGATGTCAAATTTCTTGTGAAGATAATTTTAAGTTGCATGATGCTTTCTCTTTCATTAGTTGTAATGATAATATCATCAACACAAATGAGTACAACTGTTGTGCCTAAAGTTCCACTTTTCATGAACATCGAAGAATTAGTTGAACTTCTAAGAAACCCAACACTCATCAAAGGTGGGCTGAGTTTGGCATATCATGCACGAGGTGATTGTTTAACTCCATACAATGCCTTCTTTAATTTGTATACAAGACATTTTTTCTTTCCTTTAGAATGGCCAAGAGGAAGACTCATATTTTAACAGGAAATATGATTTTGTTCAGGATAAGAAACTGCATCGTAAGTATAAAAATCTTGAAGTCTAGAGGAAGTCAAGACATGCCCAAAGGGGGATTAAGTAGAGCCACAACCACGACGAAGTCTTATTCATCTAAACCAGTTTAGTGAGTTTCAGAGGTATCTTCATCTTCGGCTTAATCATCATGACTTGTTCTGAGTGTGTTGAATACATCACTGGTACCAACATTAAGCAAGGGAAAATGACCTCTTGAACACTCTCCCTGAGTCCTATTTTCCAAACCACTCTCTAATGTATCATAAAAATAGGACTTTGTTTCAACAAGTTGAACATCTCGAAAAATATACATTTTTCTGAGTGTGAGATAATAGCATTTGTATCCCTTTTGAGTAGAAGAGTATCCAAGAAGGATACATCTCTTGGAATACACACAAATGGGACAAATTAATTTTTTTATTTTCAAAATTGCAAGGAGAGATTTATCTTTAAGATTTTACTCGGGAGTTTGTTAATCAGGTAGCAAGCACTTAAGATAGCTTTAAACCAATAAATTTTTAGAACATGCATTCGAAACATCAAAGACCTTGTAGCTTCCTAAAGGTGTCTATTTTTTTTTTCCAGCAACACCATTTTGTTGAGGTGTTCCAACACATGATGTTTGGTATATAATTCCAAGATTACATAACACAAAAAACAATTTTGTTTTTATTTCAATAAATATACCCAAGTAGTGTCAGCCCAATCATCAATAAAAATAACAAAATATTTAAAGATGACCTAAGAATCAACTGGGGTTGGTCCCCACACATCAGAATGTATCAAATAAAAATGTTCCTTTGAAACATGCTTAGAAGATTAAAAATGAAATCTTGTTTGTTTTCAGAATTTACGAGCTTCACAAGAATGAAAATTTAAAGATAGATAGTGCATTAAGATTTTAAAAACTTCACTAAAGGGTGTCCAAATCTCCAATGCAACAATTTATTAATATCAGAATTATCTTGACTGAAAATTAAAACCTTATTCTCTTGATTAAATAAATATAACCCATGAGACAATCTTCCTTCCCATGGCCCGGTCTTGGAAAGTCACAGAGTTGGTAGAAAAAATAACATTACAATTCATGCTCTGCGTAATTCTATTACAATTCATGATTTGAGTAATTCTACTTACAGACATCAAGTTAGAGGAAAATGATGACATAAAAAGAACTTTAGAGTTTTCAAACTTGGAGAATAACTTGGTCTTACCAACACCATGGACAAAAACCAAGGAACTATTAGAAATAAACACAAAGTTCGTATTGTCATTATTTTTGAGGTCAGATAGACACAGTAAGTTACCAGTTATATGATCTGTGGCTCCTAAGTCTATTATCCAAGGAGTGCCCTTGGATAATGAAGACATGGAAGCATAAGGGTTACCTGTGTCTGAGAATGAAGAAGAATCATGTGTGGAGAAAGAACCAATGTTGTTATTTGGTTATTGATAATGATCACAATTATACTGATGGGTTTGAGTTTTGAGTGGTTGCGGTCTGAGTGGTAGGACTCTTGGTTGTCCGATTATTAATGGACCTTAAGAGAGGGTAAAATACCCAACACTTATCATTCACTTGTCTTATATTATTGCAAGGATCACATCTAGGACTCGCTCTATTACTACGACCCCTTCCACCATCGCGATAATTATTAGGGCCTATACCTCCACCATTATTTTGAGGCTTTCTTATTTCATATTCCTCATTGTTAGCAACCACGGAAGATTTCTCAACACTTTCTTCAGAGGTTTTAAAATCAAGATTCATGATTTTCTTCATAGTTATGTGTCCAAGTTTAGCTTCTCCAAAGAATGAACGTTAAACAACATTCGACCAAAGAAAATAATTAAGCCCATTCAAAAGAACAAAGTTTCATGCTAGAGTTATGTTCTGAATCAACCATGTATAAAGGGATAAAGGGAACCAAAAGTATGACCAGATTACTAGCAAAAAAAATTAAGGGATGAACCATGCATTAATCTGAACCAACCAAATACCAAAAGCAGTAGAAGTTGCAGTCGGATATTCTTGGTTGAGTCCCAAGATCAATAGAGAGATGAAGTCAAAAGCTTACTCTCCCAAAGGAATGGCTACTTTGTGGGTCCGACTTTCTCATGATGTATTTAGAGGGAGAACAGGAAGAGCCAATGCAATCAAATTATTGATGATGGGAAAGCAAACTAAAATAGGGACAACTTGCAAACAAAGCAAGTCTTGCAAATTGTTTATGGGTTTGTATTCTCATGATACCATGTAGAATTTGCAATAAAGAAAATAATGACGAGAGAGAAAAAGATCAACGAGGCATATACGTACGTAGTTCGGCAATAGTGCCTACATCCACGGTGGGTAAATCAGTATCTCATTCATAGGGATTACTCTGGTTTATCAGAGAATTTATAGAGTTACAATTATTGTTTTTTAAAAAACAAATCTCATTACAACTATATTCCTACAAAATAGGAAACTCTCAATATAGGAAACTTTATATCTTGATGTTATAACCGTCAACATTTCCTTACGTTTCCCGGAGCTCTATGTATGCCTTGCATTTTGTTTTCCTTGAATTCCAAACATGTTTTCCTTGGTTTCTTATAGTAGTTTGTTTTCAATTCCTTTTTTACTTTATTTTGATAAATTTTTAGTCTTTCTTGTTAAGCTGATCCTCAAACACCATCTACCGTTTGCTCTAGCTCCGTACATTGCTTTCTCTAGAAACATTGTGTGAAAAAAACATGACATCCAAAAAGAAAACCCTCAAACTTTATTTTCCATATGTCAAATGCATTTACAAGAGTTAATTGAACATATGCATATTATAAAAATCCTAAAATATCCTGTGCGAATTTTGGATACACGGTAGTGCAGGAATCAGCCAGGGGCATTTCCAAATATACCTTCGCATAAATTTTTCATGAGTCTCTTTATGTGTTGTGTGTGTGGATATAACTCATATGAAAGATTAAAATGCATGTTAATAGGCCCTGCCAACTTGGATTAATATTAAATCACATGGGTCTCATCACAAGGGTTGCTCAACTTTAAATGGAGTCAGCAGCAATGATCATGGGGATCAAAAGAAATGGGACGAAAGGAATTATCATTAAATGTAGGAAAATAATGTATACGTTTCAAATAAAGATATTTCTTACGGTAATGAATAATCTTCCACTAAATGCTTCGATCTCCAGTTACCAAAATAACTAAACAGGTATGCACAGATGCAGACATGAATATGCTGTTTTAACACAGTAATTATGCGGGAACAGCTCATTGTTGTTTCCAGATTAGTTGGGTAATTGTGAAGAGATTGGCAACCTTGGAAATGCACTTTCCTGCATCATTAGCTTAATTGTGCAGGTAGCCATGCATGGAGATTGTTGGTAGATTTTCATGCTATGCAAGCGTATAAGTGCATTTATTCTTGTAATAGACGGTGTCTTCATCATTTGCAATAGATATCTTGATGTGTATTTTCAGCATTCCTAAACATGATGTGTACCCATATATAAGTTATTAGAAGGCCCCAGCTAAATGTAATGTTATCCAGAAAATTTTCTTTTCCCTTGCTTAGTAGCTAAATTTCATGCACATGAACTTGCATTAAATAGAGACTTTCCACAGGGTGGAAGCGAAATGATATTGTAGATGGTATCACTGAAATGAATGGGCATACTTCTGGCTTTGCCTTGCTAAGGGTTCAAGATTTTGTTGCACATAACAATATAAAATATGCTAAATCATGATAAAAGGGCAAAATATAAGTTGCACGTACTTGTGAAACCTTTGTATCACATCCCCAAATAACCAATCCCCACCCAAAACATAAAAATAAAAATAATAATAAAAAAAAAACGAGCACACACACACAACACGGTAAAGTATGTACATTAATTGAACATACTTCAGAAAGCCTTTTATCAAGCAGTGTTCGAAAACCGGCCGATCTAACCGCCAACTGCCCGGTTAGATCGGATCCTGCCACTGGCCGGTTTCGGTTTTGAGCGGTAGAGGTAATCAACTGGTGTTTGAAAGTTTAAATTTAATATTACTTCACATTTATAACAAATGCTTAAGGATGGCGTATTGGCATTGGTTAATTACATTGCATTGGTTACCGTTTACTATTTAATTGATTATTAGACCCACTAATCAATATGGCGGCATTTACTACGTAATTTAAAAAAAAGGCCTATATTGTATATAACTTAATTTTGTCTTTATTTTTTTTTAAAAAAAGAGTTGGTCAAATCGATTTTTTAAGGCTATTTTAATATTTTACATTATGGTAAAGATTAAAAAAAAAATGGTAATTGATACTCATTTTTATATTTTCCCACCTTTTTTAGAAAATTTTGAAAATAACCCTAGGCACAAATCGATTCGTTGAAATCTATATTTTTCATTAATTTTCAACTTCATTTGAGTGTGTTTTGTTTTAATGACATTCTTTATATGCTTTTTATATTTTAGTATATATTTTTTAAAAATCCTTTTCTTTTTTTGCAATACTTTTTTTATCGTTCATGACTTGCCCAGTTGGAGTGGTTGAATCAGCCGATTGACCGGTTAGACCGATTAAATCGCTTCGGAGCTCATATCCGATTAACCGTTCCGGTTCGATTTTACAAACATTGATCCCAACACATCTATTTAATGTTTGTAGCAGATTATGCCAAACCCATAGATCTTGTTTCCAAGCCATTTCATATTCACCAGTTAAAATATATTCCATCCATTTTTTTATCAAAACATAGTAACGTATATGGTTTCCTGGATTTTCATTAACATCGGGAAATCATATCATGTTTTCTACAATATAAATAGTAAAACTCGATTTAAGAGGCAAGGATTGAACAGTGGAACAGAGGAATAAGCACAAATGGTACTTGATACTAGTGTTCGTAAAATCGAACCGGAACGGTTAACCGGTGATGAGGCTGGGAGCGTTCAAACCGGAACTGGACTAACCGATCAAGTAGATTTTTTTTTAAAAAAAATGGGTCAAAACCCCCCAAAAAATATTAAAAAATAAAAAAACTTAGATTAAGTATATGCTATCATATTACATACATTTATCTTATAAAAAAAAAATCGAAACAACTTTTTATATAATTTCATATTTGAATATTATTGAGATATGCAAGACAATTTATAATTTCGCATAAATTTAAATTGATGAAGTTACAAAGTCCAACTAACAATGGATGATGCAACAATATATGCTTCTATATTGTTTTAATGTTGATGTTGAAAAAGGTTGTTTTAATGTTGAAAAACCTTTTAATATAGTTTAGAATTGGGTTTGAGAGCATATTTTTTTGTAGCATGATGTTTCTAGTTTTCTGAAGGGTTGTGAGTCAAGGTAGTAAGAGAAAGCACTTCATTTACTCAGTAAGTTGGTTATCAAATGCAGTGGGTCAAGGTGTTAAGTGCTGCTTCAAATGGCCAATCACATATTTTTAAAAAATATGGCCAAGTCGATTTTGAAATGGCCAAATAGATTTTGAAATGGCCAAACCTCATTTACTCAGTAACCTTTTGAGTTTTGTTTTAACATGAAGAAAAAAAAAAAAAAAAAGAATTATATAAGACAGCAACATTAAAATGTAGAATTAAGAAGCATATATTTTTTTTAAAAAAGCAGGTTATTTTTTTATCCATTTCAGCATGTAGAAACATGAGATATGAGTGAAACACTTTTTAGTTTATACCTCTTTTCTTCATAGAGGCTAATAAACAGATTTAAGGAGTATGAAGTTGCAACAAATACCTTGTAACAAATAAAAAAACAAATTAAAAGAAAATGTCCCAACTAAACAAGAAGTTGAGAACACAGATAACAGTGTTAATACACCAAAAATAACCTTAAAAAGAAATAAAATTTTTTTCTCATATTCATCAGAAAAAAATATTTTTATAAAATTAAAAACAATCCAACAAGCTCACCAAAAATATATAACATTAAACAGAAATAAATATTTTTACTCATATTCATCACAAAAAAACATATTTTTGTAAAAAAAAAAATTATAACGTAAAAAGCAATCCAAGAAGCATACCAAAAATATATAAATTTTTTTTAAAAAAGAAAAATATATTCTTTTTTTCTCATATTCATCACAAATAACTTATTTTTATAAAAACAAAACGTAATTTTATTAAAAACCATTTTTTTTTAAGAGCCCTAAAATTGAACCTAAAGAACACAGAAACTTTAATTGTCAAAATCAACCCTAAATCTTTCATTTTTTGAATAAATTGACATGGGAATATGATAGATACTTCAATTAAGATTCAAATGCCTTAAATTTCATGAAGATTCGTTCACTATTGAGATCTTTATTAAAAAAATTATGGATTTTTTACTTCACGAAAATTTCAGGAAAGAAATGCAACAAAAGCAAAATCGATATAAAAATATGTAATCAATAGTAAATCAAAATAAGTAGTTTATTTGATAGATGAGGCCTTTATGATCAAGCTTCAGTGATGAATTCGATAAAAATTGATCAATTGATCGATCAGAAATCAATTTGTTTGGATAAAAAACAGTTCTTCGAACAGCAGTACTTCGGGCCCAAAAATATCTCATTTTCACCGTTTTGGAAAAATGGAAATATATAAACGTTGAATCCTTCAACAATAAATCAAAGCCCTCCATTTTTATGAAAATCTATGAGGTATTGAAGCTGCATTTGATAAAATGGCAAAAATTTCTAATTTTCAAAAATCCCCATTTCAATCAGCCAAGAACTTTTAGTTTTTCGACTTTTGATTCAATAATCGATGATTTATAGAAACTTTCTGGTGTATAACATCAATAGTTGACCAAAAAAGCAAAAAAAAACCTGAAAATGGAATAAACAAAAGCTGGAAAATCTTTTTCTGTGAAAAATAACGGGGCCAGTGTCAAATAATGGCCATTATTTGATGCGTTGAAAACGGCATTATATCAGGCGTTAAAACGATAAACCTTATTGGTAAGGAAAAACCGGCCAGTTTAGACTAAATATCGCCAGTTCGACATCGAACCGGCCAGTTTTGGTGCCAATTGTTTTTGGACAGTGCTGTCTCATGAGGTTTGCTGTAAACCGGCCCTAACCAGACTCATCACCCCCACTAGTAGCGATCTAACCGACTGGTTCCAATTCTAATCGACCAGTTTTGCTACCACTGGGGTGCACACAATACATAACCTATCCGAGAGTGCACTGAGAAGATCATGAATTTTCATGGACTCTAAATGCGGATAATTTCAAAGATGACAACTTCTAATATATATCATTTTCTATCAATACCTTTTGTCTTTGCTAATATAACGAATTTCATCTTTCCTTTGAGGTTTTCTTTGATAGAAAACAAGCGGCATTATTTCCTTGCAAACCCAACTTAATTTATGAGTTTTACAATTGAAAAGCTTTGGATGCTGAGAGTGCCATATATAATTATTATATCTTTTGTCACTATTTTTTTTGGCCTTCTTTTTTCCTTTCAATGCCTACCACTTAAACCAAATTTCACCTCCTAATTAATGTTGTATAAGCATGTGATATGGCTTTGTAAGCTTGTTTTAGTTCTACTATAGATACTTAGGGCCATCCGAGTGGTCCAATAAGTATTGTCAAGGGAACAAAGTCATTTGTTAATGGAGGGATGTTAGTTTTAACTTCTATTTTTATTTGGGAGCTAGTTTTTTCGTCGGATTGTTCAGGGAGCACACCCACTCTGCCACCTCACAAAAGTAGGGGTGGCGACGGGTTCGGTCCGGCTGGACACCCGAAATGACAATATGGGACCCAGACCTGACCGGACCCGATGTTCCCAGACTTGGACCTGGACACAATTGGACCTAAAAAAGACCCGATCTAAAAATAAAATAAAAATATTTAAATGTTATTTTAAATATATACACGTATTATTTAAATATTATGACTAAAAATATATAATATATTTATTTAAATAATAATTTAATATTATATATTAAATATTATTTATATAATAACACTATTCATGTCGAGTCCACATAGACACGGACCCGGGCCAGAGCCCGAATAGTGTTCAGGTCCAACTTTTGGACCCGGACCCGAACCTGGGTCAGATCCGTGTTCATTTTTTTTTTTTTTAAATCCTTTTTTATCAATCATCAATCTTATTAAGTGTTTGAAAACTTTGCTTAAGTGATAAGCATTTCTTTTAGGGCGTGGTTGTATGTCAACGTGTTTCACAGCATTCTTAGTTTTAAAAAAGGATACTTTAACCATTTTAAAGTAAATCTTAAGTGCATGTAGTATTTAGGACGAGTCCTCGCCCGGTGGAACTAGCATGAATTACTCAAACTCAACAGGCCTGTTGAGTCCGAGTGGGAACCAGCCAAAGGCCGGTTTTTATATTTTATTATTATAACTTGTACATACTTGACCGAGTTTATACGGACAACTTGGACCAGGGACCCAGCCGGGTCGTGGGTCCGAGTCTTGTTTCTTAACATTAACAACGAGAGGAAATCTAACTTTTTTTAAAAAAATCACCATTTTAGCTACAATTGGTGCATTTAATATTTCTTATTGTAAATTATAAGATGGTTTACCTCTCGCACAGCAAAGTCACATTAATTCTAAACCCAATAGATGTGAAATCAAGGAACTCAAAACGTTAGAAAATCAAAGAAAAGTTTTTGGGATTTTAAGCTCAGGATACTTTTACTCAGCCCTGTTAAATTTATTCACAAAAGAAGAAGAAATGAACTCAGAGGATATACGTGGTTCAACTATATACAACCTACATCTACGAAGAAGGAAAAAATATGGTTTTATTATGTTTATCTCTGATAGTCTCTTTACAATTTATAAGTTGATAAGAAGATTCAAAAAATAAAAGAAATACTTAGGCAAATTGTTTTCACACGGTATGCCAACTGTATACACGGTATGTAAGCTCTACACGGTATGCGAACTGTATAGCGTTTTAACACTCCTTCTCAAGTTGGTGCAAAAAGATTTTAAAGCACCCAACTTGGCAAGAATATGTTTAAGCCTCCATTTTTCGACAGCTTTGGTAAAGATATCTACAAGTTGATTTTCAATGTTGATATATGGAATTTGAATTACTTTAGCTTTAACTTTTTTCTTGACTAAATGACAGTCAACTTCGATATGTTTAGTGCTTTCGTGAAAAACTGGATTGGAAGCAATGTGGATTGCAGCTTGATTGTCACAATACATTTTGACTGGAGAACCATGTATAAAACCAAGTTCTTGAATGACAGCTTTAAGTCATATAAATTCACATGTAGTGGAAGCCACAACTTGATATTCTGCTTCAGCACTAGAACGAGCCACAATATTTTATTTCTTGCTTTTCTAAGTAACAATATTTCCACCAACAAATGTGCAGAAACCAGTAGTTGATTTTCTATCTGATGGGTTCCCAGCCCAATCAGCATCACAATACCCAAGAATATCAACTTGACAATGTTTATGCATCCAAATTCCATTACCAGGAGAACCCTTGAGGTATCTTATGATCTTTTTGATAGTTTCCATATGAGAAATACGAGGAGCATGCATGAATTAGCTATCCGTACGTACAACGTAAGTTATATCCAGTCTTGTGATAGTTAAATATATTATTTTTCCTACCAACTGTTGAAACCTTCCAACATCTTTAAGAGGTAAACCGTCTTCAATAGTTAACTTAGAATTTATTTCAAAAGGAGTCTCACTAGATTTAACTCTTAATTTGCCAGTTTCTTTCAAAAGATCAAGAGTATATTTCCTTTGGGAGACAAAAATACCTTTTTTTTAATAAACCACTTCAACTCCCAAAAAATACCTTAATTTTCCTAAATCCTTTCGGTCGAATACATGCTGGAGGTAATTCTTAAGATGAGTAATACCTTGGGCATCATCCACAGTGACAATGATATCATCGACATAAACAAGAACCACAACACTTTTATTTTCCCCTTTTTTTACAAACATAGATGAGTTTGCATTACATCTTTTAAAATTGTATTTTTCCAAGGAAGAGCATAACTTTACGTACCAGGCCCTAGGGGATTGGTTTAGGCCATAAATAGCCTTTTTTAATTTGCAAACAAGATTGGATTTTTCATGAGGGTGTCCTTGAGGAATTTTCATATAAACTTCCTCCTCAAGGTCCCCTTGCAGGAATGCAGTTTTAACGTCAAGTTGATACATAGGCCAATCATAATTAGTGGAAATTGATAATAAAACCTTGACGGTATTCATTTTAACAACAGGAGCAAATGTCTTCTTATAATCTTCGCAGTAGGTTTGAGTGTACCCTTTAGCAACAAGTCGTGCCTTGTATCTTTCTATAGTTCTATAAATCCATTATTCCCAACCACCTTTTTCCCTTTGGGTAATTTGATTAGTTCCCAAGTTTTATTTTTATCGAGAGCCCAAAGCTCTTCTTCCATAGCCTTTTTCCATACAAGATGGGAAGAAGCCTGTTGAGAGCTGGCATGTTCTTGAATGGCAGATATACAACAAAGATACAGAGACAATAGAATAATTAACAAACTTCTGAATTGGGTAATTGGTGGAAGCATCAAAAAATGTGAAAATCACGATACTTACTTGAGAGTTGAACATTTCTTCGAGGATGACTGGTTCCCACTTGGCGATCAGATGGCGAGGGATTGGTTTCTTAAGTTTCTTCATCATTTCTAGCTTCCACATCATTTTGAATATTATGATTGAGTTTGTTCTCCATAGGGTCGTCACGTGAAATCAAAGGCAGCACATGATTCTCTCCCTAAACCTTAATTTCCTCATGAATGGGAAGTTGAGGAAAGTAAGGTTCATTTTCTTAAAAATAACATCACAGGATATAATAACAGTTTTTGAAAAATTATCATAGCCATTATATGTCTTTTGAGTGCTACTAAATCCAAGAAACATGCATTTCCTTGCCTTTGGACTTAATTTATTATAATTTTGATTATGAACATAACATATACAACAAAAAATCTTCAAGTGTAATAGAGAACTTTTCTTTCACTTCAACATTTCAACTGGCGTTCTTTCTTGCAAAAATTTATTTGGCCATCTATTTATGAGATTGCAAGCAGTTAAAACCGCATCACTCCAAAAACGTTTAGGGTTGTTGTTTTGGAACAAAAGAGACCTCGCAACTTCAAGTAAGTGTCTATTCTTACATTATGTTATTCCATTTTGTTGAGGGGTACCCACACAAGTGGTTTTGTGAATTATTCCATTCTCTTTGAGAAAAGAAGAAAAAGAATTGTTGACATATTCACTTCCATTATCAGACTGTAAAATCTTAATTTTAACAACATATTGAGTTTCAATTGTCTTAAAAAATTCTCTAAAGGTAAGAAACACGTGATCCTTAGAATGAAGTAAACAAACCCAAGTACGTCTAGAAAAATCATCAATAAAGGTCAAGAAATATTGATGCCCACGATATGAGGTAACAGGAGCAGGAGCCCAAACATCGAAATTAATCAAACTAAAAATAGATGATGATATTTTGTCATAAGGTTTAAAAGGGAATTTGCTTTGCTTAGCATAATGGTAAATATCTCAGTTTTTAGAATCTAAGTGTAAACTAGGAAACAATTAACCAAAAACTTTGTTTAATGGGTGGCCAAAACACCGATGCCACATTTGACAATCAGTTACCTTCTCCTTTGAAGTCACCAAAGCCTTGCAGTTTGTATCCAAAATGTATAGCACTCGTTCCAACCGTCCCTCACTAATCTTCCTCCCCTTGGTCCGGTCCTGAAAATAACATTGGCCAGGGTAAAGATGACATTACAATTGTGAGTATGAGTGATTTAACTGACTAAAAGAAGATTTGATGAAAATCTCGGTAAAAATAGAGCATCTGACTTGTAAGAATTAGTGAAAAACTATATGTTTCCACTTCCTTCCAAAGCTACAGTAGAGCTATTGGCAATGGTGACAAGACCATTTTTGGAAGATTTATCAAAATTTGATAAAATTGTATGAGTACCAGCCATATGGTATGTGGCACCAGAGTCAATAATCCAAGAATCAAAAGACTGAGAGAGAAATGATGTATAACCTAGGACATTGATGGAATCTTGTGAATTTGAAGAAATAAAGGCTTTACCAAAATTTTGAACAAGTTGTGCCAGCTTCTCAAGGGATTGTTAGGCATTATTTTCAGCAATGTTGAAAGCATTATTTTTTCTAAAAAATTATTTATTCTTTTCAGGGTGGAGTTTCCAACAATCTTTAAAGTGTCATTTTCTACATTCAGGTCAATAGGGACGATTTGAATTTTGTCCTTTACCACGAGTAATAAAAACCTTGCAACCAAGAAATTTTTTAGCACCCTCATTAGCTTCAGATTTCAAAGCAGATCAATTAAGATTATCTTTTAGAGTTTCAGTCATAACTTCTGTATGAGTTTCTTCTCTTGACACAATATTGCAAACAATATTGAAATAAGACATGGTAGATGTGACAAGAATTTGACTCCTAAGACTTTCATATTCAGAACCAAGGGCAAACAGAAGAGCAAATGTCATCTCTCGATCCTTTCTTGTAGTAAGGGTTGTAAAATCGGTAGTAGTAGGTACATAGTATTCAAGTTGATCAAATAAACCATGTACAATACTAATTAATTCTCCAATTGTTTGCTCACCTTTTTTTAAATTCATTATTTCTTGCCTAATGTGATATATTTTGGAGGTATTATCTATTCCACTATAAACATCCTTGGCATTATTCCAAGTTGTAATAGCAATAGGAAGAAACTAAAGTCTTGTAGCAATTTTTCTATCCATAGAATTTAATAACCAAGATTTGACTTAGTCATTATTCTTTTGCCGGTCTTCATAGGATGGTCTATTTTCTTCAGGAGGTTGCTTAGAGCCGATCAAATACCCCAACTTGTCTTTTCCACTTATAAACAATTGGATTGAGTTTGACCAAAAAAGATAATTTATCCTTCCTTTCAAGACCTCAGTAGTAATTTTGAGGTTTGGATTTGAGTCATTTGGGTTAAAATTTTCAGCCATAATGGAAAAATAAATATAATCAAAATAAAATCACTAACCGTAGGAGAGATGCACAAAAAATAAGATTCAAAGAATATCAGTTGCTAATCTCTTTAATATACCAAAACACCATTCAAATATGAAAACTTGCTCTAATATATTTTTGATATAATATGGTCCCAATGGTCCAAGTCTTTCTCCTTTTTTGCCAAAAAATCGTAAACCTCCTTTCTCTGCGTTTACTTTTTCTCATCTTCTTTCCTGCAAGAGAAGGAACCAAAGTAAAGAGAATCGTTGGAGAGGTCACTGCATTCTCCCCTGCGAGAAGGGAATCTAGAAAGGAGGTCTGTTTGACGTCAGTAACTTTTTATAGCAAAAAAGGGCTTCTCATGAAAAAGCTTTTGGAGGTTTATATACAAATAGTCATATGCAGCAGGTGCAATCGACCGGCAACATGGTAAGCCAGCTCTACACAGTATGTCAACTGTATACCGTTTTAACAAGCCCAAATTCACAACTATGTGTTAAGGTTGGTTACTATCATCTTGTTCCCTAGCAAACGATCTTATTGTATATTTTACCTTTTAATGTGTAAGCATTGTATCAGGGTTGGAGTTTGAGGGTCTCAATTAAGCTAAGGTACCATAATCTCTCCTACACACCCATGATAATCCCTCCAGAGCTGTTCATAGCCCAACCCAATCCAGTCGGGCGAATTGAACGAAAGGAGGTCCCTCAAATTAGCCCTTCAAATAGGCTTAGCCAAGGCCCTAGGTTGCTGAGCTAGGCCTCACCCAAGTCTAACCTAGTCCGCACCCCATCAGAGGACAAGCAAATACAAACTTGACCCATTGCCACCCCTATATTATTTTCGGAGCACAAATTGATACATAAGTGCTTCACCTAGTCCAGGCCCTATCAGAGGACAAGCCAATACAAACTTGACGCCATCCCTATATTATTTTCGCGATCCAAATTGATATATAGGGGCTTCACTTGGTCCGGCCCTATAAGACGACAAGCCCATACGAACTCGACTCATTGCCACCCCTATATTATTTTCGGAATCCAAATTGATATGTAGGGGCTCTAGCCTTTTATTTTTCTTTTGTCCCCACTCATCGATAAAGTGCCACAAGTGGATTTTCTAGGTCAGAAAAGTGGAATGGATACCTTTGCTCTTGGTTTATTAAAGGCATTTGGCCTCAGTAGATGGTAATGTAATCAAGGGATCATCATCTAGTGGCCTTCCTTTCGCAGGGATGCTCACAAGATGAGACATGGAACTTGTGATATATATCTTTGAGGAATTCCAACATATAAATTTTAAGCAATGTCATCGCATACTAGAGGGGTATTGCTACTGTAAGTAAAGCCTATTTTGCACTAGTGTTATTAAGAAAATGGCAGAAACTTTTGACTACTTTAGCTCCTATTGATGCATTTAGTTTTGGTGGAGGTTTTTATTAGGTTATCCACCTTATGCTATACAAGTAAATTTTGCGTAGTCCTGGTGCTGGAAATCTTATGGTGGCTTGAATATCAACCTTAATTATAAAATTTAAAATTTTAAAAAAGTACAGATCAAGGTGATCGATAAATATTTATAAATCTTAAAAATATAATGTCTAGATAATTTATTACAAGATGTACTATTTGTAGGATTTATGGTTATTTTTCTCCTTATATTTATATATTTCCAGGTGGAGATAATCAATTAGGATGTTTTATAACTTTGGAACTTTATTTTATACTAGATTTTTGAGGTGCACCTAACTTCCATAGTATAACATTTCAACCTCAAATAAACCTTTTCCTTTAATTTTTGGGATTGTAAACTATAAGACATTTTACCTCTTTCATAATAAGGCCACATTAATGTTATAATATATGTTATTTTTAGGGCATAATGGATGGAGTATAATTTTGTTATAATATATCTTATTTTTACAGTATAAAATCCTAACGTTTTTTAACAACCATAATGATCAAGTCCAGATGATAGATATAAAGGGTTTTGAATGTTTAAATCGTAATTTTGGATGAGTTATGATGTAAGGCTTTACTTACTTTGATATGGCTGCAGCCCTATCAAACCATTTTTCCAGGAAAGGATTCAATGGCACAAATTCAAATCAGACGCGCTTCATAAAAACGGTAGAGAAAAAGTAAAGAAGGGGGAGCCGACTTCAAATAAGAAGCGCTTCATAAAAAGGTCGAGAAAAAGTAAAGAAGGGGGAGCCGACTTCACCAAAATGAGTGCATCACAATCCATTAGGAAAAGCATGCCAATCAAGGGCCTCAATAATTGAGTTTTCCTCGATTTTCTCACCAACACTATACTCTCTCTTGCAAACATGCTTGCATTTTTTTTTGTAGATACCAAACGAGCCTCTATTCTTAATTAAAAAAAAAAAGGTCAAGGCTACATTTTTTTATGCAATTTACCCCAACTTAATTCTTTTTTTCATTTTTTTTCTCCAAAATACACTTTTTATATAAATACCCCCAATCAAAACTAAATATAAAAATACCTAAACTACCCTCGCTTACTTTTAGCTTATCCACTCCTCTCTCTGTCCTACCAAAATAGGGGCTCTGGCGCGGTTCTGTAGCAGATCTCCGGCATTGTATAAAGTGTTGTCCGGCAGTAGAGCTCCGGCACTGTTTAAAGTGTGGTCTAGTAGTAGGGGTCCAGCACTATGTAACGTGCGGTATAGAAGTTGCAAAGGGCGGTTCAGCACTGTTTAAAGTGTAGTCCGACTGTACTCAGTTTCGGTCTGGTAGTTGTCTTAGGGAAGTCCGGCACTTGTGCGCTCCGATAATGTGATGATGCGCTCTGGCAGTATGCTACTGGGGTCCAATCAACGTTAAATCTGATCAAAATGATTTTTGTGTACATGAAAAGCATTATCGTCTTAAAAAAAAATGTATTTTTTCTCTTAGGGGTATTTGGATAGAAAGTTTGTTTTGAAAAATAAATTGATAGAAAAATTAGGTTGGGGTAAGTGGCATAGAAAGTGTAATTTTAGGGTCTTTTTAATTTTCCCAAACAAAAAGCTTATTCTTTAACTTTATACCAAGGAAAGTAAAGTTTATTAGAGAGGGCATGTCCCATCACATGACGTGGGCTCCTCTATTTCGCTTAAGACCCGGTTTCTATGCGGCTACATATGTAGAAATGTGGGCGTATTAATAAATCTATTTCTGAGAAGGACTTTTTGGACTTAATTTTTAAGGACATGCAATCTCTAACATGGAGATCATGAATATGAAAAAATAAGTAAATTTTAAAAACTAGAAATAATAATTCTAGTAAGAAAATATTTAGACCATTGTTTTCATTGTTTTAGATGGAACACCCACTTGCATCCATTTTTAAGATGGAAGCTTTATCTTTTTTGGACCGCATATGTAGTCATGCGGTCCAACCCGCATGAAACAATTTTCTTTCTATCTATTCATCGATATACCGTGGGGCCGTAGTGGTCATATTTCTCAGCTTTTGCCCTAAAAGATATACCGTGGGGCCGTGGCGGTCATATTTCTCAGCTTTTGCCCTAAAAAGGATTCATGCACTGCCGTTTCATAGACAACGCGTTTTCTTTTGAAAACAAAAAAATAAGAAACAAAAGGAGCCGCGGCTTTACAAGGATGCATTTCAAATATCGCCGATATATTTATTTTTAATGTTGGAAAATATGTTAATGATTATTTCGGATATGAAGAAAATAGATTTCAAACCCTAAAATACTCTTTCTTATTGTATATCTAATTTGATTGTTTAGAGCCTCCACTATATATATGGAAGACACTACAAAACGCCTATAGGCAAAAATGAACAGTGATTTAGCACCGCCATCCAAATTTCATCGTATGGTAACAGTTGTCCAATAGTATTTCAATTTTCATTTTGTTTTTACTAATCAGAATGATCTAAAATTTGGAGCGTATGTACATCTTTAGTGAGAAACACCTATTAAAAATATGAAAAAAATAATTCATAAAATATAAATTGACCAAAATACCCCCATAATTGTTTTTTTCTCATTCATACACTATGTCAAGATGATCAATTAGAGAGTTTTTCAATATTAAAACAACCATTCCGATTGATTTTTGAGGTGCATTTGTAATTATATATTTTAAGGCTACAACCTTATATAAACTTTTTCCTTTCCTTAGTGTATATTTTTTAATCTAAAATTTTGAGATCCAAAGTATTTCTAAAGAACAATTGTTTCATGTGGGCTGGATCGCATTTCTACAATCTGCGGTCCAAAGGAATAAAGCATTCATTTTAAAGATGGATGCAAATAGGTGATCCATCTAAAAACAATTATAACTAACAGACCAAATGTTTCCTTGATATAATTATTATTTCTAATTTTCAAAATTTATTTTTCATATTTATAATCTTCATGTTAAAAAATTATATATTCGCGAAAAATTAGGATCAAATTATATTTTAAAAATATATCTATTGCCAAGCCCGCATTTCTACAATATGCGGGCTGGCCGTATCCTAACCGTGTCCATTTCTAAATAATAAAAAGGTTGGATTTTGAACTCATAAACAATTAAATAATAACACATGCTCACGAGAAAGGCGGAACAGCTCACACTTGAGTGCTTATAATTTTTTTCTTTTTGGGTTGGTCAGTATTCCAGGGAAGTTAGTTTTGGCGTAATTTCAGATCCTAAGAATACGCCTGGATGGATTTTAATAATGGGATAACTGAACAATGCGTTCCTGCAGGAGCATATAATCAAATAAATTTTGGGAATGCAATTCATCTTCCAGGACGTGCCTGATGTGCTTATCAATGGAAATCGTGTAGAAGATGGCTAGCACGTTTTGGCATCTAAACAGATTGCGTTTTTAGAGTGAGAAAATAGAAAAAGGATGTGTATTTCGAGAGAGAAAAAACGCAGAGATAGTAGATGGGAGGATTAATTAAATGTGTCACCCACGAAGCCAACCACCATAGCAAATACTTTTCTGGTTCTCTTTTAAACATGTCCCTATTCTTTCTCTCTTATATAAAGATCCCCCAACCCCTCCCTAGTTCCCTCTTATTAGCCATGCTCCTTGTTCTGTTGTTGCTAGGTGACAATGCTCGTCTCGCTGCTCGTGGCCTCTTAGACACGCCAGCCCCTCCAGCCCTGACCACCACCCCTTCTGTCAACATGGCAACCCGTCATCGTCCCAATAAGCATTCCAGTGGTCGATCCACTGCAATTTCCCGATGGTCCGTCCATTGATATCTTCCTTAACAGAAGCCCCTAACAATCAGCCCACCACCTGCCAGTTTCGCATTGGCCCACATAATCTTTTATTCTTATACCCCTCTTGTAGAGGAGTTCGCTTTTTCTTAATACTTAGATCAGCCATTTTTGCGAACAATGGTGTTAACTACAGTTGGACGTGGTGCAAGGCACTCGGAGTAGGGCTGACTGAAAGTTTAGTGGCTGTTGTGAAAGCTTATGGGAGACGGTTATGCTCGAGGCCTCGCTTCTGTGGTCTCTTGTGACTTTTTTCTCATCTATAAACCATGCACAATAAGCTCAATATATGTTACAAGGTGGTGAATAAGGTGGTTTTATGTTTCAAGAATTTGACAACTAAGCTTAAAATGGGGTGAATTAAAATAAGGGTGGAGTTTGCATCCGAACGCCTCCCTAGGTATCGAGGTAAGCTGCCCTTCAAAATTTAATCATGGTATATATTTTTGATGTAAAATGTTTTTAAGATTATCTCAAAATCTATTTTTATATTTAATTACAAAATTTTAAATTTTAAAAATAGTTAAAATCAAGTAGATCTATAAACCTATGAAAATCTTGAAAATAGACGGTGTAGATAATATGTTGTCAAATGAACTATTTCTGAGACTTAAAATCTCTTTATTTTTCATGTCAAGATGATCAATTAAAGGGTTTTTCAACATTAAAACTCCCTTTTTTGATGGATATGTTAGGAGCATCTGTAGTTCTAGCATCCTTATATAAACTTTTTCCTTAAAATAAAGAGGGGCCATTTTCATTTTATTTTTACAATATTACATCATTTTATTAATCTAAAGAGATCACAATGTAATCAAGTAATCAAAACATCCGAAACAACCAAATCTTGCATCGTACCTCCTCTCTTAGCTAAAGCATCCATTATTCCATTCCACCTCTTTAAATATGTTGGAATGCCACAGTCATATCCCTGCTCAACTCCATTAACTTTCAAGGAGGTCTAGAGACATAATTACATCAATTAACTATATTTAGGAAATCGCATTCTATGACACATATTTCATGTGTAAGCCTCTATCTTTTAAAATTTTGAGCACCTTTAGCACCGCAATCAATTCCACTTCATTGGCTGCTTTATATCAAATGGACCTGCAAAGCAAAAACTCCCCAGATTCCCTAAGGGGCTATGCATGGCTATTTTCAATGTGCTATGCAGAAACGTATTATTTGAGTTATTTTCATTTTGTACAGGTGACCATAGGCTTAATCTATATATGCTATGTTCTTATATTCTTATTTTTTGTGTTTTTCATTCGCACAAACCAATCACATTCCTTGATTTTTTTTTAAGGGAAATTTAGTCTTGTATCCCCCTAATTTTTGCTAGCTAAAAATCTTTTAATGTTTCATATGTTGATACTCTTTTTTATTTTATTTTATTTTTTCAAAATGTCAGACTTTAGACCTTTAAGATCGGAAATTAATTTATGTGATGTTTTAGATCTTGAAGGTCTAAAACGAATATTTTAGAACTTTGACTTTAGTACTTCAACATCTCAAGTTATTTCCCCTTAAAAGATTGAAAGGCAAAACTCGTATTTCAAAAAATAAAATCTTAAAGCCAATACCTCATTAAAATTGAAAAATGACAGAATATCCTACAAACGATTAGCAAAAAGAGCGCCATAGGATTGCGTGGCGTAACTTGTAGCTCTATAAAACTCAAAAAATGGGAGACTAACTACTAAAGTAGGTAAACCAAACACTTCAATTGAGACGGCAGCATTCGTTGCAAACTGTAGAGGATTCAGGGACCCAATTGATACTTAGAAGCTGGAGATTCTCTAGAACCTAGAAGTTCTGGGCCCTAAGAAGTTGGATCGTTGATATCTAGAAATTCTGAAATACTTATTTGTGATCATATCATGTAGTTATCAAATATCATACTTTGTAATGAAATGATAACACATTATCGAGATTAGGCTTCACAGCTTCAGAGAGGGATAGAGAGTACGGTTAAAGAAAGGTCATAGAGAGAGAATGAGAGAGAGAGGGCACATAGAGAGAGATAGGAGTTAAAGTGACAAAGTCGCTGCCGTAGAGAGATAGAGGGGGGAAGGGGCTTCGAGACTAAAAAGGACACAATTAGAGATATGTGTTCGACATATAAATGGCACATTAGGGTGTGTTTGATTGCCTGAAAGAAAACATTCCGAAAGAAAACATTCCTATTATTGTAGAAGTTCCATGTTTGGCAGTGCGAGAACTTCTATAGTAAAAAGAACGTTAACAAGTTTTTTTTAACAACAAACTTTCTCTTTCCCTTTTAAAACAAAGCCTAGCATGCCATTTTTCTTTCTCCTGACTTGCCCTAACACGTTGAGATTCTCGTTGGATTTGGTAATATCCAAAATCAATCACATAAAAAAATCTCATATTATGTGGGATTGAGATTGATATTGACAAGTTTCTTAAAGGAAATAAAAATCCAAAAAAATTAGGACTCTTGAGTATAGCTCTTGGTTTTGAGATATATGTAACATTTATAAGAAGTTTCAGTATGAATTCCTAACTTATATATATGGGATGAAAGAGAAAAAAATATGTGCTTTATTTAGGTCACCATATGGGAAAGACGACTTCCTCTAGAGAGAGAGACAAGGCTTCTGCTTGCATGAGAAACAAGGTCTCTCCTTAGAAAGAAGAGAGCTTCCTATAGTGAGAAATATTGCGATGGTACCTCATATTGGTTGAAAGGCTAGTTTATTGAAGAGATGCAGTTCCCATTAAAATTTTGAGTGGTTTCCCCTGTTAGTTAAAAAAAAAAACTCATCGTTCTTGCGTCTCTATCTGGTGTTGCCGTTAATAGTTACCATAAGTAAAGAGAAAGAAGAACAACATGTGGTGTCAGTCGGGAAAGTGACTTAAAAGGGTTTACTTAACTGGGTTTTGTTGAGGGTTAGAGAGGTAATTCTATATCCCAAACTATTTGATGTAAATTTCATTGGTATAATAGATTTCATTTTGTCGTGCCTGTGGATGTAGCCCTTATGGGGTGAACTACGTAAACATGTGTTCTCTTTTTCTCTTTCTTGTTTTATTTACTTGTTGCTGGGTTTTTTTCTCGTACTTTTTTTTTTGTCAAAAATCAACCTGTCGAGTTTTGAGCTTCCACCCACAACAAGTGGTATCAGAGCCTAGTTTGGAGTTGTTGGTATGGTGGTGAAGGTTTCGAATGCAATATTCAAGGTGGAGAAATTTGATAGCAAGTATACTACTTTTTCAGGCAAGATTGATGAAGGAATTTATTTAACAAATGATAAAAAATTCATAAAGTTATGAAAGGGATGTTAGTATGGTGAGCAAGAGATTTTGATATCAAGGTGAAGAATATTGGATTTAGTAATATCCAAAATCACCCACATAAAGAAATCTCATATCATATAGGATTGAGATTATGGCTTGCTCTAGATAGAGAGAGGCGGGGGTTTCCCTTGCATAAAAGGCAAGGTCTCTCCTTATAGAGTAGAGGCTTTCTAGGGAGAGAAAAATTACGATGGTGCCTCATATAAATATCTAGAGGGGCAGGGGCTTCCCTTGCATAAGAGGCAAGATCTGTCCTTATAGAGAAGAGGCTTCCTATGGATATAAACATCGCAATGGTATCTCTTATAAATTGAAAAGCCAGATTCTTGTAGAGAAGCGGTTCCCATAGAGATTTTGGGTAGTTTTCCCTTTTAGTTAAAAAGAAAATCAGTTTCGCATTAATTTCGCGTCTCTATTTGGAGTTGTCGATAATAGTTGTCAAAAGTAAAGAGTATGAAGAACGACATGTGATGTTGTTCAGGAGAGTGGCTTAAAAGAGTTTGCTTGACGAGGTTATGTCGAGGGTTAGAGAGGTAACTCTATATCTCAAAATCTTTGATGTAACTCTCATTAGTATAGTGGATTTCATTTTGCCATACCCGTGAATGTAGCCCTTTTGGGGTGAACCATGTAAATCTTTGGATTCGCTATTATTTTTTTATTGCTTTATTTGCTTGTTTCCGGTTCTTTTTTCTCATACATTATTTGTCAAAAATCAACCCGTCAGGTTTAGAACTTTCACACACAACACTTCTCTCCTCCATCTTTGCACTACGCTGAGCTTCTCTCCTCCAGCTTCCCATCACGCCAAGCTTCTCTCCAGCTCCAAGACGAGCAACAGGGAACCATCTCTCCTTTGGTCTCTCTGGTCTAAAACCAGACCCTAAAACCCGGCCGAGCTCTTCTCTCTCCCATTTGTTCTCTCTTTTCTCTTATCACACTCCTCTAAAACAAGGCTCTAAAAAATCCCTAAAACAGTGCTCGAAAACCAGACCCTAAAATGAGCATCTCTCATCTTCTCTCTCATGTGATCTCCATCCCATCTATTATCTCTCCTCATCTCTTCTAATCTCTCTCCTCTTTTCTCTCTTTGCTTCACAAGCTCCCGGAAATCCAAAAGCCCTATAAGACAGTCTGATACAGTTTTATGCCAAAAAAACAATTTCAGTCCGGCAAAAAATGTGTCGGACCGGTCACAAGGTTCTAAAGCCAAGTCCTAAGTGAGAGAGAGAGAGAGATTTCTTATTTCCTTGTTAATAGAAAATAAATGAGAAGTTGTTGGAGTTATTCATTATGATTGTATTAATGTGATTATCGTATTATAGATAGAATTTAGTTAATATCATAAGATTAGTCAAGAGTCTTAATTTTAGTAGATAAGGTGTAATAATCCTAAAAAAAAAAAAAAAAAAAAACTTTTAAATAAGTGATGGTTCGTATGAGTATGATGGTTCTTAGGGACCATCACTACTTTCAAAAGCTTTTGGTTTAAGCTTTTCCTTACTTTTTACCATGTCCTTTAGCTAACGTGGGGTTTTAACATTTCAGGAGTAATATAATTGTTACACCTCATTTATGAGGTGTAACTGAATAAAATAATATAATAAGGTATTTTAAGAATTTAAATAAGAGAGGTGAGGACTCCAACCCTATAAAATTTTGAGATCTCTCTCTCTCTAGTCAAAATGCAGGGAGCTCTTTCTCTCTCTAGCCGAATTTTTATCGGAAGCTCCTTCTCAAATATTTTAGATAAGTGGCCTCATTGTCTCGAAAAATAATGCATTCTTTTTAAAAATAAAATAAAATAATTACTTCTGCTTAATATCATGAATTTTAGGCGTGATAAATTTTATGCGCAAGCGACCTCATTGTTTCGAAGAATAATCTTTTTAGTAAAAATTGTGACATTTTATCTATTGTAAAATATTTTAAATGCTGTAAATTCTTAGAACTAAATTTATTTATTTTTCTTGCTCATTGTTAGAAAAATTTAGATACTGTAAAATTATTAAAAATAAATGTGATATTTCTGCTTTTAGTAATATTGTGAGATTTCTTTCTACTGTTTTTGAATATTTAGACATTGTAAATTTCATGTGCAAATGACTGCTTTATTATTTGAAAACTGATATTTTTGCATTTGATTATAGCATTGTCTGTGAATTGTTCATTTGCGAATTGACATCTCATAAATTGTGATAATTCTGTATTCGTGAATTTCTATAAGAGTTTTTCTATCCATATTAGATTGGCAATTATGCTAGAATGCCTTTACGAACTGCTACCTTTCTTCATTTGAGCCCAAAATATTTGACTGGTTATTTTAAAAATGTTATTGAAAGTGATTATTATTAATGGTTTCAGTGAAATTCATATTAATAATTTCAGTGATATGTTGAGTACATGATATTGCTGCTTTCGAATGTTTAAAGAGATTTAGAAATACTTTAAGTATGCAAGTGGATTCATCCGGTTCGCCGGTGAGGTATAAGTGGACCTATCTAGGACGTCGGTAGGGATTAAATGGACTCATCCAGTACGTCGGTGAGGTATAAGTGGACCTATAGGGATTAAATGGACCTATCTGGGACACCGATAGGGATTAAGTGGACCCATCAGGACGCTGATGGGGTATATAAGTGACCTACTTGAGACGTCAGTAGGGTAATTTATGAAATCCTTTGAATTATGCATTGCCGTTAAAATGTAATAAGCATTTCAATTATTTGAATTATACTTAATTATGTATTTTTTTTTACAGTGAAACTGTTAATGCATTTCTGTTAATAGATCTCTTTTTTGAAAATATTGATATCTTTCAATCATGATTATTTTTAGGATTATGGTTATCACTTACTGTAGTTGTGCTTAAACTTTCTTTTGTTACTTTGTAAGAATTCGCCACTGTAAATTTGTCTTATCAATGAGATGTATATATGTTTTGACTGTCACATCTCAGGAATATTAGTGTTGTAAATTCTTGGAGCGTGACAATTTTATGGTATCAGAGCAATAGGTTTATGATTCTTAGGAAATTTAAAAAGAATGTACTTAAAATCACATTTATTGTGTGTTCAGACCGGGACGAAGTCAAGATCTAGAATAGCTGAAGCTAATATGGAAGGAATTCACAAAGCCTTGGAAAATATGGTTGCTCTAATTCAACATCAGAAGGAAAACAACAATCCACCTAAGCAGTTAGTTACGGGAAATGGTGGGAGTAATATCGAACAATTTAATAAATTGAACCCATCTTCTTTTAAGGGTGTTATAAAGCCACTGGAAGCCGAGGGATGAATTATGCAATTGGAGAAAATATTCGAGATAATGGAATGTCCTGATGATAGAAAGGTGGCTTTGGCAGTTTTTATGTTAAAAGGTGAAGCACAACATTGGTGGCGAATGGTAAAAGGAGTATTGGTCAAAGAAAATAAACCCTTAACTTGGGAAGGATTTATATACGCATTTAATGAAAAGTTTTTCCCATATTTTATTCGAGACCAAAAAGAAATGGAATTTCTGGAATTAATCCAAGGAAACCGGACAGTCGCACAGTACGAGGCCAAGTTTACAGAATTGGCCAGGTTTGCACCACATATGATTAACAACGAGGCAAGAAAGGTAAAGAAATTTGAAAGGGGTCTCAGACCAGCTATTAGAAGCAAAATATTAGTCTTAAAATTGATAACTTATGTTGGAATAGTGGATCGAGCCCAAATTATCGAAAAAGATTTCGAAGATTATCAAAAGACGAAAAATCAGAAAATTCAGGTTAGACCCACAGCATCTAATCGACAACAGTTTGAAAGGGCAAACAAGAAGCCAAGGCTCTTGCCACTTCAAAGCCCAATAGAACCATGTAAAAAATGTGGGAAAAACCATAGATCGAGCCCTTGTTATTGGAATACTGGAGCTTGTTTTAAATGTAAAAAATTGGGGCACCAGATTAGAGAATGTCCTAGCTTACAGATGCAACAGCTTCCAAAGCAGGGAGAGATAACTCAAAACCCTCAGATGAAGGGAAGAGTATTTGCCATCATCCAAAAAGACGCTCAGGCCTCAAAATCAGTGATCCAAAGTACTATTATTATCTTCCAAAAAGTAGCTCATGTTTTGATTGATCCTTGATCTACTCATTCATCTATGTCACCACACTTTCCATGCCACTTAAACGTAGAACCAGAACAATTAGAATATATTATAGAGGTAGCCACACCGATGGGAAATTCAAATGACACCAACATAGTGTACAAATCCTGTGTAATAAAGATAGAAGAAAATGAACTGTTGGTTGATTTAATACTCCTAGAAATTCAAGATTTTGATGGAATCTTAGGCATGGATTGGCTTTCTACATACCATGCAAGTATTGATTATTACAAGAAAATGGTTACCTTTAGTATTCCGAATCAACCAATATTTTACTTCAATGGTATCAAAGAAGACTCCCCATCATATTTAATCTCCTGTATTCGAGATAATCGTCTCCTTCGAAAAGGGTGTCAAGGCTTTCTTGCCTATATCAAAGAAAATAGGAAGGAAGAAATAAATTTGGATACCACTCTAATTATCCGAGAATTTTCCGACGTTTTCCCTGAAGAATTGCCAGGATTACCGCCTAACAGGGAAATTGACATCTCTATTGAATTATTGTCAGGGGTAGCCCCAATTTCTAAGGCACCTTACAAAATGTCACCTGCAGAACTTAAGGAACTTAAACAACAATTGTAAGAATTATTAGATAAAGGTTTATCAGGCCCAGAGTGTCATCTTTGGGTGCTCCGGTATTGTTTGTTAAAAAGAAAGATGGGACCATGAGATTGTGTATCGATTATAAACAGTTGAACCAAGTGACAGTGAAAAATAAGTATCCATTACCTAGAATTGATGATTTATTTGATCAATTACAAGGATCACAAGTATTTTCAAAAATTGATCTTAGATCTGGATACCATTAGCTTAAGATTAAAAGTGAAGATGTTCCCATGACAGCTTTCAAAACAAGCTATGGCCATTATGAATTTTTAGTCTTGCCTTTTGGATTAACCAATGCACTGGCTGCATTTATGGATTTGATGAATCGGGACTTTAAGCCCTTTTTGGATAAATTTATTGTGGTATTCATCAATGATATTTTCATTTATTCCAAGAATCAGAAGGCATATGAGCAGCATGTAAGAATAGTATTGCAAATATTAAGAGAAAAGAAATTGTATGCCAAACTTAGTAAATGTGAATTTTTGCTTGAACAAGTGACATTTTTAGGACATGTCTTATCAAATGAAGGTCTATCAGTTGATCATTCAAAGGTTGAAGCCGTTGTTAATTGGAAACAACCAAGTAATGTAACTGAAGTTCGAAGCTTTTTGGGATTGGTAGGATATTAAAGAAAATTTGTAGAAGGATTTTCTCGAATTGCAACCCCATTGACTCGATTGACACAGAAAAATGTCAAATTTGAGTGGACAAGTGAACGTGATGAGAGTTTTCAAGAACTAAAAGTTCGACTAACTTCAGCACCTATTTTAACTATTACTGAGAGGAGTGGGGGATTTGTGATTTATAGTGATGCTTCACATAAAGGCTTGAGCTGTGTATTAATGTAATATGGAAAAGTAGTGGCATATGCATCCAGACAGTTGAAAGAATATGAGAAAAAATATCCAATTCATGACTTGGAACTGGCTGCAATAGTATTCGCTTTGAAAATGTGGAGGCATTATCTATATGGTGAGCAATTCGAAATATACACAAATCATAAGAGCTTGAAATACCTCTTCCCTCAGAAGGATTTAAATATGCGGCAGATAAGATGGATGGATTTCTTGAAAGATTATGATTGTATAATCCATTATCATTTAAGAAAAGCTAACGTTGTGGCCGACGCTCTAAGTAGAAAATCTACGGGAGTCTTAGCTCATCTATAGATCCAAGAAATGAGATTGTTAGAGGAAATAGTGGATTGGCATCCGACTCCGTCCATTAATGGTGTGGTAAGTATGATTGCCAATATTAAGATAGAACCCTAATTAATCCAACAGATTCGATCCGCACAAAAGAAAGACCCTCAGCTTATGACAATTGTAAAAGAGGTGAAACAGGAAAAGAGAAACGAATTCTCTATATGTAGTAAGAATTTGCTAAGATTCAAATGTCAGATTTGTGTCCCGAATGATGAGAGTGTGAAAAAAACTATCTTGAAAGAAGTATATCACTCTCGCTATACGATACATCCCGGAAGTATTAAAATGTATCAAGACCTAAAGAGAACCTTTTGGTGGAATAATATGAAAAAATATGTAGCGTCATTTGTGTCTAAGTGCCTAACATGTCAGCAAGCAAAAGCTGAGCATCAAAGGTCCGCTGGGTTGTTGCAGCCTTTACCCATGCCAGAATGGAAGTAGAAGCACATCTCTATGGATTTTGTCAATAGCTTGCCTAGGACAAATTCAGGACATGATAGCATTTGGGTCATTGTGGACCGAAAGCTGCCCACTTTTTGCCAATTCGCACGACGTACACTTTGGATCGACTGGCCAATTTTTACATTATGGAATAGTGCGGTTGCATGGAGTTCCGGTCAGTATTGTATCGAATAGGGATACTCGATTTACTTCTAAATTTTGGGCTACGCTACAGTCAGCCATGGGAACGAGACTCACCTTTAGCACTGTCTTTCACCCCCAAACTGATTGACAATCGGAGAGGACCATCCAAACCTTGGAAGATATGCTGAGGGCCTGTGTCATTGACTTTACATGAAGTTGAGATGACCATTTACCCCTGATTGAGTTTACTTATAATAATATGTTCCAAGCCAGTATTCAGATGGCACCATATGAAGCCTTGTATGGAAGGAAAGGTAGGTCACCCATATGTTGAGATGAGGTTGGTGAAAAAAAGCTTTTGGGACCAAAATTGTCCAGGTAACCACATATAAGATAGCATTAATTCGATAAACGCTCAGGACAGCTCAGAGTCGGCAAAAGAGTTATGCTGATAATCGAATGAGAGATCTTGAATTTGAGGAAGGTGATCGAGTTTTCCTAAAAATCTCACCAATAAAGGGCATTATGAGATTCGGCAAGAAAGAAAAGTTGAACCCACGTTATATCAGATCATTTGAAATCCTGGAAAGAATCGGAGGTGTCGCTTATAGACTTGCCTTACCACCCGAGTTGGCAAATGTCCATAATGTCTTCCATGTATCATCACTACGAAAATATCAGCCCGACCCGTCCCATATCTTGAAATATGAACCTTTACCGATCAGGAAGGACCTATCCTTCATTGAGCAGCCAATTTTGATACTGGATAGAAGGGTACAAGTGTTGCGCAACAAGGAGAATCTTTTAGTCCGTATATTATGGCAGTACCATTCAAGAGAGAAATCGACTTGGGAACGAGAAGACGATATAAGAAAAAAATATCCCTATCACTTTTAGTAATCAGGTACACAAATTTAGAGGACTAAATTTCTTTAAGGGGGGAAGAATGTAATAATCCTAAAAAAAAAAAAAATTTAAATAAGTGACAGTTCGTATAAGCATGATAGTCCTTAGGGACCATCACTACTTTCAAAAGCTTTTGGTTTAAGCTTTTCCTTACCTTCACCACGTCCTTTACTTGACGTGAGGTTTTAACATTTCAGGAGTAATATAATTGTTACACCCCATGTGTGAGGTGTAACTTAATAAATAATATACTAAGGTGTTTTAAGAATTTAAATAGGAGAGGCGAGGACTCCCACCCTAGAAAATTTTGAGATCTCTCTCTCTCAAGTCGAAACGCAGTGAGCTTTTTCTCTTTCTAGCCGAGTTTTTATCGGAAGCCGCCTCTCAAATATTTTAGGTAAGTGGCCTCATTGTCTCGAAAAACAATCCATTCTTTTTAAAAATAAAATGAAATAATTACTGCTGCTTATTATCATGAATTTTAGGCGCGATAAATTTTATTCGCAAACGACCCCATTATTTCGAAGAATAATCTTTTTAGTAAAAATGATGACATTTTATCTATTGTAAAATATTTTAAATGCTGTAAATTCTTAGAAATAAATTTATTTATTTTTCTTGTCCATTGTTAGAAAATTTTAGATACTGTAAAATTATTAAAAATAAATGTGATATTTCTGCTTTTAGTAAAATTGTTAGATTTCTTTCTACTATTTTTGAATATTTAGACATTGTAAGTTTCATGGGCAAATGACTGTCTTATTATTTGAAAACTGATATTTTTGCATTTGATTATAGCATTGTCTGTGAAATGTTCATTTGCGAATTAACATCCCATAAATTGTGATAATTCTGTATTCGTGAATTTCTATAAGAGTTTTTCTATCCATATTAGATTGGCAATTATGCTAGAATGTCTTTACAAACTGCTACCTTTCTTCATTTGAGCCCAAAATATTTGATTGGTTATTTTAGAAATGTTATTGAAAGTGATTGTTATTAATGGTTTTAGTGAAATTCATATTAATAATTTTAGTGATATGTTGAGTACATGATATTGCTGCTTTCGAATGTTTAAAGAGATTTAGAATACTTTAAGTATGCAAGTGGACTCATCCTGTTCGCCGGTGAGGCATAAGTGGACCTATCTGGGATGCCGGTAGGGATTAAGTGGACTCATCCGGTACGATGGTGAGGTATAAGTGGACCTGCAGGGATTAAGTGGACCTATCTGGGACGCCGATAGGGATTAAGTGGACCCATCAGGACGCTGGTGGGGTATATAGGTGACCTACTTGGGACGCCAGTAGGGTAATTTGTGAAATCCTTTGAATTATGCATTGTTGTTAAAATGTTATACGCATTTCAATTATTCGAATTATACTTAATTATGCATTTTTTTTAAAAGTGAAACTGTTAATGCATTTTTGTTAATAGATCTCCTTTTTGAAAATATTGATATCTTTCAATCATGATTATTTTTAGGATTATGATGATCACTTACTGAGTAGCCAAACTCATCAAATTATGGTAAACATTTTTTCAGGGTAACTGCAGTTTCATTTTGAGTGTTCGTCAGGATCAAATTTGGAAGATACTGTAGTTGTGCTTAAACTTTCTTTTGTTACTTTGTAAGAATTCGCCACTGTAAATTTGTCCTATCAATGAGATGTATATATGTTTTGACTGTCACATCTCAGGAATATCAGTGTTGTAAATTCTTGGTGCGTGACAAATGGATTTCCTTGTAAACAGTGTACTGTGAGGCTTGGCAAGGCATTAATATGAGAGAGGTCTTCGGTGGAAGGTATCACCAAGTAGAAAGCGTTAAGCCATGGAAAACAGAATCAGCGGGAGGCAACGGGTCATTTTAAGCTCAACATAGATGGTTCTTCTTTTGGGAATTCTAAGCGGCAGAATCTCGGGGATCATCAAAAATGACATAGGTGGTTTTGTTGTAATCTTTGCAGTTTCCCTTAAGTATCACCTCCAATAATTACACCGATTTTTAGGCTTTGGACCAAGTCATCTATTTGACACAGCAGCTACATGGCATATCCTTAATTATTGAGAACAACTTTAAATTGCTTCTTGATTCCTTGAACCTGCACAATAGACCTCCATGGAAGCTATGTTTAATTTTGTCAAAATGCGGGACCAAGCTTGTTGAATATGATGATATCCAAAATCAGCCACATAAAAGAATCTAATATTACGAGATTGAGATTGATTTATAAAAAATATATAAATCCAAAAAAGATTAGGACTCTTGGGTATATCTCTTGGTTTTGAGATATGGGAAAGGTTTCTATACTTCCCCTACAACATAGAAGTTCTATCCTCCCCTACCATCCTGCCGTCCAATCACAATTTGTACGACATCTTAAATCCCTAAAACAAAAGCTTAAAAAAAAAAAAAAATTAAAGCTCAATCCCCAAACCTAACTCATGGCTAGAAATTTGGATCAGTAAATCCCTAAAACAAAAGACTTGAAAAAAAAAAAAAAAAAAAAACTACAAACAAATAGGACTCAATCCCTAAACCTACTTCATGACTGAAAATCTTGGATTAGGGTTTATGTCCACTGTGTTCTTCATCTTCTCTAAGATTTTACGTCCATCTTGTTTATTTGTGCATTTGCATGCTCTCTCTTTCACTTTGCATTTCTTTATGGAAGATTTTGTGGTTGCTTCTCTCTCACTTTACGTAATGCTCGTCTTTTGGTTCTATTTTTCTTCTTGGTCTACTGCGTTTGTTGCTCGTCTCACCAAAAAAGGTATACATCTTCCCATTGCTTAACTATGGTTATAAAAGGATGGTCACTATACGGAGAGAGAAATGAATATACTGAACTCAATTCTACTTATCTCACATTGCCTTTTATTCTTTTTATATTATGTACTAAGTATGTGTGATGTTTGTTAAAGCATTTAAAGGGAAAATTCATATCGTATATTTATCAGCAACTTACTATTTTATTTTTTTATTTCTACTTAAGTTTATTTTAATTTTTACTTAATTTTATTTTAGACATGTCCTTTTTTTTCACTCCAATTTTTTTAGCTTAGTTCGATATATTTACGATTTTTTACATAAAGTATTTTTTTCCCAATCAGTATTTTTGACCCGGTTTTTTCACCTGACTTTTTAAAATAAAAACAATTTATTTTTAAGTTTATGGTGAGCATATATATTGATCTTTCCCAACTTGCTAACTATGGTAGTAGTTGGTAAGTGAGCCCTAGCTTTGGAGCTTATCCCCTTGCCATAAATGGTAGGTTTTGTATTCAATGCTCTAGATCTCTGCCAACCATTGAGCCTTCTTTCTTCGTTCTCTCTCTCTTTCCCTAAAAACATGTTTTGATTAAAAAATTACCATTAGAGTATTATTGATGGGTGGCTTAAAAAAGGAAAAGAGAACGACATTTGCCAAAAAAAAAAAGGATAGTCAATGAATTCAAAGGAAATAAGACAAAAGTAAATTAATATTTATTGAAAGTATTTAAAATTTAAAGAATGAGAGGGACCATGAAGTGAATGGTAGTTGTGAGGCTTTGTCGCCATACTCCAACAAAAGAAATATGAAAAAAATCATAAAACATTTGAAATTCATAATTAAATGAAAAGTTACTACAAAAAAAAAAAAGAAGTTACAAAATCACACTCGTTGTTGATGAAACATTAGTATTTAGATTTTTACATGTGATTAAGCATCAAATAAAAAGTACATAATAAATAAAATTTTTATAACATGAAATTTATTCGCAAGTATGAGTTGTTCTGTTGGGTACTCTAAATAAAATATTCTCACAACAAGATTGTGAACCAAAAAATATATATGGTGAGGTGATGTGAAATGGGTGCGGTTTCTATAAGGTTGCAACTTTAAACAATCCAATTAAGGCATGCCTCCAAATTTTATCATAACATGTAATTTTTTTAGGATTGTCTTAAAAACTATTTTCATATCTAATTAGAAAATTTTAAACTCTAAAAATGGTTAAAATCAAGTAGAACTACAAACATAGGAAAATCTTGAAAATGGATGGTTAAGATAATGTGTTGCAAAATGCGCTATTTTTGAGACTCAAAAACGTTTTTTTTTTTTAATATTCATACATCTCGATGTCGAGATGATCAATTAGAGGGTTTTTCAACATTAAAATAACCTTTCCGATAGATTTTTTAGGTCTACATTTTAACTTGCAACCTTATATAAACTTTTCCATTGTGAAATTCAAATAACTACGTACCTTCAAATAGCAGGGTTTTGCAGGACAATCTCACTCTTGTTCTACTATGCACATGAAGTAGAACCATTCAAATTTTCAATGAAAAATACAACATATCTCAAAAGATGAAAATGATCGCAGCCCTTCATAGATTGCCGAGAGAACATGCACAAAGAATTACAATTAGAAAAATATAAACATAGAAAGCAAAAAAAATTCATACAAAAAAATAAAAATAACAATATAAAACTAATACAAAAATGTATAAGAAATTATATTAAAATAATACAAAATAATAAAATAAGTAGCAAATATCAACTGAGGATGTTAAAGGCAACCGTTTAAACCGTATGTAAATCTATTATATATATTAATGAAGGAAAACGATATCTCTTTGGAATTATTCGTTTATCTTATCTCCGTTCATGCTTCACACTACACAGAATGGCAAAGCTACTTGCTCTGTAAGTTTCGTATATTATCAAAAAGTAAAATTATTTTATTTCTTTGAAGACAATTGGAAATTTTAGATAAAATTTTCTAAAAATTTACTCGTTGTGTAGGTAATCTTTTCTCTCTACTTGCATGGATCTCTTCCAAAATGTGCCTTAAAACTCTGCCGTATCAAAATTCAACTTGCCTATAACTAATTTCATATCACATCACTCCGCTTCCAAAAGGTGCCTTAAAACTCTCCCACCAAAATTCTAATGTCAAAGTGCCTTAAAACTCTCTTATCAAAATTTAAACGTTATATATCTAGCTTCATCTCAGGCATCTGTTCCATCAAAATTCAAATGTATAACTATAGAAACCAAACGACCCCTATAAGTATTGTTTTCTCTCATTCACTCTGCTCTGTTTTCTCGTTCACTCTACTCTAACTCATCATTCTCTCTTTACTATCATTCTCTTTCTTTATCACACAAATCAAATTTAATCTTCCTCACACACTCTTGACAACGTGACACACTCTCTAAATGAAAGCCTAATGGGATCATATTTTAGAAAGTGTACCAGAAAAGCCTAACGGGACCATATAACAGACAAAGTCAAAGTGAAGTACCGAAGTAATAAAATGTATGCCCTTATCTTCTCTGAATGTATTACTACATTGTTTGGTTATATCAATCTTCTCTGAATGTATTGCTACATTATTTGGTTGTATGAATAATATGTAGATTAAGGCTTTCTGTATTACTATATTGGTTAGTTATATATGTGATTGGTAAATTTTGGTTTTTTGTGGTCTCTTATGAGATGAGTGATGGTTTATTTAACCATTTTATGTATATAAATATTCTCTCCAAGTTATTTCTCTCCATCGTGTTACTCGATTTCGTTTTCATTTTTTTCTCTCTTACTTATCCTAAAATTTATTCTATATATTTTTTGCTCCATATTTTACTCATCTTTCCTACAATCTCTCACTATTTTTCTCATCTTCTTCTCTCTTATCCTAAAACATATCATATATATATTTTGCTCCATATTTTTCTCATATATCCTAAAATCTCTCATACAACCTCTTTCTCTCTCCCTAACCTCCTTATGTATCCTAAAATCTCTCATACAACATCTTTCTCTCTCCCGATCCTCTCTGTATTTATTTTATTTCTCTATTCTTGTGCCACATGTCCTTCACACTTTCCTAATATCTCTCCTTCTCTACCTCTTTACGGTTTCTCCAAGTCTCCCTCCCTCTTTCTTAAAATCACTCTCCCTCGTATTTAACAACATTCTCATTTAACATCTATATTATGTTTTAGCAAATGTCTCTCTTCCATATTTTTGTCTCCTTCATAGTTATTAATATTCTCATTTGAACCTCAATCTTTCCTCAAGTCTCTCCTTCTTTTCTAAAAACGCTCTCAATATTCATTCCATCTCCCCCGTTCTCTCTCTCTTCTTTCTAAAGGGTTTCTCATGATAACTCCTTATTTGTGGATGTTATTTTAGAAATGTCTTCATCTCTCTCCTTAAAACTCTCTCAATATTCATTGTCTCTCTTCCCCCATTTCTCATGGTAACTCTTTATTGTTCAATATAATATTTATTAGTTATCTATACATTATATCTATAAAACTATCTAACTATTTGCTCTCTATTTCTCTTTCTTCCTCTCTCAATGAGCTCTCTCCTCTTATTTATTCTCTCTCTCTTCTTTTAACGTTGTCTTTCTCTTCTTCTCTCTCAATGCAACTTGTGGTCATCATGAATATATAAGAAAATGAAGCATCTACAAAATGCCTATAGGTGAAGTTCTACCGTACTTCATTACATCTCATTACCATCCAAAGTCCATCACACAGCTACAAATGTCCAGTAATATTCAAATTTTTATAATTATTGTACAAATCATATTTATCTAAAATTTGGTATGTGATACATATGATCAAGTCACATCAAAATAAAATATTTAAAAATAATAAACATAAAATAAAATAATAAAATTACCCCTAAAACTTTATAGGGGTATTTTTTGTATTTTTATCATTCAAATTATTTGATTTATATTTTATTCATGTGCATCTCACTAAGGCACACACACCTACAAAATTTCAGATCATTATGTTTTGTAAATAAAATATTAAATTTCAAACATTATTAGACATATGTGACCATGTGATACACTTTGAATGGTGATAAAGCCGTTGGTGAAGTAATATAGAACTTCACCAATAGACATTGTGTAGTTTTTTCTCTATTTCAATCATTGGTGTTTGTTTATGAAAAGTATTTTATCTCTCTTTGACCCTTTCACCATGAAAAGTATTTCATCTCTCTTTGACCCTTTCACCATGAAAAGTATTTCATCTCTCTTTGGTTTTTTCCCTACACGTGAGAACTAGTATTTTTATTTTATTATGGAATTTAGTTTCATTCTTATTTTATTCTATGTTTTCATTTTATATTTTGTAAATTTATTTTTCTTATAAAATATCATTAAAATTTATTATATGCATAACAATTTAATAATTCTTGCAACGAAAGTACATACTATTAGTTTAATTATATATATAAGATAAAGCAAGATATCATCTTTATCTAAAACAATAAGGAATACCTAAAGAGAATTTCAATGATATGTCTCCTTGGTTTTCTACCTCTCTCTCTATTAAGTTTATCTCCTTATTTTTTTTTCCATTTTTCTCTCTCTCCCAAGTACTCTCTCTTCCAATGTCCTCTCTATTTCTACCTCTCCTTTAAAGATAGGGATTAGCAACTTGAGTTTATCTCTCACCTCACGTACTCTCTCTCTTTCAATGTTCTCTCTACTTCTCTCTCTCCATTAAGATAGGGATTAGCACCTTGAGTTTCTCTCTTCCCTTGAAGATGTCCCTTAAAGATAGGGCCTTGAGTTTCTCTCTTCCCTTGAAGATGGAAAGCTATATGTCCCCTTGATTATCTCTCTCAATTCCACTCCACGTACTCTCAATCTCTCGTAGTCTTGCATCTCTCCAGCCCTCTCTCTTCGCCTAAATATAGTGTATAAGCATCTTTCTCTCTCTTAAATATTATCTTCTATATTAAAATAGGCACATACTCTCACCCTCACACGCACCTCTCTCTCCCTTAAGTCTATTTCCCTGATTTTCTCTCTCTCTCTGTCGCCTACGGTCTCTCTTTTAATGTTTTTCATAACCAACTAAATCTTCTAAATAATTTTTTTAACCCATAATTTATATCATTTTTTCCTTAATATCTCATGCCATGAATCTAACCATCTCTGTCCTAAAATATGCGTATAGTAAAATTAGCCGTGGAAACACTCTTTAATGGAACTTTAGCTTTAACTGGTCATGACCAAGAAACCACAGATTTTGCTTGGTGGGCCGGGAATGCCCGACTTATCAATTTGTTTGGTAAATTACTCGGGGCTCACGTGGCCCATGCCGGATTAATCGTGTACTCACTCTTTCTTCCCTAAAATTAGTACGTGGATGTGTTCTCTCTCTATTCCCAATGCCAATATCTCCTGTAACTTCTATAAATTTATGGCCTTTATTTATTTTTGCGACATGTGTCCACCCTTCAAATTCTATAAAATTAGGGTCTTTGTTTATTTTTGCGACATGTGTTTACCCTTCAACTCTATCACTCTGACTTTATAATGTAGTATAGTATATCCGGCCAAGTTTTTAGTCATGAATGTTTCTTATAACCCAGGATCTTAAAAAACGCCGAGTCAAACCGGACTCGCCCGGTTCAACTGGGGAATCGCCCGAGGACGCGTCGGTTTTGCACATAAAACGGGAATCGCCGGTGTCCAGAGAGAACCGGGCGATTCCCAATAGTAGACTCGCGATTCCGTCCGAGTCAGACCGAGTCACCCGGAAGAACACGGGCTGCACAGTGTTCTTCATGGGATTTCGATTTCTTTTGTCATTTTGTGATCGATTTTCAACGTTTTCAGCCTTATGAACAAATCTTACAGGCTTTAATTCAAATTTCGAATCATTTTCACTCAATAAAACGAATTAAGGCCACCATTTTTTTATCAACAAATTTGGATCGCAGAGTGAGTTTTAGAGTTTCCGCCATTTCAGTGATTTCAATTGAAATAAAGCTTCATTTTTTCTAAAACTTTAGGCTGAGTGATTGTAAGAGTGTTGGTCAGAATTTGTTGTTCATAATTTGTGATTATCTTGGAGGAATACATATCAATTTTGAGTTTGAAGGCACGGATTCACAAAGAACAGGTAAAAAGTCTATTTTTTTTTTTTTATGTCATGCAATCAAATCCAGTCAATAGTTTACACTTCATGTATTAAACTTATAGGGTTTTGATTCTTTGTAGTGTTGTTTATCATTAGATATATTCAATTTGATTATATTTTTCCAATTTCAGTTGGATTTTATAGAAAATTAGAGTGATGTCTGTTAAAAAAAAATGGATTGTTTTTTTTTTTTTCAGTGATTTCAATCAAAATAAAACTTCTTTTTTTTGTAAAATTTTAGGCTGAGTGATTGTAAGAGTGTTGGTCAGAATTTTGTGTTCATAATTTGTGATTAACTTGGAGGAATACATATCAATTTTGAGTTTGAAGGCACAGATGCACGAAAAACAGGTAAAAAGTCTTTTTTTTTTTTCCATGCGTTCAAATTCAGTTAATATTTTACAAATCATGTATTAAATTTATAGGGTTTTGATTTTTTGTAGTGTTGTTTATCATTAGATATATTCAATTTGATTATATTTTTTCAATTTCAGTTGGATTTTATAGGAAATAAGAGCGATGTCGGTTAAAAAAAAAGTGGATTGTTTTTTTTTTTTTTTCCGCCATTTTCACAATTTCAGTAAATATTTTACAAAGAATGTGTTAAACTTATACGGTTTTGATTCATTATAGTGTTATTTATCATCTCATGTATTTAATTTAGATTGATTTTTGAGATTGAATGACGTCTGTGAAGAACTGTTTTTTTTTTTTTCCTCAATTCAATCGATTTTATTTAATATTTTGATAATAATGTGTTAATATTCTAGGGCTTTGAATCCTTATAGTGATGTTTATCAAAGAATGTATTAAATTTGATGTAATTTATTCGATTTGAGGTGGATTTTTTAGTTGGAATGACTGATGTTAGGTTGGTCTGTGAAGAACTGGGTTTTTTTTTTTTTTTTTTTCAAGATCAATATTTTTGAGAAATCATAATTTTTGGAAAAAATGTTTTTGATTATCATGAGGAATTAAACAATATTTTTAATTTTTATTGTTAAATTTCTAGTTCAAAATATTGCATGTTGATAGATTATTTATGCAAAAAAATACATGTTATTATACTTTTAATGCAAAACTGTAATTTTTAATTTGTTGTTAATGAAAAAAAATACATTAACAAATACATGTTGTTAAACTGTATTATATTTTTAATGCAGTTTTGCATTAAAAAGGTATTTTTAAATTTTTAATACAAAAAATACATGTTGTTAAACTGTATTATCATGAGGAATTAAAGTGAATATCATTGTAAAAAAATTGTGGCATGTTATTATATTTTTAATGCAAAAATATATTTTTTAATTTTTTGTTAATGCAAAAAAATACATTAACAGATACATGTTGTTAAACTGTATTATATTTCTAATGCAGTTTTGCATTAAAAAAGTTTTTAAAATTTTTAAAAATTTTAATGCAAAAAATACAAGTTGTTAAACTGTATTATCATGAGGAATTAAAGTGAATATCATTGCGAAATATCATGTATGATAATTATATTAGCTTGCAATTATCAATTTTATTATTAAATTTTTAATGCAAAAAATGTATGTTCTTGATTATTGAGTTGTAGGCATGTTTAGAGCTTGCTTTTTTTATTATATTATCTTGCATATTTGTAATTGAGATGTATGGATATTTGGCATGTGTGACTTATACAGACTTTTTTTTATCTATAATGTTGCATAAATAGTTTTTTTTTCTCAGTAGGAACTAATTCATATTTGTCGAAATGAAGATTTGTGACAAGTCCATATGTATTGGCATTGTGAATTACTATACCATTGTAAATATATTTTTTATTGATACTATGTCAATGTAAATTTATTGTTCTTTATGTAGTGACTGATATAGGCCATTTTTATCTATAATGTTGCATAAATAAATTATATTTCTTAGTAGGAATTAAAATATTTTGTCAATAGAAGTATTTTGCAATAACTAACAAATATAACTTCATGAACTATCCCTACCTATTATCACTACACATGGTGATTATTTTTCATGTTCAACTGTCAAGTTAATTTTTAACCTTTTACATTTTAAAGTTGAACCATGGCAAGATCTGCAGAAGACCCTGCATGGCAACATGGAGTCAGACTTGATCCCAACAAAAAAAACAAAATTATTTGTAATTACTGCCAAAGAGTGATAAGTAATGGGGTACATAGGTTCAAGCAACACTTAGCAGGGGTTAAGAGAGATGTTTCTGCGTGCAATAGTGTCCCTAATAATGTAAGAAAGCATATGGAGGCATTTTTCAAGGCTACCAACGGAAAAAAATTTGTAAAGCAGAGGATAGATGAGGAGATAGCTAGTTTATATACGCCATCAAGTGGGAATGATCTAGAGAGTAATATAATAATGACTTGGAGGTGGCCACAAGAATGAGTTTACATGAAACATACTAGAGGTAACGTGGGTTTAGATTGCCTGGTGGTTATGATATTGGCATGCATGGTAGGCCTAGCTTAGACATGCATGGCAGGCCCAGCTCAAGCATATATGCAGCTCAAATATGTATGGAGGGGTTGGTGGCAATATATATCAAGAAGAATCAGATGTTGAAGAAATTGTTTCTAGGTTACCTAAGAGTGCCAGTATTGCAGGTCATGGTTGTATAGACCCATTTATCTCAAAGCCTAAGTCACAACAGATGACCCTAAAAGGCATGGTTAAAGGTATAAGAAACATGTTGGGGAGATATATTGGTAAATGGTTATACGATAAAGGGATTCCCTTATATGCAGCCAATAGCCCATATTTTCCACCTATGGTTAGTGCAATCCAGATAGTCGGGCCCGAGGTAAAACCCCCGATGGTATATAAGCTCAGTGGGCCAATATTACATGAAGAGGTAGAGAAAGCTACAAAGTGGATTGAAGAATATAAACGGAGTTGGCCAAGGACAGGCATTACTCTCATGAGTTATGGTTGGTTGAATAAAGTTAGCAAAAAGGAGTTTTTAAACTTCTTGACCTATTCCCCAAAAGGTACTGCTTTTTTGTCTAGCAAAGACGTATCAAGGACGAAGAAGGATGCAAACTTCTACGTACGACTATATGATCAGATAGTAGAGGAGATGAGAGATAAGCATGTAGTCCAGTTTATTACGGACAATGAGCGTGCATGTGTTTCTACGGGCAGCAAGTTGATGGATAAGAGGAAGCATCTAGTATGGACCCCGTGTACTGCACACAACATCGATCTTATGTTATAGGAGATCGGTGAGATCAAAATTGTGAATGAGACTCTAGAGGAAGCAAGGTTGGTGTCGAGATTTATACATAACCACTCTAAAATTTTATTTCTGTTTAGATAACACTCTAAGAAAAAAGAGATAATGAGGCCTGTCATAACCTACTTTGCGACCGATTACTTAGCTGTGGACTCCATTCAAGAATCTGAAGGTGCATTAAAGATATTGTTTACCTGTGAAGAGTGGTTAAATGATCGCCTCTCAAAGTCCAGTACCGGTATAAAAGTGGACAGCATAGTCTCAAATAGGAGATTCTGGTCTCGATGTTTCAGTGTCGTAGAGGCCATTACCCTTTTTGTAACGTTGTTAAGAATGGTGGATGCTGACAAGAAAGCTACCATGAGCATCCTTTATGAAGGTATCGAGAGGGCGAAATCAGCTATTGGGGAGAAGTGTAGTTTTGCTAGCAAAGTGATCGAGATTATAGAAAGGAGGTGGAACACCAAATTTAGACGTCCAATTCATTATGCTGGCAAATATATATTTATATCATTAGAATGTTTCATATTAAATCATTTTTTTATGAAATTGTAAATGACATTTTTCTATCTATATATTTTCTAGGTTATTACTTCAACCCAAAATTGTTCTATTTGACACCTAAACATCCCTACAAGATTATGGAAGGGGTCAGATACATTATTGTAAGGTTGGAGAGAATAATGCACTAAAACGAAATATATTTGTTTTAGCTTGCTATGTATAGGGATGCTATAGGATCGTTTGGAACTAGACTTGTCAGGAATTCTCGAACTAAGATGGTTCCAGGTTATCCCCTAGCTAATGTTTTGTTCATTCATATATTTAATCTTATGAATTGTTCTTGCTCTTATAATGCTTTTTGCATTTTTAATCCAGCTGAATGGTGGGAGATATATGGTACTGATGCACCTCACCTAAAGAGGATAGCAATCAAGGTGCTCTCCCAGACATGTTCTGCTACTGGCTGTGAGCGCTTCCAATGGTTGCACACTACTAGGAGGAATCGACTCGCTTCGGAGAAGCTTCATAGCCTAGTCTACGTTCATTACAACTTAAACCTCCGAGAGCGACAAATACGAAAGAAGCTTGAAGACTATGGGCCGATAGACTTAGACACAATATTTGTCACAGACACAGCAGACCAATGGATAGTAGAAGAGGAGGAGCCAGTGTTGCACAAGAGATCATTTCTTGAGGCTATCGGTGAGGAAGATCTTGAAGAAGGTGAGGAGCAGCATGAAAGAGTAAGTAGCCAGCCAACGTACCCACAATTCGTCAGAGATGTCGATGATATTGGACCTAATGAGGAAGAGTGGGAAGGAGGTCTAAGGAAAAATTAGAGAGATGATGATTCTGAGGCAACCCTATCCTAGCCATATTATTCACATATCAAGTCCCAACAGCAATAGGGTAGGGATGAGCACGACAGTGTAGGTGAGCATGAAGAATGGACAAGCTTCGGGGATTTTGGATTGGGAACATAACAGAACACTGACACTCAAGGATTTAGGTATAGTCAGACGCCTACTAATATCGATGATTCGTTTTTAGATCGAATTAATGAATTGTCAAACAAATTCAATCAATGGCACCAACGTGACCAAGAAGAAGAACGACGTCGTCTGTAATTTTATTTTTAGATCGTATGTTACTAATTGCATGCTTTATTGTAGTCCATATATGTTGATATACTTATTTCATGATAATTCCATGTTTATCCTTTTGTGTGATGTAAATTAAATGGTAAATAGTAGTTCATGCAAGGAAAGAACATATCAATATTCGCATATTCATGCAAAGAAATGAAAATTTTTAATGGAGTAGCCTCATTTCTTATTGAATTCCTAAAAAAAAATATTTATAATGAATTTTAATAATTTTTTCGGATTTTTTTGAAGCTTTAATTTGAACGATTCTACCGATTCCCGATCCGGATCGCCGATTCGCCTATCCGGATCGATTTTTTATGTGCCCGATCCGGGTCACCGTTCCGCTTTTTAAACCATTGTTATAACCTCTATAGAATTAGAGTTCTGCCTATTTTTACGACATGTGCCCTTTCAACTCTTACTCAATTCTAGAGTACGTAGATAGATATATTCTCGGTCGGAGCAGAGACACGCCAAGTTTCAGTCATTGGTGTTGAGACTCTGGCATTTTCAAACCCTATCTCGCTGTAAATGAAATGGGATGCTGTAATTTCTGGGGTATTCAAGGGGAACAACTGCTATTTGGCTGCCTCCATGGATCAGCCTCAACTGGAATCCTTGAATTAAAGATGGGCTTAATACCTGGATACAAACATGCCCTTGGGAAGTTAAGAAGTCTCTCAAGGAGCACCTTGGTGAGCTAGAGAGCTGACCTGGTCGTGTTTCTTCCATGTTTTTTGAGGAATTGGAAAAACCAGTTCTAATTTTTGGAACATTATCAGAAAAATTATGAGCTTTGTGAATTAAGGCTTTGGGTGAGCCGAACTGGTTCTATGCTTGAAAATTAATAAAATTGGTCATGGCTTCCAAGCCTGTAAATCCCATCACAGTAGGTTTCAGTGAAATGGGGACCACAAAAAATTTCTCTTTGACCTAGATGTATAAAGGATAAATAGTCTCTTAGTCTCTTTGTAGACTTACAAATAGGAAAAAGCTTACGCAGAGCTGAGGATCTAAACGATCAAATTAGAACACAACTCAAAAATTTCCGTAGAAGAGGTTGTTTTAATGCTCAAATTGATCATCTCAACATCAAGATGCATGGACATGAAAAAAAAAAAATGGATTTCAAATTTGAAAAATAGTGCATCTTGTAAGCTTTTTTGGACCGTCAATTTTCAAGATTTTCATAGATCTACTCTATCTATGTTATTTTTGAAGCTTTAAATTTGATAATTAAAAATGAAAATATATTTTAAGGCTATTACAAAAAGATTTTCAGTATTGAAACCACATTTCTCAAGACTATTTGAAGGTAAGCTTTATTTTGATTGTTTAGAGCCTCAGCTCTATACAAACAGCAGCCTTATAAATATTAATTTTTAATTATTGGTATCCTATGAAAATTTCTTGTTTGCTTTGCCAACAATTTGTTTGACTCCTAAGCAAAAAGGCTACCAATGTAGGAGTTGGACCTTTTAGATGTCGATTGGATCGGATCGATCATTCATAGACAAAACCTTCGCCCCATCCTAAAGCTGGCCATCTAGACTGAATGGACTGTGGAGACATCGATTGATTGGTCTGTTTGCTACTCTGTTCAGATAGGCTTCTTTGCCCCTATGAGCTTTTCATGAAAATCTGAAATTCTCGCTGTCAATTGGGATTGAACTAGATGCACTTATGCTTTAGACTATGATTATGCAGCTCACAGCATAGTGCAGATATCTGCTAAAAAATTAGACCAATCAAAAAACAAAATTTAAGACGTCTGATTTTATGGTTCAGCATCCATTCTTTTTCAAGCTCATGAACAAGGTGGTCAAGATTATCAGGGTCCAAAATCCATCTCTAAGAAGGATATTTGAAGGAGTGTCTTGGTTGACGCACCAAACCCCCTCTGTAATATTCATCATACAATAATCAACATCGACATTACGTATCCAAATTAAAATAACTATGTCTTCATTGTGACACGGATCTCTTCACAAATTTCGCTATGTGCATGAACTGAACAAAATTTTGAAAGAAAAACTAGGCCCCAATTCGAGTTCCAAATATCCGATACTGCCTAGTTTCCCACGGATTCCTCTTATCCAAGTAGTATGATTTTATACAACACTCTACGCATGGAGGACCTCTCAGGCTATTTGACTTGTGGTCACCAAGGTGATCTTTGACTGATCGTTGAGACTCCTAATTCCTTGGAGTCTTCAGCGACTCCAAGGAGCTTGTTCACTCCCGCAGTTCATCAGTTGGTGGATAGCCTCCAAAAAACTTCTCCTGTAAAAACAAAAACAATTAGCAGAACATTTTTACATACCATTCATGACTTATGGTTGCTCTTATTTTCTTTTCGATGATTTATTTATAATTATTCGAAAAAAAATTTAATTTACAAAATTTATCGAAGAGTACATAAGGAATGAACTATTTACGACCTTTGCCATTTCTTTTGATTCAGTTTCAAAAATCCTCATCAAGAAACATAAAATCACAAGTTAGAATAGTCCATATTTTAAGTGTCTGATAAAGGGGTGAAATTTTAAATAGTTAATATTTTAGCTATGGTTTAATACAGTACCCATTTTAATTTTGGTTAGTAGTATATCATTTGGTGGATGGTTCTTTGAAAAAATATTCTCAAAAAGAATAAGTGAACGGAAATAATTTAAGAAGCTGAATAATCGGTTATTATCTTTTTGGTAGTGTTAATCTACTTTCTCCTATGATTTATTTATTTATGTTCCGAGTGAACGACAACAATTTAAGAAGCCAACCATGAATAATCGGTTATTATCTTTTTAGTAGTATTAATCTTCTTTCTCCTATGATTTATTTATTTATGCTCTGAGTTCTTCTCCATGGCGTCGAATATAAATCATCATAATCCGATGAAGATACAGGGAAATTTGAAAAAAGTGACCAAATGAAACTCATCTAGCCTAGAAAAAGATAAAAAGACAATGATTCACACAATACAGATCTTTCAAAGCTGTTTGTTGTCACCCATATTTTTCAAGAAAGAACAGTAACTACCTTCACTGGAGTCTCAGTGATGATTCATAGTCCAAAGGCCAGTGATCATTCCTACTCCAAAAGCCTGTGGTTATCTATATAGGTGACTAGGTCCTTTCCCAAGGATAGGAGAATACTATGCATTTTACTCCCCAGAAAAGCTACTAAGGAGGTTGATCACAAAGCTGAAGAGATTGCAACTCCATAAATTGGGGCTAAAACTACTCGCAGATTGGGTTTTGCCTGAAAGAGTGAATGGAGAAAATGCTCCCGCAGAAGCATAGAACATTCTGGCTAGTCAACCTGCAATGAAAATTTCCGGATAACTTGTACAGAGCAGAGCCCTAGTATTTCTCCAACAGATAAGATTGTCAAAGCTGCCTAGCCTGAATAACTTCGGAAATGTCAGATTGTGTATAAAATTATAAACATATCCCCAGTTTTCTTCCGAACACATCAATCAAGTAGAGATCTACATGGTTAGTGTACTCGATATGGTCCTCAGTTTTACCCAGGATCAGATTTTACAATAGGGTCCCTCCAAAACACAAGCTACCTAGAAAACAGAAAAAATAAGTTTTCGTTCAAACAGGCTCCACTACCCAATCACCATATTCCACTTTAAATTCATAAATGTCAAGAAAAAAAACAAAAATTATCGCTTTGTCTGAGAAGAAAAACCAGATCATATGACATTTTAATAACTTTGTGAAAAAACATAAGTCTATTGCAATAAAAGAAGCAAGTGCATGAAGCTCAAGATGAAGGTGCGATATATTCCCATTGACAAAGAAAACAACTTACCTATAATCTGAATAAAAACTATAAGATGCGAGAGAAGGAAGTCTACTACAATCCAAAAGGACTAAGGTAGTTCATAGTCCACAGGGTTTATCACTGTTCGATGAAATAACAGGCAGCAGAGGATAGGATGCACCAATTGGATCATACACTTCTTTGGGTCCCACCCTCTCCATCACCATCCATCATTTCATCAGATGGTTATGACTCCAATGGACAATGGACTTCCATATTCCACTAGATCATA